>JAUMHP010000073.1:5233578-5244050 GCA_032361065.1 Enteromius trimaculatus | reverse complement strand
ATCGGCTGACCTACTTATACTCGCGCCGCGATTAGGTTCAGCTGATCCTAATCAGCGTATGCCAATGAAATTCATTGTCGTGTTTGTACACGCAGAGTTGTTTTGGCATCTCGAAGCGAGATTCCTATTCGTCGGTCTCCAACGTGACTTCGAAGTGACCGACTGAAAGGGAACCGCTGATATAAGCTAACATTAAAACTAATCAGATGGTGATTTGGCTGGGTGTTTTCTGGTAACACCATCACAAATGAAGCACCATGTCACTTGGTGATACTGTTAAATTACAACCTTCTACATGTGTGACTCGTTCTGATTTGAAAATGAAACACTTCTAAAAGATTGAGTGGCACTGTTTGTTAGTTTCTCAGAAAGCTGATGTTCAGAGCTCAGACTCTGGCAGAAAGTACAGCAGCTAAACAGACCTAAAATCATTTAAAGCTCAGCGAATTGCACCTATTTGTGGAAATGCTGTTTCCTGCAATCTATGGCAGCCCCTGAGCAGGTCTAATTAACAGCCTGAGATATCGACCAGCACTCCAGCCCAAGACAAATGACCCCACATTTATCTCAAACCTATTTTACCTAATTAAAGCAACACCTCCATTGACTTTTGCTCCTTCAACACTTTGAGTTTGATTGGGAAACTGGATTTATGAAAACCAGAAAAAACCTGGAAGAGAGATTTGCAGTCAAGGAGAAAGACAAAACACTTAAAGAAAGTAGCTGTGACTTTGGAGGTCTTGTTTGCTTATGCAGCTCTTCTCAAAAGAGTGCTATGCTACAGACAACAGATTCAGTCTTATTATCATCTGCAGGTTTTGTGAGTAATTATGGGACAGTGTCTCTGTCTGACTGCTGCCATAATAATAAACGCTGTAACTAACTGTGTAGCGAGTAGCGGGTAATCAAGTAATCAAACTAATTACTGTTTCCCCCGTTACAACACTGTTACCGTTACTGACAATGAAATGTGGCATTATTGTAATTTATTATAATATTATTAGCGTTTTTATTTTTCAGTCCATCTCAATGGATTCGCAGCATAGCTGTATTTGACGTACCATAAACTAAAGGTGCACGGCGAGTTCTTTCACACAAAGAAAGATGAAGAGCAAGAGAGTCTTTCGTAACATGCAGACTTCATGCGCAACATGTAAACTATATTCTTTGTTGTATTTTCCTGTCAAAATAATGGATTTGGAATTCCTCAACGTTTAAGAACTGTCGGTTTCTCTGGTAGTGGGCCGGACTAATGGGCTAATGACAATCTTATTGGCTGGTGCTCACCTATTATTGTCCTTGTTTTGATTTCAGCAAATCAAATTGAGCTAACACATACAACGTGATTAATATTCATGTACCCTGAAGCTCATTAATACTTAGTGCTTTTTATATTGTTATTAGTAGTAAAATTCATAGTAGTTTTGTTATCTTATAATTCTTTGCCATGTTTTTTATAGAAAAATGTTAAACAAGCACCACCACCACTTAGTTTCATTAATTTAACATTTAATATTGGGAGCATCCAAGTTTGCCATTTTATTTATTTTTTATTAATGCAATAGTTACTTTCTCTGGTAATTAAATCTAGTTTTCATTCTTGAGCATAAGTGCACCTTTTGTAAAAGTTGGGTATTTTGACCATATTTCTACACCTAAACCTACCCTAACCCATGAGTAATGCCTAAAATCTGAGGAAATGATAGATGACTGACACTGATGTACAAGCACCAAACACTGATTGCAAGTCTAAACTTCACAAAAACTGTTTCTTGAAATCCAATTGTTTAATCACAATGTTGTCCCAGAATCAACAAAGATGTTGACCCAGGGACATCTTGCACTTGGCAAAATCAGGTAAGCGGAACCTGGAACATGGAACTCATAAGCTACTATCACAAAATATAAAAGCAGTCATGTTTCATCCTGGAAATGAATGACACATACTATTAAGATTCAAGGTTATGTAAACTTTGGAATGGGATTATTTTTTATAAATTTAGTCTTTGCTGGAATATGTTAACAGTCGTAACATCTGTTATGTAAAATCTAAATGATTTTACTTATTTTGTTTCAGTTATTAACATTTTGCACATTCTGAAAAGGGTGTATATACTTATGAGCAACTACTACATGTATTAGAATAATTGGTAATTTCGAAAGACTAGTTTGAATATATGTACAGTAGTTTAATTTTAAAATTTGTTGTTGGTAAACTATTAAGTACCTTCCACGACTCTTGCTTCATGCTTTTGTGCGTTAGTTTGTATCTATGTGGCAGGTAAACAAACTGAAGCGTAAGTCTTTTTTCATTTCCTGTCACTAAGGTGACCTGCACCGACTGAACCTCTATGTCACGCGATCACAGCCTCAGCACTGATCTATCAGGAGAATATTCTGACAGGCCACCAGTGTGCGTGACCAGCCCATGACAGAAAGATAGCAGCACATGGCACTGTTATTATGACATTTAAATTTAATACTGAAGCATAGAGGGAAAAGAAAATGACTGCTTGTATCACCCCTGGGCACACAGACAAGAAGAGGAACACAGATACAGTAGATGCTATAGTTCCAAAATCTAGTTTTGCATTCCTAGTCAATATTTTTCACCTGACCAAAATGTAAACCGAGCAAAACAGTCCTGTCTATTTCCCCTTATTTATATTTAATGCAATTAATACTGCATTTTGTGCAATGTTAAAACAAATAAAATACAAAATAAAATTAAATGGTTATTGTTTGAGAAAATACAAGGATAGATAGTCCACAAAGTAAGATTCAGGCATCAGTTGATCGTCTGTGAAACAAAAAAGAAGATATTAGGAAGAATGTTTTAACTGTCCAAACAATGATAATGTGCAAAGATAAAGGTTTATCCTAAGCAAAAAAATAATAATTTACTCATTTTTAAAGAAAAACTTGAGTGATTAGTTTATGCATGATTTTGTTTCCTGTTGGACCAATCAGATCTCACGGGAAAACACTATTTTGCAAGGTTCAGATTTCATATGAAAAAGAATATTTTTTACCAAATAGATAAATAAATTAAAATACTGACTATCCACTCCTAACTCCATCCCTAAACATAATCATGAAATTTGCATAAGCAGGTCATACGAAAACAAGGAATATGATTGTATGAATTCATACAATTTTGTGAAATATTTACAAATTGTTATTTTGTTGGTCAAAATAAAACTTAAGCTAAACTTTCATGCTTACCAGAGTATTGCACTTTTAGCTTAGTCAAAGTCAAAACACCGTTAAATAAATCCATTAAAGCACGGGACTAATAACAACAAAAAAGCCATGGGTTCAATTCCCAAGGAAAGCATGAACTGATAAAATGCATATCGCTACAAGTCGCTTTGGATAAAAACTCCTGCCAAATCTGCCAGTGTGACAGAGATTTATTCGGGGCTTTTTGTGGTCTGCTCTTATTTTTCTCCAAAAAAGAATAAAGGAACAGTCAAAACCCACAGTAAATGATTTACTTCCGCAGTAAACATTTTTGGAATGCTCTACAGATGGTGAAGCTGTCTAACATTTAAACAGCCTTAGATTCTGACAACGAAGCTTATTCCTGTTTGCAGTGTGTAATTAGCGGCATGTTTCGTGGCTTAATGTGGGCAGTAGTGAGTCATTCTGACAGAGGAGTACCGAGAAATGGAAATCACTGCGCACTAAAAACAAAAGAGGCCGTGAGGAATGCACTCGAAAGACTGGGGGGGAGTGCAGCGTTGCCCACGACACCGAAAACACCAGCTGCAGCTGCCAGTGGCCCCTCTGTGCCCAGGAAGAGCTCCTCTGCCTGGAAGTGCTTTGACTGACAGCTGGGTCAAGAACACCCACGGTCAAATCACACACTTCTCTCTCTCTCCAGATTTTACACATCAGTCCAGGACTTCAAGGTGATGTTTGTAGATTTTACTGTTAAAATGTTTTCTCATGTTCCATGTTAATATCTAAAGACAATTATAAGTAAGTTTTTGTGTTACTTTAGAAGAAAGAAATCCAGGATTGAAGGACATGTGCTACTAATCTGCTTGATTAGACTTGACCTCAAAGTGTTGCAGACAGCATTATGGAAAGGATTAGTGTCATAGAAGTGATGGGGAAAAGAGTAAACGATAAAGTAAAGAAAGCAAGCTGTGAAAAAGTATCATGCTATTCTATAACTTGTTTCTGTCTCTCCTTTGCTATCATTATATGCCTTTGACGTTTGTCATAGAACTTGATATATTGTCCATCATGATTGGATTTTCACCCCAACACAAACTACATAATGATATGTTATGCAAATTGTCTGGTAATGGCTGTGCTACAAAAGCTCAGTGGTAAATTGGGTCAAAGTTGAGACACTGGAGAACATGGTCTTTCTAAGGACAAAAGAAGAGATTACGTGTTTCATGGTAAACACAGATAACCATGCATATAATTGTGAATTACAGACAAACTAATGTTTGTTATAGCATGCTAATAAATATGCTATAATCACCTATTACAATGTAATTAACTCATTGGATTGATATGGGTTGCAGATCATTACAGGCACTAAATGGAATAATACTAATCTGCATAATCTAGAAAAATGTTTAAGTGTTTAAACACTAATTTTAGTCAGATAAAATCTGATGTAAGCTATAATTATTATGTTAAGCTGTTTTTGAGAACAGGCATATGAGGGAGAACATGAACTTTAAGGGTCTCACAAACATAGACCATCACATTGTTAATTTTTCTAAATACAAAAACACCACCATGAAGCGATTGCAATTATTTCTCTCATGTTTTACTTTGAAGGTTATTTTTCCCCCAAGTGGTCTGATCATTTCTCTTTAGCTTAATTACTATGCAGGAAGAGTTTGTATACACTCTTTCATTTCCAAAACCACATATAAGGGAACGAGGCCATGTGTGTATACAGTATGTGTTTCTGGAGTCTTCTAGTGTTGTGTTTTAACCCCCACCCCATTGACCTAGAGACACACAAAAGAAATAACAATGCTATCCCTCTTAACAGAATGGAAAACACAGGGGCTTTAATCATACTACTCCACCAAGAAACCTGCAGGTGACTATTTCAATCTCTAATCTTCAGATCAGAGGAGACATAAACAATTCCCTTGTTAATTCTTATTTTAATGCTGCTCTTTCTGCGTGTTTTTAAATTAACAATTAAAGTGGAATAAATCACAGATATATGAGAGATCAAAGAAACTATTTTTTAAGAATCCAGAAAGTGCTTTTGTCCTCTGTGATTTGCTGGAATGTGTGAACAGTAGAAGAGAGAACATACTGGCGAGAGATTACAGACACCCTTAGCTCACTTTAAACACGTGTACCTTAATCAGCAGACAGGCAGAAGCATCTTTAGTGTGACTTCATAGCTGTTCATGTTTCAAAAACTTGCCTGTATCTATTTACCTAAATAACTTTCATTGATATTGGAATTTCTGTATTAATAATTCAAGAATTCCTCTTAACTGAAACTCACTGATACCTCACATAATATATGCTAAATGTTTGCAGTTAAAATGGTATTTAAAGAAAGAGAAAAAGATTACTAAAGCAAAATGACAGCTGAATAAATACTTCAAAGGAAAGTACAAATATATTTTCAAACAAGACTAAATGCCATGAACCTAGTCAGCATATCTGATTACCCAGAAATCAGGAAAACTACTAGTCCCAGGACAGAACCTTGAGGAACACCACACTGTATTAATGAACAGGATGGAAAATGATTGTGACTCTACATTTAGGTCTATAGTTATATTAATACACTATAATACTGTTGTGCTGCTGTGAGCTCATGGATTATTCTATTTAAAGCATAAATATTGCTGCTGGAATAATAAACACTGATCAATACACATTTAACACTCACACACACACACACAGCCATACCCTCATTGATTCACTCACTCACTCACAAATGCTCTTAACTCTATATGTTCACTCTCTACTTATCTCACATCTCTCTCACACACAGGCCCCAGTGAGGGGCAGATGTATTATTAAGCTGTAATGTTTTGTAATGGAGGGTATAATGGCTGTCAGATGGCTGGGTGGTTATATTGAGTTTGCTGATTGCTTCAGGCTGATATTAGTCTGCTATCATAACACCGACAAACCCATCATCACACAATCTGCAATATATTCTCCATGTTTCATCACTAACCTGTGAATAAAGGCGTGCGTTCGTGTTCTGCATGTGTTTTCATCCAAGCATGTGTGTTTGGGTTCTATGTGGTTCAAGTCATTCCTTTTCAACAATTATCTGTCTTTCATTCTCTCGTTCTCCCACTCATAGACACATGCAGTTATTAAAGTGGCAGTTTGAATTCTGCTCTGGTGTTTAGCTGGAGTGAGATTACAACACTTTATCTCCTTATCCAGCACAGATGAGCTTTATGAGTTCATTATCATTTATGCAAGTCCTCACAGCTGGAGCTCTCTGCGTTCCCCATCTCTCACTGTCTGTTGTTTGTAGTTTCAGCTGTGTTTCCTCACTTCTGTCATTAGTTATTGCTGGCCTCTCAGAGGGCACAAGAAAAACTCCTTTTTTTTTTTTTTTTGAGAAACATTTCCTTGCTCACAGTCTTTGTACATGGGTCCACATGTGCAATGACAGTTCCAGGCACAGCATAATATAGAAACCGGAACTCAAATCACATATTTACCATTTTGACTTGCTTTGGTAAGATTTTGCCATCCTTACAAGAGTCATATTTCCAAATTATTGTCCATACGTATATCTAATTTTCAAATTCCTCATAACATCATAGATGATCACATTTCCTTTCATGTATTCATTAATTCGGGAAGAAATTCTGAAAGAAAGAAAGGGTGGGTAAAATATAACCTGGATGTGCTCTTGACAGGGTTTGTGAGATTCAAAAATAAAATTGGGGACAGAGTGAGATTTGTATGTTCCTGTGGACCAAAAAAAAAAAAAAAAAAACTCTCTCTGACTGTGAGTAAAACCATCTTACACACCACATGAATCCCATCCACATCCTCTTTCCCCCTGCCTCAGGGCCCCTGATGCCTCACTCCATCTCAGGACCACGGAGAACAAATACAACCTCTCACACTAGGACTTCTTTAAAACCAGGTCACAGGATCATGGTAAGAGCTCGACACATTAGCATGCCAGTTACACACACACTCATATCTCTCCACATGTGTCTGACTGCATGGAGAGTTTCTTCATAGGTCAGCGAGTATTTCAATCCTATAGTGTCCTGTGCCAATGACAACAGACAGTTAGTACAACACATACACACACATCTGGAGTCTTACAAACATGCAAGATTAAAAACAGAAAAGAAAGAGATTTATAAGCTGATTAAATACAAAAACTAATGTCTAAAAACTAATGACTAAACCATTTAAAAATCTTTTTGAAATGTTGAAATTTCTGAGCATTTTTCGGAGACAGAAGCCCTTTCAGACCTGTGTCTCTCGTGACTGAATAATTGTGATTTTCTCTGCTGTTTGAACACAGCACATCCATAAATCCCCAGAAGGGAAACAGTGTATTTGATTTGGTAGGCAAATATGAAACAAATGTATAAAGAAGAGCTAAACATGTGTTCAATAGCCTTCAATGCTGAGCAGGGGCGGACTTACCCATTAGGCAAAGGTAGGCGACTGCCTTGGGCCCCCAAAATGATTTTCTTGAGATGCGCATTAAGCGCGGACACACGAACCGTTACAGTGTTTATTACCATGACCACCTGCGTGTTCGAGTTGAACATGCTTCGTGTGTATCCTGATTGAACCAAACAAAAATGTTATGTATCTGATACCGACTGCCGCATGAGCGCGAGGTCTCTCGATCTTTCCCACTGCCCAAATCTCTCAGTGTCTGCTTCGTTCAGCAAAAATCTCATATATGTTGCTTCTCTAAGGCCCCGTTTACACTAGGTTACACTAGTGTCTGAAAATGAATAAATGTAAACGTTAATGAAAGAATCCCATTATAATATGGACATGAAAAATGTAGAAACACTGGAGTTAACTATGGGGCAGCCTTGTGGAGCAGCAACTTTGACAACAAAAAAGGAACCTCAAAGTTGATTTAAGTAAATGTGTGCAAATGTATTGGGCCCCATTCCTATATTTGCCTGAGGCCCCAAATTCACTAAATCCGCCCCTGATGCTGAGCTGTGTTTTATTAAGTGAGATTTAATTATAAATTATTTGAATCTGAAATTCTATCACGTCTGAGCAGAGTATTCACAACAATTTAAAAACTGCTGTAGTGACTTTTTTCGTGCATCACAAAAAAATATCTTCTCATTTAGAATGAAGGCGGCAAACTGAATGCAGAATTGTAATCATAATTCAAAATGAACTTCGTATATAACATTATAAACATATATAAACCTGCCTAATGGAATATAAAAATGCCTGACATGCCATTCATTAATTTATTTACACTCTTAAACATAAAGGTGCTTCACGATTACATAGAAGAACCTTTTTTTTTTTAAAAAAAAGGTTCCATAAAGAACTTTTAACATTTGAAGAACCTTTCTGTTTCACAAATGTTCTTTGTCTTGAAAGAAGGTTCTTCAGATTATAAAAAGGTAATAAAGAGATGTTTCTTTAAAGAACCTTTGACTAAATGATTCTTTGTGGAAACAAAAATTGTTCTTCTAAGGCATCTCTGTCAAGAACCCTTTGAAGCACCTTTTTAAAAGTGTAATATCTATTAGAGCATGACTGAAGTACACTTCATTGCATAAAGTATTTATTTATTTCGTTAAATAGTGGTTTTGGTTACCGAATATATTATATTATATTTTTGAATTTTAATAAGTTCATCTTTATTTGGCATCCAGTACCATTAATTGACACTCATAAATTAATAGCAAGACAATGCTTAAATTCACAGTAGATAGTTTTTATTTTGATTTTTAAGTGTAGCCTTGGGTAAAGTATTGGAATAGATATGTCACTGGAGTGCTGTTTCCTTACAGTGTGCAGTACTGAAGGATCGGCAGACTCTTAAACAGTTTCAATCATGCTGTTCATTCATAATCTCTGTCATAATCAGTGAGTTGTCCCAGCGTGACTATCTGTGATCATTAGCCATGAGCCAGAGAGAATGGCAATGAACTCTGAGACCTTTTACCACAACATGGCACACTACTTATTCTACTTAATACGACTAAAGATTATTCTAATACAAGATTAGGTTTTTGATTTCCAGGATAAAGTGTGGTCCACGCTGCAGCTATCTATGACTAGGAATCATCCACTCAGGAAATAACAAGTAGATATATTTAGTGATATTTAGCATGGTTAAAGTTGAAATATGACACAAGCCTATATTTTGCACACTAAGTATATGGCATAGTATTGGATTTTATTATTCACATTGGAATTTCAATAAAAATTTAATGTGTATTATGTATCTCATGGGTGACAGTTCATGCTCCTGGAACTAAGCATTATTTTAATATTATTTGCATAATGTTTTAGTTTTTTATAATATTTTTAATTATGTTTTATGTTTATTTTTTTGTTTTTATATGTATTTTTTATTTTGAATTTATATTTTATTTTATTGTTTTGTATTTATTTATTTATTTTAGTAATTCTGTGTTTTAGGCATTTTATTATTATTTTTTTTTATATTGTTTTTATTTATTTTTCTAGTTAGTAATTTTAACACATAGTTATTACAGTTAGTTGTAAAAGCAGTATTTCTATTTTTTATTATTATTTATGACTTTTACCTCAGTGAACTCCTAATTTACTGCTTATTAATATTTAGCAAGGTTTCGGTATGAGAATAAGGCCATCAACAGTGCTTTAAATAGTCAATATACTAGTAACATGCATGCTAATAAGCAACCAGTTAATAGTGAGAATTGGTCTATAATCTAAACGATCCCAAATGTTTTAAATAGTTTTAGTTTACAATAATAACCCTGCCAGAGAACCAACTCTGTTGAGTTTTCAGCCATGATGTATGTCATTATGTGTATTATTTAAAACTGTGCACCATTAGTTAGCATTGTGTATTCTGTAATTATTGTATATTATGTTCTTCTGTCAATAAATGACTGCTATGTTTTTCACTTGCCATTACATTGGTGTAATTAAAATAACATGATCTGATTAGAGATGTTTTGTTCTTGCCTTCTCCATCACCACACAGTCAACCTCAAATATGCTCTAGCCACCCTGAGGACAGTCTCAGGCTAATAACATTTGTGCTAGAGACTCACCAACTCATATACAATACAATGCATGTCAAACTCAGATATTAATCACTGTATTAAATCTCAACTCATTTAGTACAGCACATGGGCAAACTCTAATTTATGCTAATGGACTTATGACCCCCTCACACTAGAATATAGAACTCTAATTATTCAACATCGTCCCACAGATTAATCGACCTTATTGACCCAGGATGGATTATATCCTAAGGGCTCCGTCAGGCG
>JAUMHP010000073.1:5202222-5220171 GCA_032361065.1 Enteromius trimaculatus | reverse complement strand
TTTCCTTTGCGAGCATGTGACCAGCATAAACCAGTAAAGGACTAACTCAAACCTTTAAAGGACCACCATAAACCAATTTAAACATCAAGCCTCCCAGCTTCAAAATCCATCTTATGCTTTTTTTCAGCAGGGTTGTTCATCTTCTGAGCACAAATTAGTATATTTTGGATATCCCTTTCAAGGAACACTCCACTATTTTTGAAAACAGGCTCATCAACAGGAGTTTTACAGTTATTGAACCCATTCAGCTCTTTGTTTGATGGTAGCACTTTTAGCACAGCAAAGCATAGATCATTGAATCAGATTAGATTAGCATCTCACTCAGAAATGACCAAGAGAAAATTAAAAGTTGCATTTTTCTAGGTCAACATGGCTAGTAACTCTCGTTCCAGCGTAATAATCAAGGAACTTTGCTGTAGTACCATGGGTGCAGCAGGTCCAATGATATTACAACCTGATCTCACGGCAATTCGTACATATTTTACGAGGTGGCTAAGTCGTACGAATTTGTACGACCTCACTCGTAAGAATTAATATGATTTATTGTAAATCGTACGTATTTTACGAGATGGCAATTTGTATGAATTTGTACGAATGACCTAAACATAACCCCGCCCCAAACCTACCCATCACGTAATTTTAGACAAATCGTACAAAATCGTACGAATGAGGTCGTACGAATTAGTATGAATTGGCACAAATTTTGCACCTCGTACGAATATGTACGAATTGCTCGTGAGACTGTGTTGGATATTACATAGAGCCTGAAAATGCTGGGGACTATTTTAAGGCGCAGCAAATTTCCTTGATTATTATGCTAGAATGAGAGTACAGTTCTAGACCCGGATATCGGCTGGATTCGAAAATGGTAAAACTCAACTGTTTAAAAACAGAGCATATTTTAAAAAACTGTGGAGTTTTCCTTTAAGAGTTATGAATTAAATGCAATTGTGTGAAATCAATGCATTCAAACATTTATTTTTGGACAATGTTGTTTTATACTGTAAACATTGCCTTCCTTTTGTGTGCTTTTGCTTTGCTTCTGCTCACGAATCAGCAGAAACTGATTTGCACAGCTGTGGAATAAATTAGATTCTTCAACCCTTCTACTGGAGATCTACTGTCCTGCAGAAATGTTGTCCAACCTGCTTCAACATACATGTCTGTGATTTTCAAACAGCCCTGAAGATAAGTGTTTGATAAGTTAAACTCTGCAGGACATTGGGTCTCTAGGAGTAGGATTGAAGACCTCTGCATTAGATGTTCACGGAGCGTCATCTACTCTGAACTGGAACCTATGCAGCAGTGTCCAACCCGGTACCTAGAAGGTCAAGTTCCAGTTGAGCTTAGCTTCAGCCCCTAGAATTACTAGAAACTTCCAGACAGTTGTTTTAGAGTTCAACTCTGCAGGATAGTGGCCCTGCAGGAACAGGATTGGACACCCCAGGCCTTGCATCTCTTAATGACCATGCCATACTGCGCAAATGATTTCTGCTGCACACTGACCTTTAGTGACCTTTCGGGGCAGCTTATCTTACTGTGCAGAGAAGTGCAAGTGTACACTCAAAAGCCAGTGGGAATAAGGGGGGGATGGGTCACAGCGAGGGTGCAAGAGTGTGTGCGGATTTAGCCCGAGACAGCACCCTCAGGGCCGTCTGCGTTTTCGGTCTGGTCGCCTGCCCGTGCCGCAAGTATTGACTGAGTGTCTGATTGTCTTCAAACTGTCAGCGTGGGCTTATTGTGTTTCACAGCTCAAGAGCAGCCTGAAGACAATGAGAAAACCTCCAGAACTGCACTTCCATTCTCTCTGATCTATCTGTGTGGCAAAGTCTGAATGCTAATTTCACACCTGGACTCATTACGTTTCTGTTAAAATTGTCTGATTATTAAAAGTGCCAAATTCAGAACAGTGCAACAGCGCCAATTACGTCGCCGCAAACTCCTTTAAGAAATGTTCCCCACACCTTATTGTGCTTTGCCACGGAACTCGAATAAAGGAACTTGTGGTAATGCGCTGCTCAAGGGAAACGAGAAAGAAATCAAATTGTCTGTGTCGGCTAATCGCTTCGATATATATCGCAACACTGTATTGATTCATATCCTGCCACGCGCGACTGTTATTCTGAGGAACAAATAAAGCGCAGAGGGAGCAAGTGATCAATTAGCCTCACATTATTCCTTTTGTCTGCCACAGCTGAGCAGTCTTATCAACCGCAAGCACACAACTTCCCCTCTGGCTGTCGTCCCGAACCTGTTCCCAGAACCTGGCTTTATCAGAACCACCGCTGCAGTCTGGCTTTGCAGGGTGCATGTGTGTGTGCTCTGAGCTCAACTCCCAAGAGTTTAGCAGACAAGGGTGTGTGTGTGTGTTACATTGACTCTCTGTGCTCGCACACTCACACACACACTCCGCCTCGCAGCTGCGTGGATGACAGAGAGAGCAGCGTGCATGTGGACCACTGTCTCTTAGTCTGAACGTTTGACAGTCCAGCTTGTGGAGGAGCTCACTCTCCCCATCTCTTTCCCGCGTGAGTGTCCTGCAGAAACCCGACAGAACGTAAGTCCCTGGTGTCTTCCGATGCTTTTGTTTCAGCTGTGCATGTGTGAGAGACACTTCAGACATCCCTGTTCCCTTGCAGTTCTTCGTTTCTGCTGTTTGAAAGTCTGTCTAGATCTGTGTTTAGTGTATAGGAGCAGATGTTTTAGGTGAATGGGTCAGGTTTTGATTTTGGGGGCTGGTTTTATGGGAAGCTGTGGGGGGTGATAGTTATGCGCGACTATGCGAGTCACATGCAGAGAAACGATGAGATCGGCTGAAGGTTTGTATTCACAGGCGCTTTGTTCTGGTGTGATGTAAGCACGTGTTTACAGGACTGGCTGAACACACCTGAGAATTTAATGAATCTGCAAATACGAGTTACAGTTTGCCTGCTTAAAAGACCACACTGCACGAAATGCTTTTCTTCTTAAAACAAGATAAATTTACTTAAGAAGTAAAGCTGTGTATGAGACAATAGATTTTTTTTTTTTAATATATATTCTATAAAGTTTACTTTTCATACCCCATTGGCAATTCAGTTTTTATATGTCTGAACCCCATTAAACAAAAACAGTGAGAACAGAAAACAATTCAAGTTTGATTCTTTCTTTCTGCTTGGGAGAGGACATAATTAGCTTGTAACTTGTGGGTACATATAGCTATATTTGTATGAGGTTTAGACTCTTCATGGTAATGTGTGCATGTGTGCAGTAGTCAATGCCAAATAATGCTAAATGCTGAATAATTAATAATACTCATAAAGCCCCAGCGTGTGTTTGAGACTCAAGCTGCAGGGATGCACTTTAGCACTCCAAACCGGACACAGCATGCCAACCATGCATTCATCTCAGCAGCAATTACTGAATTAACGGTGAAATGTAGTGGGAAATATTTCACTATCTAATCTTTTCTGCTCATTAGTAAATCTGTGCAAAGAGGCTGGTGTATCTCGCATCTCTTTTAATTTAATTCAGCGTGCTTAATTGGTTTGACCAAATTATGTTTCGTGTTGGCAAACAAATAATATTGCAAGAACAAGAGAATAAAAAAGGACAGGCATAAACATACAAAGCAAAGTAGAAATTAAAAACCAATTCTGTCAATACTCACATTCTTGTTATTCTAGACAAGCCATATGCTGTTAGCTTTTCAGTGAAGCACACAAGGATGATCTTGTAGAATTCTGTCAATCCTCTTTTGAAATCTACTTACAAGATAACTTTATGATGTACAGACTTCTTATGAGAAGTTGATCCAGTGCTGTTTTGGTTTCAAAGATGTCAAGCTTTGTGCTTTGGCAGGCCATTTTCTAAAAATGTTTTGAACACAAATGAGATTTGAGACCTTCCACAAAAGAGCTGCTCATCAGTAATTAACAACTTATTATTTTAAAACTATTGTATGGCTTAAGAGGTTTCATATATACTGCAAGTAACATATATTTTGTAACTAAAGTGTATTTTTAGTCTTTTGAGCAAAATGTCTTGTATGTCAGACCTGAACTGTGTAAAGAATTGCATAGAGATTCTTCAAACTCTATCCAGATCTATCTATCTGACTGTCAGTCTGTATGTCTGTCTTCCACACTCATACACAGGCATTCAGTGCAGCCCTATAATCTGGTTAGGGTTCGAAAATGAGTCGAAAGCCATTAGCATTACCAAGTATCCCAACTCTTTCATAGGTGCTCTGTCTCCATTATTGTTCTGTTCCTCGGTTTGTTGAGTTCTTTTCTCTTGTTTCCTCCATTCAGTGCCATATGAGATCTATTCTGTGTGTGAGTGTCTTTGTTTTGTTGCCAGGGCTTGGCTAAAGCAGGCAGCATCCATATTGCCCATGAGCTGAGACCCCACCCAACCACATTCTCATGTGATGAATAAAACATGACTTTGAGATTGCGCCTGGGCTAGTTGTTGAGTGTAGCCGGGCAGCTCTGTTGACCCGTTTCAGAAAGCCCACCGACAGGTTCCGACTAATTTGGGTCACTTTAAGCCCATATGAAAGCGGCACGTCAGTATCTACAGAGGCTGAGTGAATCAGCAAGTCCAGAATGATCCAGCTCGGGTCCCTAGACTCCCCCAGCTAAGGGAAATATAAAGCAGGAACACGTTCAAAGGAAGTCAATGTTTATTCCCTCGGTATCTCTCTTTCTCACTCTTGCTCTATTTCTTTACCTCTCCGCTATTGTTGAGAGCATGTGTGGATTTGTGGAACATACACATCTTTTTTCCTGTTCTTCCCTGTGTGAATTTTAAGCCGCAAACTGTGGAACAAAATAGTCACATTTGTGTTCTCTAGAAGACGGAGTTTTATTTATGCAGAAATTATAATTCATCTACAATGCAAATGCACAACAAAGATAACAAGATGACTGTTTACTTGTGTGTGGAAGGTAAAGTTCCTGACCCACTCAAAGTTTGGCTGTTGTCGGTTCTGAGCGATTAGCATACGCGATAGCTCGCGGCCATATATGCGTGTTTTAGTAGGTTCTAAAGCCTACACGCTTTCTCTGAACAGAAAGGAAGCTTCCTGCCTTTTTCACCCTGCCGTATCCTCTTCATCTCTCTTTTTTACAGCTTGTTTTGTTTGTCTGCAGGGACTTGCGTGTGCGTCTTCCAGATTCACACTTCCTAATGTTTCGTTTGCCCCCTTATGTATGATTTCTCTTGGTGGAGGTGGGCTGATTCACCTTTCCACCCTACGGCAAGTGCCCTTTCTCTTTCTGACTGCCAAATATCTCTTCACCCACAACCAAATCGAGCCCATGCCAACCCCTCACTTCCATTGCATCAAAACTAGTCTTGCAGAGCCAGGCATTTAAAAATCGACATAACATCACACTCAAAAGCTTAGTATAACTGTGCTTCGAAAACCCTGGTCGTGGAGTACCCTCACCTCTGCGTGTTTTGCAGGTCTTCCTAATCATTCAACTTGTCAGCTAGCTAGCAGAGAGTGTGTCAGATGATAGAGGCATCCAAAACGTGTACTGTTTGGGGGCTTCCAAGACTAGGATTGGGAACTTCTGGTCTTTAATACCTGGCAAAATGTTAAGAGCATTCTGGTTCATCCCAATTGCGGTCCTGATGTGCTGATGTGGCACAGGTTGTCCTGGGAGGACTGTACATAATTTGAAATCTTCCACGCCAAATTTTTTAAGCGCTCAGGAATAACTTTATTAGTTTAAGTGTGTTTGATTAGCGGTAGTGCAGCTCTGCAAGAGCTGGGTCTCCAGGAGCAGGGTTGGAGACCTTTGGCCTAATCACTGCAAGAACCAATAGCAAAAAGGTCCAAAACTAAACACCTTGGTAACACTTTACAATAACAGTACATGAATTCATGTATCATGTACTAATACAGGAATTAATTAATTTATATTTTAACTAATCATTAGTTTACAGTCAAGTAATTGTTAGTTAATGTATTAGTACATGGTAATTCATGTACTGTTATTGTAAAGTGTTACCGACAGCGTTATTCTGGCTTAATCACACCGAGTTTCTGAAAGACATGCAAAAGAACAAACAGCAGATTTTTTTTGGTGTGTTTGTGCTGTTTAAGGGTGTGCAAATCTGAAATCTACTATATAAGCTTCTCTTCATCTCAAGCACAGCATGGTTTATTCTGCTTCTTACTGCAGGGCTGTTAGCACATGCATAGAGTCTCTGTTGGCATAGTCTATTCCATTTAGCTTTTTTGGCAAAAACCCATTGACTCAGACAGGGAAAGTCAGCTGACTGGCATGTAAAGAGACCAACCACAAGTTTATTTTGTTTGTATGCTCTATATAAGAATGTGTAAATCTGAAATGGATGATGTACGCTGTCCTCGACTTAAGCGCACAATGATTTATTAGTCTTGTTTTTTACTGCAAATCTATTAGTGCACATGGATGGTCACTGATTAACCAACCTCTTAATCACACTGTTTACCTCAGCATCTTTTTTAGGGGCAGCTTCTTCTCACTCTCTCTCTCTCTCTCTCTTTCTCCCTCAATACATCTCTGCCACTAACACAATATCATCAACGATCGATCGATCGAGCTAGGCTATGTTTTGCTGGAGTCTGGAGTGGTTGTAAGCCGTGGTTCTTCGGTAGGAATGTGGAGAATCATGCTTTCTCTCTCATGGAGGCTACAGTAATTAGCACTACTCAATGTTATGGCACTACATCAATCAGAACCTTTTTTCATCCCGCCAGTTCCATGATTGTTTATGTGCAGCCCTCATGCTTTTGAACTGTGTGCATTGACTTTTTCACCCTAAATTGTACAAAAACTGTGGTTGGTCCTTTGCATGTCAATTAAAATTAATAGTAAAGTGGACCAGACTCCATACCAGCAGTCCAAAAACCTGTATTTAAATAAATCATTTATACTATTTAAATAGGCACATTAAATGTCATTAGGTTATAGAATAATTACAAAAGGAAATAGATTTAAATCAGTACAACAAGATCATAATACTCAGTTTTACATGTTCTCCCCTCAGTTCTTGTTCTCTTACTCTTTTTAGGCATCAGTGGGTGTGATTTGATGAGATTAGCTTTTGTTGGTGCAGGTGTAGAACATACTTTATGTAGAGATGGGAATAGCACAGACAAATGCATTTTGATAACAAAACATTTTAAATAATTCAGTCATGAAGTTGAGTTTACCAGAGATACAGGCTTTACTTGTCATTTCTAATTTCTGCTCTGCTGATAGGAGCTCATCATTCTTGATGTTCAAGAAAACATAAAAGAGAAACAAATACGTCTGCTGTTCTGTTGTGTTTTTACGAGCCCTAAACGCAAAAATGTTCCATCAGATTTGTTGCTTTAGAAATGACTTTGAGACTGTTCAAATGTGCTGGATCAAAATGGACCACACGCAGTTCACAGGCCATGAAAACCTGATGGTGTGGAACAGAGTAGGCAGGACGGTCATTTCAACTGCTAGACGAACGGTCAATCTAAGAGGTCACTTTTCCATTACACTCCTCAGGGCCGAAATAAAATACAACCTTATTTATTGCCACAAAATAGGTCTGTGTGTGTGTGTGTGTGATTGTTCAGCCTCAACTGCATTTGTGAAGCAAACGAATGTTCCTACAATGAAGCAGTATTAGCCCACAGCTCAACGGAATAACATCGAAACACAAGAGAATTAGCCCACAACACAATGGGATTAACCCACAACATAACTGAATATTTTCAGCTAAATTGAATTTTATGTTCAATGAAAAATGGTATATCACCTCACCTCAAGGAAACAGTTGTTAATTGTGTCACACCATTCTGTGGGGGATGAAATAAATAATCTACTTAATAAATGAAAAAGGTACTTTAACTCATATTTCAAGTTGAGGTATCTTAACTTTAATTTCAGTATTATAATATACTTTGCAAAATAAAAATCACATTGTATAAACAGAAAAAGCATGACAAATTCAGCAAAAGGGGTACAGCCATAGTAATTTTTAATCAACTCAGCTCACTCTGTCGCCATCTTGGAAACACCCCAGGCAGCTTTTTTCAAGTCATGCAAGTACAGCTCTTATCTACTTAAATGAGGACAGGCACAGAAAAATCTCAAGTGTCCATTAAGCTTATGTTTTAGTAACATTTCACCAACTTAGTATAGCTTAAATTAGCCTAAACCAGACTCACAACACTCATATAAATTTTCTTGGTCAAGTTAAAACATTTGCATTCTATGTCCACAGCACACATAATAAGGCTGAGGAGTGCATTTGGCTTTACCCTTGATTGGCTCTTGTAATCTTTGACTTCAAACACTTGCTTCAAAATCTTCAGTGTTGGGTTTCTGATAAATGTTTCTATGGATGGTTTGACTCACCTTTATTGTATTCATTTATCATTATGATATAAAGATATAAAAAAAAATTATAGTATATATATTAAATATATTAAAGTATAAATCTGCATTTCAAGGAAAAGTGTGTAGCTTATGCACCACTATAGGGACATCAAACTGAATTCCTTTCATTGTTCACCAAACAGGCAGTTCAACCATTTGTTGAGGCAAATTTTGAACTGGCAAAGGAAAATATTTTAACATAGACAAATTACATAGAGCAGGCTTCATCTCTTTGTCAAACAAAATAGCATTATAGCTGTATGCAATTCAACTAGCAATCATTTGTAGCTTCAGGATAAGGCCTCTTATTTAATCATTTCAACGTGAGCTGAGCAGTTTGTCATTTATGTCACTGAACATTGCTCTTGCATGCTATTTTATTAGCTGTAAACAAAAATATTGGATATGGGCAAATGCTTCCAGTGAAAAAACAAAATCTTCAAAAGAAACTCAGTGGGGGATTTGATTTACTGAGCCACATAGTACCATCTGGAAACAGGCAAGTTTTCCCCAGTAGAAAATAGTTACAGTACGGTACCCCACCTACTGACAAACATGCACATGTAATTTACCCTGACAGGTTTAGACAGTATAACATGAAACAATGTAGCATGACATACAGCATTTATAACAAGTTACATGCATATATGCACACTACAATCAAACAGATTTCACATCAAATTAAAGAAGTAGAAAAGAGAGGAACATTTCTCTCACCCATACCGATAGCAGCATGACAAACCATTTTACAGAACATAAAGAACAAAGCAGGTTTCAACAACACAAAAACCAAAGCTTTAATTAAGCATAATGTTAATTAGTGTCGGTGTGGTGGAACACTTGTTCTGTCTGATTATCAGCTAATTAATCTCTAGAGAAAACACGCTGAGCTCTGAGAGACAGATTAAAATCCAGAGACCAGCGTGACCAGCGGCCTGAGAGAGAGAACGATTTCTAATGAACAAAAGGTAAAAAATTGTAATGTGTAATGTTAAAAAAAGACCTGTGGCAAGCAACTATAAGCATACTAAGCAAATTGCTAACAACCGAGGCAATTAGATTCCACCTTCTATGTTCCTAGCCAATCCCATTCGGTGTCTCTCTGTGATTCCCAAATGGGGTGTGGTCCAAACCTGTCTAAGATGGAGTCTGTTTACCCTGTTAACAAGATCTGAACCCTTAGGGGCATCGACCGCTGTCTGCAAGAGTCAAGTGTGTGTGTTTTAAGGATTCTCTGGATTTCTGCTTTATAAACATCTTTTTAAGGGGTTAGGAGGTAAAAAGTCTGTAAACCAGAATGGTCTGGCTCCCATAATGCCCTGTGCTCTTCTGTTAGCAATAAGTGCTATTACATAACCCCTTTTTAAAAAATAAATATATCCTTTACGGAAGAAGATTCAATCTTCTGCTGATGTCACAAGTGTACAGCCTTGGGATAGAAACATCATTTATGCAAGCACACAAAAGCAGACATGAATGGCTAGCCAGCACATTGCTAGTGTGCATACTAAGCTTGTTCTCAGGTTACTGTGGCCATAACAAACCATGATACTCAAGGGGGTGATAGGGTTACCTTCAAACACTTGTGGCATTATCCCATAAGTGTTATTTTTCAAGTAACTAACTAACAAAACTAGCTAACCAAATCTGCCTTTGCTAGCAAGATTCTTGATGCTGAATTGAACTGAAAGAGAAAACTAACCACTGAAAGTTGTGGGACTGTGCATGTTTTTTTTTTTTAGGTTGGTATTAGCCCATCAGCATTATCATAACATAATTTTCCTGCATCTCATTATTCACATGGCAGATTTGAAATGGTATATTTCCAGAGGTGCCATTAAGATAAATGGAAATGCTAACAGACCTGTATTTCAGGGCCTCCTGGTGGCAACATTGAACACATAACGTGCATTGGTGTTGTGTTATGAATTGCCTTTTGACATATTTCAAAACAGTGAAGTGGGAAAATGTTTCTTAAATAGCTCCATCAGAAAACACTAGTCATCTGCCCACTGGCAAAATCAAGTACCAATCTGGCCCCTTTAATTCAGCATATTTCTGGTGCAAGTTTGTACTTCTACCAAGTCTGCGTAGACACTGATTGTCGATTAAGGATTCAACAGCTTCTTCTCCATTTTACGTAAACTGTTTTTGACCTTATCCTTCCCCTGCTTCCACCCTTCATAGACCATTCTGTGAACAAAGCCCCCATCATTTGCAACTCCAACACCTCTGACACTGTCAATTACCCGGCCCTGTGTCCCACTCTTCTGCTAACTAAGTTCTTGTCATCCACTATTGCCCTGTCAGTGAATATTTTAAATGAGAAAGTACTTGCTCATTAAAAATTGCGCAACCACTGGTTTTGATGTCAGACTAGATGCCCTAAGACCCACACTAAGACTAGATCCTCTTGGGACGATTCTAAAGCACATTCCTTAATTGGGGACCTACATTTTTTCCCAATTTTTTGTCCGCTTTGCTCATGTAAGCTGCAATGAACACTTGATGATAAAACATGAACTAATACAGACGTAGCCAAACCTTCTCATGGAGGGCTACCTTCCTGCAGACTTTAGTTCCAGTAGTGCTCCAACTCACCTGCTTGCTATTTACAGGTAATCTGGAACACCTTGTGCTGCTTTTCCACTGCATGGCACAGTATGGTTCGGTACAGCTCATTTTTGGGGGCTATTCCACTGGATACAGTACCTGGTACATTTTTCAGTACCAGCTCGGTTGAGGTTCCATGCGAATGACACTATTACCTGAATCATCGAATTTGCTACATGAAACACTGAACACACTAGATTTAAATAAGCACAGCCAGGATCTTCTGCTACTTTTTTTTTTTTAACAAACGCAACTCTTTTGAACACCTTTTTTAACTTCTCAGTTTCGTGGTCTGATAAGGAACTAAGCAATACGTTGGATTCATCGAGAGCTTAATGTGATTGCTCAGAATGAAAAAGTTTTTCAGAAGGTCGCTCCACTCTTGGCCATTGAACCGCACGGTTCTAAGGCACACTGCACTGAGCTGTGCACGCAGTGGAAAAGCACCATTGGTTAGCTGGTTGGAATTAAACTCTGCAGGGTGGTAACTATACATGAGTAGGGTTAGTTACCACTTAAACTGCATGTTGGCTTCCCCTTAAAATACCCTTAAATGGTTTATCCCAAGACTTTGCACTTTTACAACACTATAGGTACACTTTGCACTTTTACAACACTATAGGTACAGTCCATCCAGGATCAGGGCAAGATGGGCAAGATTTAGTCACCAAGGTATCAAGGTGATTTTAATACTTTTAATATCTTTAGCCATGGATAAGATCAGTATTTTCGTGTCACCAAGCTGAGTGAAATGTCATACCTTCATTCCTTGATTTCTCAACTCTCAAACTGTCAAAACACTTGGCTCTCAAAATCAAAATCAAGCCTCACTTCATGATTCACCTACTCTAGATTACACACCTCACACAGGAATTATTGTCTTTTTATAGCAGTATTTCAATCAGAAAAATAGTTTGACCCATTTACAATGTCCTAGTAACCATGTTAGTAAATTTAAGATTTAGAGAAAATGAATGCATGTCTTCAGATCTGGTCTATTTAAAGGTGTGTAATTGTTTTTGGGCGTGTCCGGTGGGATGGTGTAGGGTCGAGATGTGGCCGCCTGGCACAGCTAGTTTTGGTGTCTCAGAGCCAAAGACAAAAATACACACACAAATCCACACCCAAGAGGACTAACCTGAACAAACAGCTATAGTTATTCACTCTAGCACTCTCATCAGACAAACAGATCTGAAAAGGTAAATACATAAATTCGGAGGGTATTTGCCCACGTTTCTTCAGTTTCTTCAAGCAGCTCGCTGAAGCAAAAGGTTACACCATTCTTTTGCAGGAACATTTTGCCACTGAGGATATATTTGGAAAGTGTAATATTGAACTCTTATGAAGTTTTGTTTGTTTCCATGTCTTATTAGTTTGGGTCATGCTTCCAATGTGTCACGCTGGTTTCTGAGAGGAGACAGCCAGAATACTGAGAGGCCAAATCAGGTCAGATCAGATCAACATGAGGGAACATATCCCCAGGGTCAAACTTCACAGACACACACAAATCACATACTTATCTACTAAATCTACAAGTCATCAACTGGTATACAGTATAACTGTGCGTGTGAAAGAGAGTGAGAGGTTATGTGTGTGTTTATGTCAAATCCACTTGCATTCTTTTAACAAGAGGATTATGAGAGGTTTTTTGTTTGTTTGTTTGTTTGCTTGAGGTTTTATTTTATAAAATTTCGAATTGAAATTAACTACTGCTTTAATTTACTATTTGGATTAATCACTTGTGCTTGGATTAATCTTATTAGTATTTTATTCAGAAGCAAATAAATACAAATTAAAACAATATATTAATATATAATTTTTATAAGTAAAAATTCAAATGTAAAGTTATGTCATAAACCTCTAGATGGAAGTAGGTGTTAGGTATCACTCGGGACATTCGGATCCATTTGCAGCATTCTCTATTTCGTAGTCGTACAGGCAAAAGGTCGAATCACGGGCAAACAGAAGCAGTAGAGAGAAGGCAGTAATCGTAATCAATAATCCAGGCAGAATAGTCAGGGCAGGCAGCGAGTATCAGAGTCCAAATAACAATCCAAATAGAAACCAGAAAACAACAGAGAAAAACACTAAGAAATGATAGCTAGGCAAATCAAGACTTTCGCAAAAGGCAAGTGTCCTTACATTCTTTATATAGGCCTTGAAATGACCTACACCTGGGGCGGAAACAGTCAAGGTACGTGAGCAAATTGGGAACTCAGGTGAAGGTTCCCGCTGCTGACTTCCAAAGAGAGCCACGGAGGCGCGGCTGGTGACAGTAGGTTTTAATTTTTATGCGATATAATTACATCTTTATTAACATGGCACAACTTATCGGATGCTTTCACTTTAGCAGCCAATGAGCTTATAGCTAAACACTCAAACACTTAGCTTGCTGTGGCAGATGCAGCACAATTCAGAAACCCTCCACCTTTCCAAGCTCCACCTGTATAGTGTCACGATCTCTCTGAACGCGCTGTGTGCGCAGCGTACCTCTCAGCTGGAGACAGAACGGCGGAGACAGGAAAACTTCTTTGCAAACATTTAATTACCAGGACCAGGAATAAATACAAAGGCTGACGGGGCAGCAGCACAGAAACACACACGGGTTACATTAGAACAGAGACTTTACATAACTTTAACGCGACATGCCTTCAAACAGAAAAACAGAGGTATTTAAGGACAAATAAATCAAGGCAAAAGTGACGGCAGCTGGCAAAAACACAGGTGATACAATTGAACTAAATACAGGAGAAACCAAAAGGACAAAGACAGAGGGAGAGACAAGACCAGACAGAGACAGAATGTAACATATAGATGCTGTGGGGGGATTGCATGTATGTTATTTATGGGAGATTTTTTCAATTATTTTACATGTCCAGCATCATTTCTTGCATGCTCACATCATTTACTTAGACTTATGTAATTGTTATATTGTTTAAAACTATTTTTTTTTTTTTTTTTTTTTTTTTTACAAAAGCAAACCTTTATATTTGGAAAAGTGGGATATTGCTTCAATCACAGCTGAATTGCAGTGACAGATATAAATGAAACATCGGGAAACACGTCTGACACAGTTATATAGCGGTAGCCTCTGTGTCAGTTCCTCAAGAGGATGAAGGACAGATGTCATCACACAAACATTAGGTCTGTCAGGTGTGTTAGAAATGTGTGTGACCTTAGACTTTAATTCCAGGTAATTACCGCGTTTGCAGCAAATCCTCCTGACCTGGACTAACACTGATGTTTAGCTGACCCACACAGACACACACACTACCACACACGGGCTGTAGTGTGCCCTGTTATCCAGAAGAGATGACAGCAGCTATAATTACATTAGTGCAGTAAGTACATCTAATCACCTCCATAGCACTCAAGCTGCCCGGAGGATGCAGCGGCCAGACTGTGTATGTGTGAGCCTCACTCTCACAGTTATGTTCTCTCTAACTGCCTGTCACAAACCATTAAGGCTGACTGACCGCATACTTGACTGCAGGACCATATGTACAGGTAAACTCACATAAATACAGACACCCACACAGCCAGTTAAAGCCTCCCGGAAAAGACTTTAGACCAACAGTGAGTGCATATTCTAATACTCAGAGACAGTATTTAAAGGATTGATCATCACTTACTCATGTTGTCCAAACCTGTTTGACTTTCTTCCAACTTGATGTTAATCCACTCATATGTAGCCATAGTGTTTATAATCCTAAGGATATCATGCTACAAATGGGTTTGGGATAATTGTCTGCAAATTAAACTAGGATAGAAAAACTTTTTTTAGTGTTGCACAAAAAAAAAAAAACACTTTTTAAATAGACTACTCAAGATCAGTGACTCAATGGAGTCACATGGTTTTTAACTGCACTGTTGGTTTACATAAATCAAATTCATATTTCTTCAAAATGAGTTTATCCTGGTCGGGGCTAATCTTAACCAAAAGAGGGAGGGAAAATACTGGCACTGAGAATTAAAAAACCCATAAAATATCAATCGTATAAAGATGATGGCAGTATTTTTAAAGACTTAAAGGGTATTAATTAAACTTTTGTGAAGTTCATCCAAAGACTGTTTTCGTCTCGTTATGAAGATGTAGAGAACTTCTGTGCAGGTACTGCACTGCCAAAATGAACAGATGATTAAAATAATCATTTCAAAGGCATTTAAGAAACACAAGAAACTATTTAATCCTGTCTCATCGTGATTCCACAGGGCATTATGACAGTATGTACATATCCTCAACATTTAATAGTTTCCTAAATGTTACTAAAAACTTGACATTATTGAACATAAGACTTATTTCAGAGGTCTTACTTTAACAACTAAACACTAATGGTTTTTACAAATCATATTAACTAAGCTTAAAAATGTTGGGGTTAGTTTTTTTTTTACTGCATGTGTTGTAAGGACAACATAGGCTAAATTTAAATATGTGAAACTTAACGAGCGTACCAATTTCCAGTTGAAATGAACACAAGAGGCAGGAAACCTCAGAAAAAAGTAACTTGTATGCAGTTTTGATTAATCATTTTCGCATAATTACTTGAGGAATATTATGTTATGAATTTAAAGCAATTGTAACATGCTGTGAGATTGGAAAAATTATATTTTAGAATACCTCCTCACATATCAAGCTCCATGTGATTTTTCTAGCTCAGTTTATGCTCGATAGCTCACGTGATACAGCATTGCACGTGATAAAGAGTCAGTTAAACTAAAATAATGCATTTAGAGGTGCACATTTCAAATGATCCTGGGTTGTGTAAAGAATTGCTAGGACAGTTAATGCAATCTAATACAATATAATTACTAAATTACTATGTGCAGCTTAGTATATAAATGTATCCAAGTTCACTGAGGCTATAGCTGCATTAAGAATAACCTGATGACTTGTCAGATGTGGATGCACACATCTGGCATTGTGTTTGTGATGAGAGAGAACGTGTAGAGTTGATATTCATCATGTGGCTTCAATACAGAACTTAGATCCATTGACCTTCAGCAGCGCAACGGTGCTTCTCATCAGATTCACAAAGGAATCTAAACTGATCAATAGAGCACGCTGAGGCCTTTTAATCTTGTGTGAAATCCATGTTTAATGAATCTCTGATTATGATGGATTGCTATGATAGAGACGGAGATTAAATTACCTGATTCTGGGTTACCATCTAACGGAACAGAACCAATAAAATATTCAATAAACAAACAGAGGAAATCACACTAATTTTCTCAAACAAGTTTTGCATTGATCAAGAAGGCATGTGGAGGCTCTATGTCTTTCTGTGACGGTGGATCTTACAATAAACATGGTAGTTCATGTGCTGCTGGCTTTCTTCTTTCTGCCATGATACAAAGCACACATATGGAGGTTAATATAAACATCAATTATTAATATTTCTATAAAATGTTCTTCCTAGAGGAGCAAAAAGAGAGAGATGGGATTGATCAAGACTTTCATATCAACAGGGACTGCAGCACAGTGAGGAATCAACTTTTTCCTCTTCTTCTTTTTTTTTTGAGCCTTAATATGCTTTTATTAAACAGAAAGGCCCTTCCCCTCTGGGGTGTCTCTGTTCCTGCAAGCAAGCTCATCCAATTCAGTCTTTCCCAAGCACCTTCAACACCTCAATATGAAAGGTTTTTTACACCCCCTAAAATCTCATTTTTTCAGGCAGTTACACTGTAGAATAGTATTCTGATATACAAAACCCACAAGAATAAATAGCTTCCATCAAAGCTGCATCAGTAACTGACACTATGACGATTATCTGAAGCCCATATAGAATCATGCCATTGGCAAACACCACCCTCTGAAGCATTACATCACCGGTGCTTGTAAAGATTGATGTTTATCCTTCCATGCTTTCTCAGATGCTTTTGGGTTAGTTTTTGATTGTATCTCTCTTTAGGCTGATTTACTTATTTAACAAAGTGTATTCCCTAATGAGATACCCAAAAGTCATTATTAAAGGGTTAGTTCACTTAAAACTAAATAAACACACTTTAAGCGTCTAATCAAACTCTTACTAGCCATGTTAGAAACTTCCATGCAGGTGTGCTGAGACAAGTTGGAGCTAAACTATGCAGGACACCAGCCTTCAGGACTGAGTTAGGACAGCCCTGCCATAAGACCTTTGTTAAGATGAACCACTGACATCACATGGACTTCTTTATGGATCATCTATAGTTCTTTGGGTCTTGACCATGGTAGTTCCCTTGCTGTCTGTGGGAGGTTCAGAGAAGATTTCATCACAAATATCAATCAAATTAAAATGTTTATTGTCATAAATGTTGGTCAAATTACCTTTAATTATCTTCATCATTATTGTTATTCAGTAGACATGCCCAAATAAACAAATAAACAAACACACAGCTGGTAATTTTCTTCTTGCAATGAACTGATTTTACACTGATTAGCCTGTTAGCAGCTAATCTTCCTTCCACATTAGTGATTCGATTCAGCTAATGAGAGAAATGCTATTTGCTATATCAACATGCACACAAGCGCAAGCCCATCACCAACACTCACCCAAAAGGATGAAAGAAATGAATCCAACCTTACAGAACTTAAGGCAATAGCCCTGCATAAGATCAACAAAATCAAAAACTTGCAAGCAGAATTCATTCGTGTAAACTGTATATTCACAAACTGTAAGTGTGCACATCTAATGAAGTTAAGATGTCTAAAAGCAGCTGTATGAATGAGCCATATTGTCTATTTCTGAAAATCCAGAGTGGAGATCAAAGCTGGCTGGCAGGGTGGGTCCGGGCTGCATTAATCCACATGTATAATGCATGTCACAGTGTCTGGATGTGCTGGTAGCATATGGGCATAATGAGACGGTGTATCCCCAGAACAGCGGGAGACATTAACGACAAGTTTCTCTCAGGGACAATGAAAGCTCAGCTCACAGCAAAAGTAACTACAGATGTGAAAAGC
>JAUMHP010000073.1:5180068-5202122 GCA_032361065.1 Enteromius trimaculatus | reverse complement strand
GAGACATTAACGACAAGTTTCTCTCAGGGACAATGAAAGCTCAGCTCACAGCAAAAGTAACTACAGATGTGAAAAGCCGCACAAGCATCCTAATCGTGATCCGAGCGTACAAATGTGAAACATCCATCACTGAAAGAATCGTACATGAGAAAAAAGCCTTCAAAGACACCAGACAATAGAGCACAACAGTGATTGTTCACCTTTTCAGTGACCTTGGTTCCGCCCACTTTTTCCTATATGCTTTCTTTATTATTTTCATTGTTGTTTTCAATATAGAGCTATGTGGGGAATCAGAATACAACAGAATTTGGTGCAAAAGAAATGCATTTCCAAATATAACAAGACAGAGGGTAAGTTCACACCAAAAGGAAAATTCTGTTATTGTTTTCTCACCTTCATTTCATTCCAAACCTGAATGACTTTCATTCTTCTTGTAGAGGAGGAACAGAACGCAGTTGTGTTCATATGGAAATCAATGGACACCAAAATAGTTTGATTACTAATACTCTTCAAAATATATAGTTTTGTGTTCCGCAGAAGAAGAAGAAGGAAGTCATTGGTTTTGAATGACATGAATACTTTTCATGTATATTGATGTGACATGTGATCCCATTTGTTTTATAATAGCATAACAAAATCATAACTTTAGTAAAACAGAAACTACTGACTTCAAGTCATAAGTATAAAAGAAACATTAGTAGCCTGAGAGTGCAGGTACAATTCTGTGAATTTCTCTAATTGGTAGATCTATTTTCAGAATTATGGGTAGTGTAGTTCTTTAACAGAAATGTAGGTGTTAAACATGTTCTTATCATTTGGAAACCACTCATGTGCGGATTCTTTGATGGCAAAATAACAACGCTTTACAATATTAGATCTCATTATGTATCTATTGTAAATGATTTATTGAAATCCATCATTATGCACCATATAAGAGAGAACCAAACCTACTCTTGCATTTAACACGTGCTATCTTTGGAATCTTCCTAGAATCTCTGATTCTCTATGGCCTGGCACAAATCCAAATCTGACTAGTCTTACGATGAAAAAAGGTCAAAACTAAAAGAAGGAAAAAAGACGGATTGAAACATGGAATGCATGCATGTAAGAGAAATCTCAGATCATTTCTTGTAGCATCTTTCCTAGGTTCTGCGTCAATCCTTATGTCATTTTTGGCATATTCTTGTATCATCTTTGATGGCTAATGTTTTTTGACTTTGCATCCAGCTTCTAAAACACTCTGAAGCATTTAGTATGCTTGCATACTTCACCACCCAAATCAAAGGAACATCCAAATGCACACTGTCCCGACTAGCAGGACATCCTTAGAGACTGAGAACCTGTACTGAAAAACTAATTTCTTCGAACTGCATGTTTGCATAGAACCAATGCCAAAATAATGACCTTTTAATTGCTAAATAAATTAATTGAGCCACACTTATTTGATATAATTAATCTCTGAGACCAAACACTGCTGAAATGTATGTGTGAGGAAACCAATGCAGTGCAGCCTTTATTACAAACAACATTTCAGAAATTATTGCACAAAGAGGAAAAAACAGCCCCAGGCCATCTCTACATTCAGCTAATGCCAACAGAATGTCAACAGTGTTTTAAATGGCACCAAATGATGTGGAAATTTGCAACTGTTACTTTAAAAGCATTAAAAGGCATTTATTATTATAAATCAATACTGAAAGAATGCTCTTTAAATCTTTAACAATAAATAAAATGCATTCTCTTCAATAGTAAAACTTAGTGAAACAACTTTTCACAGACTTTTTCCTAATTGATGGTAGATCATTGCATGCTCTTAATGATCCATCAGCTAGTCTTTGTCATAATCATATTAATATATTAATTCAAATGTCATTTACCCCATTAATTTTATTATTTTGTTTGACTAAGTGTGTTTCTGCCCAAGAGCAAGGGTGACAACAAGCATGAGTGATCCAAGCTATGAAAGTGAGCAATAGAAATATCTGTCCAAGTATTGTCATTATAAAACACTATAAATCTAATCATAAATATCAATCTGGTGACACAACATTTGCCTTCATGTCTTATTTGACCCGTTTAAAGCAATTTAATGAGTGCTAGAAATGATAGAATTACTGCTACATTTATAGCAGACAAACAACTGGCATACAGCTGTTTGTGACCGGATAAAAACATTTTCACACTGTGACAAGCTCTTAAAATATAACGATTACTTCCCTGAAAGTGTAGGGGTGGGGGAACTTCCTACTTACAACAATAAAGACAAAGACAAATGACATCTGAGGAAACAAAATGTCAACACTACCATTAGCTTCGGAGGTTCATTTGTCAACAAATACGTCTTCTAGCAAACTGGAAAGGATAAATGAAGCTATGTTATGTTAATATTTGCTCTTCAGGTAGCTATATGATTGGATTTATTACCACATGATATATGATCTTTTACTCATTGGTGCATTTTATTAGTTTGAAAGTGAATGTTTATTATTAAACTGAGTGCATCTATCTGGGTGCCGCCATTTTTGTGTGCCATCAGTTTCATCTTGTTGAAATCCTGTTTGTTTCCAAGTTTTGGAAAGTCTTTCAAGCATTCCACTAAACTTTTCCAGGCAGAAATTTGAACATTCCGGAATTCTAAGTAATGACTTCCACCTATAATAGTTGCTATAGATCTGCTTGCGTGAATTTGTTTCAGGAAGCAGTGTGAGAACAGGCCTGAATAATCGCTTTCTTGGCACATAGTACCTCAGCGCAGCTAAATTACCAATTACAGTCAACAACTTCAATCCATTCCCCCAAGAGCTCACAGCACCTTGCACACTAGCAGCCTGGCTTTAAATAATGCATTCATTTAGCTGATGCTTGAGAATTTTGTGTGGTAATAAAAAGATCAAGACACACTATAAATATTTTCATTTAAGGCTAGGTATGTATCTATTTGTGGTGTAAGTTTCAGCTTTAAAAGTAACTGTAAGTTAAGCCAAAAAAGGAACAGCATATAGCCTCACAAAAGTGACATCTACATAAACTCGAAATAGTCTAAACATTTACCGTTGGGGTCCTGATCACCAAGCCACTGTTTATTTTACGATAATGACCGACTGACTAGGACAAAAGTCAATTATATAGTTAAGAGCCCTTTATACAAAAAAAATATTTGAGTGCTCTCTGTCACGATTGACCAATCAGAATCGAGTATTGGAGAAAGTAGAGTCACAATAGTGAGTTGTGTGTGTCTGAGGGCTGAGTCTGTGTTAGTAGTTGTTTGTTACGTGTGTTGAGTGTGTGTGGAGCACTGGTTAATGAGGCCGTACGGTGGATAATGGAGTCGGACTGCTGTTGTTCTGCTGTTGTAAAAGCTCAGTCCGACCCGTCCCGCCTTACATCTCCTATCCTTTCATCAACAGGAATGCCTGCGTTTGCTAAACGAGAGTCTGATTAGTTCCTACAGACTGAGAGCATTTCTTCATCGCTCTGTTCTCCTCCCTCTCTGAGCCGCTCCATTCTGTCTGTCACCGCTTTTGTTCGCTTGTGGGAAACAGAGTTCTCTAAGCCTTTATTCAGAACAGAGCTGGAACCCAATCAAACAGAGAGAGAGAGAGAGAGAAAGAGAGAGAATCACTAGTCTGATGACTGGCATGTGAAACAGTAAATTGCAGAGTCTCCAGGCACATTAGAGCCATGAGGAAAAACACAATCACCTCCTTAATATCTCAATTGTTTCCCCTAGATTTAATCTAAAAGCAAATTGCGACTTTTGCTTACGTTTCCTGATAATGAGGCCAAAACAGTCCCTCGGTTTCAGAAAAGATTTTAAAAAATGTTGAATTTCATCTGCCTGGCTTCTGAGGCTAAATATCATTTTATCCAAATTCATTTTATAACTATATTATATTTATACTGTAGAAAATCACTTGCTTCTATTTTAATTAATGCAAAGTAATTTCAGGAGGAACATTTGAGAAAAAGTTGATACTTTATTAAAACAAAACTGAGGAAAAAATACGATCTGCAAAACTATGAAAGAACGACCTATAAGAAAATTCTTTACAAGTCTATTCATGTTTTATAATCATTTTATATGCACAACATTTAAGGTGGAACAGCTGCTTAAAAGGATAGTTCACCCAAAATGCAAATTCTGCCTTATTAACAATTGTTATAAATAAAGTAGCAATTGTTATAAAGAACTATAAAATACTATAAAAATAAAATCCACAAGATTGGAATGACATGAGGGTGACAACATTTTGGGGGTTAACTGTCTCTTTAAGTGGGAGTGGCAACAACCAGGTAACTCAAGTTGTCTGTAAGGTTGCCAGATATTCTTATATGATTAAACAAAAAAAAAAAAAAACTGAGGAATACCCCACAGCAAACAAATCATATTTTATGTGCTTGGAACATTTTTGAGAGAAAAAAAAAAGTTACTTGGCTGATGGCTAGATTAAAGGCCGATGTGTAGTATGCATTTGACATGAATGTATGATCTCTCTCAACTCTCACTCTTTTGTACTTTACGTTCAAAATATCATGCCCACGACTCAGAAATGATGCCAGGGTCCAGTAGAGGGTCACAGCTGTGTCCTTTCATCAGGTCACCCTCCAAATGAGAGAAAAGACCCCTCAGACGGGAGCCAAACCACCCCCACATTCAACAGCTCAGAGGGGTGTGTGTGCTGTGTTTAGTTAAGCTCGGTCTCATCTTTCATAAACCATGCTTTCATAAAGTTCAGCTTGAGCCTGCATGTGATTGTGAAGAGCTTGGAGTCCAACATCCAGCACACAACAGAGCTCTGAGTGCTGTTTGCGGCTGGTACTCACTTTAGCTGGCACAGAGGGTGAAACAGCCTGGCACGGCTGCACTCTTCTCTCTCTCGCGGGCCGTACCCGGCAGGACGCCAGCCTGTGCTAGTGAGGCCACTTGTCTTTTAACAGAAGAGAAGGTTCTCTATCTTCTCCATCATCTGGCAGGGTCAGGCCTCATAGACAGAACAATGGCTGCATACATCCAACCACAGAAAGCAAACATAGGCCGTGCTGGGCAGCGGACACACTTACAAACCATCCCTCATCCAGATATATGTGTATGCGCAAGTCCAGCCCGGTGCGGTTGTTGTGATGCCAAAAGGTTTGGATTTTCCCAGGATTGCCATGCAGCTCGGTGTGAGAGTTTGTGGGCAGCAAGAAATCTGCCCTCTTTCAGTGGCGCTCAAAGGAAAACTGTGAAATCGGCTCTGAACTGCAGCGGAGGACAAACAGAAGAGCAGAGGAGACAAACCCGACCCGTCTCGACCCAACTTACTGGAGGCTTTTCAGAGCTCTTTGCAGCGAAGAATGACATCACTCTCCCAAACAGACAACACAAAGACACAGAGAAAAAATGCTCACAACATCACGACCTGAGCGCACATGCTGAATTTAGACCAGGCCCCCCTAATCCTGGTTTCTTCTAGTGCAGGTGCTTCAAACAAGTTTCCAAAGTTATTCTGCATATCCTCGTGATCAGCCTGAAGAACTCTTCAGAAGAACTTGTTTCCTCTTTCGTTGCCATGCAACAGCATTTACAGAAGGTGCCATTAGTGAGGGGAAATGCGGGTTTTCTACTGTGGTTGCCATATTTATGCACAATGGGTTTTATATGGTAATCCAAGGTACTTAAAGTAAAAAAAAAAAAACAGTAAAAACATTTTTCGTTCTGCGTAACACTACATGAACAATTTTACAGTTTAGAGATGCATCAAACAGGGGTAGTATCAGATGGCAGTAACATAGTATGTTTATATTTACTATGGTACTGAATGAATATAATACATTAAAGCACTTAAGATGACCCAATGGAAAATGTGAAACTCACCACAGCATTGCATTTACTCCTAAAAGGTTCATAGTAGTACCTTAAGTGCACAGACAGTAATGCTGTTATTATGAGGAAATACCACCCTTTGTGGCTCTACCATTGGAGAAAGAGTAATGGGTCATGCTTTGATAACCAATCATGTTTTAGACTTATGTCATTGAGTTGCCTGATGTCAAACTGGGTTCTGTCACTCCCAAAAAAAATGGCTATAACTTCTCTTTTTTGGTGTAATCTCAATCCAAAATGTTTAATGGCAATTGCTGATGATTATCAAAAATAGGCTGTCAGTCCATTAAATGATAACTTGTTCCCTCACAAAGAAATATAGGCCTATTCAGTCTAGTGAAGTCTCTCCTCCATTTATATTCATTCCCTGCAAAAAAAGGTAAGAATCTGCCACTGGGTTGGTACTTTTTCAAAGGTATATCTTTGTACTTTTAGTTACTATTCTTTAGGTATTTATATGTACCTTGAATATACCGGTGTTTAATCTTTAGGTACAAAAGTGTACCCTTTGAAAAGGTACCGCACCAGTGACAGATTTGGCTAACACTGGAGGCTTGCCTTGGATGAAGTAAAGTTGTCACTTAAAAGGTACTGCCCAAGTTGACAAGATGTTGTACCCTTAAAGGTAAATTTGCATGCTTTTCCTCTTCCTGTCAGTACAGTGTAGCCGCCAGTATGTTACTATGTGGTTGTTATGGTGTTTGGTGGTTTTAGTGCATTGCTATGGGAATTATTAGGACATTATTAGGTTGTTCAGAATAGTTAGATGACTGCTTACTGGTCAAGGTCAAAAGTTTACACGCCTTAATTCTATCTGATTTTCTGGTGTTTAGATATAACTCCGGTTCTTTCTTTAGTGTAGATCCATGGAATTTTACATTTGCATATACATATCAGGCAAAAATAGTGATAGCACACTTTTCCTGAACAAGCTGCACAACTTAAGGTATTATTCACAAATGGTACAAGACTAATTATGTGCCAAAAGTTTAACAATTACAATTGGGGATTGTTTAAATCCATAATCTTCAGTATAAACAACAGTAATACTTTATAGCAAGCAGCACTGTAAAATGCAGAAAAAACAGAATATTAAGTTACTAGTTGTCAGATTGAACAATCAGTTTGATATGATGTAGCTGACGGTCAAAGATGACACATACAGAAATATAAAAGCAGCAAACAGCAGCAGTTGAGTAATGGAAACCAAAAAGCTTCAGGCAAACAGATTATCTAGCCAACAGTTTCCTTAAAAGAGGAACTACTCAACACTCTTCTGAAGTAGACTAAACTGATGCTTTCTCCATGTGCTGCACCACACACACACACACACACATACTTTAATGTCATACGCACAGAGCGGTAATCAATCCTGCTGCCAGTGTGAGAGCAGACGTCTTTCTCAGATCAGCTCTTCTGCTACGCTGCTAACTCTAAATTACGGCTTTGACTTCACAGCCCAGCACGAATCCTTCCCTCTAAAACTCACTCTCATGCTGTCTGATGTGATAAACACCACAATAACACTCGCGATCAATGCAAAACAGCCTTTGTGCTTTATTTCAAGTAAACATGAAATCAAAATAGAGCCTTTTTATTTTTTAATACACATTTCTGGTGTTTTTGTTAATAATTTGTTTGGACATAATGAAAAAAAAAAAAAAAAAAACTCTTCCTGCTCCAATTCAAAAAATTCTTCCTTTTTGGCTGATTTCACAAATATTACTATTTTATATTTTTAGCCTCTTCCTTAAAATCATCTGGCTCTTTTCTTTTATATAGCCTCCACTTTTCACAATTCAATCAATTCCCAACCTTATTAGTCTATTAGTTCTCTGTTTGTACATGGATTTGGAAATAAAATAAAATAAAATAAAATAAAATAAAGAAATAAGAAAAATATCATTACAATTTAACATATGAAATCATTATAGAGGAACTTTTTGTGACTTTTAAAGGCTTTTATTTTGAAAGTGTGTGCAAAGCCGTATCTGATCATTGCTGATGGTTTTTATTTCTGTTCTATTGAAAGAGAAATAAGTTATGAGACTAAACTGTTCATATTTAGCAACACATACACTCTGGTCTGCCTTAACTTATTTTTAGTGTGAATGTGGGCAGCGTTCAGGGTTCAGAGAATGTTAGCCGCATTTCTGAATGCCAGAGTGTGTTTGTGTGATACAGTTTAAACTCATCAATCCACTCTTTTCCTTCTTCTGAAATGTCTTTGAACTGATCAGAGGAATGGAACACTTAAAGTTAGTTCATCTCGTGTTTTTTTCTCTCCGCGGTCTTATCTGCGGCGCTGTATTTGAGCTGAAGGCATTAAGAAGCTTTACGCTCCACACAGTCTGACCGCAAAAGGTCAGTTTTGCAAATTGGGTTCATTAATCTTTAATAGTACAGCAACTGCACAGAACCTCTTCATCCATGCCTGCAGATTAAAATGAATCACATGCTCGGAAAGATTAGTCTGTTGGGAATTTCTTGGGTCGGATGAAAACTGTCCAGAGAGTCTGGAACCTTTGGGCTTACTGTAAGAAGAAGAAGAAAAAAAAAACACCTGACTGACACACTTTTCTGTTATCTGTTAGAGCTGGGAAAGAGGATGCTGGCATTTCTCTGCTGTGAAATTACAATTATTACCACAGTATCTACTGTAGTTATAGCTCTGTTTTTTCTTTAGATGGGCTGTTTGACAGCTCTTGTATCTTTTCTGGACAGGACTGTGAAAAACGGACGTTCCTTACAGCGATGTCCTCCTTCATGCCCCACTGAATGAGATGAAATCTCATCTGTTGCTGTTTCTAAAGGTAAGACAGCAGTAAATTTTCACATTCGTGGATAGACACAATAATAAAACATTTTCAACAATAAATACACTCAGAGGAAAATGTTATCGCTCAGCACTGATCTATCATAGCTCATGAGACTAAATGGAGTTCTCATTTATATGTCATTGAGGTATTAAATGAAACATTGTCTACAGTATTTACCCTACAATTCCTTACAAGAAAGAAAAACAGACAGAAATGAGACAAATTGCTGGCATAAATGTACACTGAGACCATGAAAAGCAACCAAGCAGTCTTTTGTTTCCACCACTCTAGTTTCTTAATTTTTCATATGTAGATTTTCAGTTTTCAATTTCTTTCTACATGAGCTTATAACTTATCAAACACTGATTTAATGTTGTTTTCCCAATACTGGTGATGTGCTCGCTCCATGATCTCATCTGGGTCAGAGCCTCATGACATGAATTCATCCTGAAATAATTGTTGGTGTTTTTAATGAGAAGCAGCTCTACACCAGATGGGTCATCTGTTCTTTCAACCATAATGACAGACTTATTAAAAATGTATGACTCATAAAAAAACTCATCAACCCCCCCTGTGTCTCTCTGTCCAACCTTCTTCCCAAAAACCAATATGTTGTACAGGGAATGGTCAATTGAGCCCCTAGTCAAGGATTACCACTGTGTATATATAAACTGTAAAAATACAGGTGGACCTATGAAACTTTTGGTGTATATCTGAGCTTAGACCAGGGCTGGGTGATTCTGGCCCCGAGATCCATGTTCCTACGGAGATTAGCTCCAGATAGAAACTAAAACATGCTAATCAAGGTCTTAAGGTTAAAAGATGAGTTTGATCAGGGATGAAAGTTCTCCAGCTGGGTTTAGACCAAGTAAATAAACAAAGCAAAAGTTGTGTAAGTATAGGCACCTTTGACATGTTGGTCTACATTGAAATGAGTTGTTTTCACCATAGCGGAAGTCCTCAGTGTGCAAACCCCGATCAGAACTGTCAGACAGCTGCAGCTTCATATTTAATAACACATCTGCTCCAGAGCACCAGTCGCAATCATGGACACATTTGAGACACTTCACAGGGTGTTGATACTCATCAAGAATAAGCAATTATGGAAAACATTTATCGGTCATCGGAAAACCTTTTGAACAGCCTCTGTAATCTGCTGAGTCTGAAGTGAGAGTGCTGGATTGACGCATGGATGGGTTTTATATGCAGTCAGCCCTGCCGAAATACAGCTGCCCACTTCCCCACCCACCAGCTCAAAGTTAAGATTTTATATTCCATTTCTAGCTGCATTAATGATGCCATCATTATAGACAGTAACAGCGGAGTATTGATGGCGAATTATTGGTTCTCTGAGCAGAACTAAATTGAGTTAGCACAAATCTGCCATAAACCTACTCGGCAGTGAAACCGGACAGCACTTGAAGGTCCTTAAGTTCACTGAAGCAGTGTAGATGGTGGTCAGAGCGACTAATTTTAACCTTTACTGCCTTTGCAGTCACATAATACTGGACTGTTTGCCCTCTTTTGACTCCGAGTCTATGAAAGTTTGTGATGGAAATTATTATTCATTTTGCTTGTTTAGATCTATTAATGTATTTAAAATGCCACTCATAAAATGGATAAAATATACCTCCTTTATGAAAAGTATGTTTTGACTTCTGAATTTAAATGATTTTTTAAATATATTTTATGAGGCCTGATATAAATATCCTGATGTAAAAATCTCTTGAAGTAGTAGTTATAGTTCGATTAGAAAATTTAAGTAATTTTTATAAGCATTTCTTTAGAAAAAAACATTACTGGTGTGCATCTTAGGACATATTTTAAGATCAGTCAGTGCAAGTTTCTTTCATTTGAAACAGCTCAGATTTATGGTTTAGTCTAGGACTGGGTTTAAGCCTCGTTTTTGAAACCGGGGGAAAGTAGTTGGCATGGTCTTGTATTTTTATTTCTTAGGAAACAAAACTCACCCTCTGCTAATTAATATTTAAACATTTCTGTCCAGAATACACATAAAATCTGTAGTGTATCAAGCTTTCAGAAATATGCATTAAAAGAAAAACACAAAATAGGAAATTATGTCAAAGAGCATACCTGAAGACACTTATTAACCCTGACCTTGTCTTTTAAAATATCATAAAGCTTGACCTTTTTCATGACAAGGAAAGGCTAATTAATGATATCTAATACTTTTTTACTATGAGAAAAAGCCCCTTGCCTCCTAAAACGTTTAAATGAATAAACTTCCTCACTGATCTGCATCAATGGTACGCTGTAAGTATTATCAATTCAAATTAAAGCTTCCATGATCAGTCTTTAGTTGACATGCAACCAACTCAAAGTCTGGGCTACCATCCCAATGTTTCATTCATTTATTTTCACAAACTAGAAATTATGACTCTAGTGTTCATGTGCACTCATCTCACAAATAATATACTTCCATTATGACCTGATGGCAGCAAAACCTCCATCAGTTCTGCAACGTCTAATCAAAAATGGCAGGTTAGAGCAGATTACAGGGTTCAAAACTGAGCAGCAGTTATGAACTGCCATGTTACTCAATTGGCTTTTAAGCGGTTCGCTTTAGTTTGACGTTTGGATGGATCTCAATGGGTGGGTGGGCTTTCAGTCTTCTCAGATTCTACATTTGGTTGAGTACCACACCAGGTTCTTAGTGGATGAGTAGGAAGCCATGTGTCGTGAGGGTCACCAAGGTCAAAAATGCTATTTGGTTTGGAGAAACTCAAAGGAACTGTCAGCTGGGTTCATATGGCTGATCAATTTAAGACACTGCTAAATAAAATATTTGAGTATCAAACAGTAGCCAGTCATATTCACTATGTTTATGATTCTTGACATGTATGCTTTTTTTAGTCTGTGAATAATGGATGACAGAAGTCATCAACTACTTCCTAACGGCCTGCAATTTATGAAACTTCTGACAGGTAAGATTTTAATAAACAGCAGTGTGGCAAATAGCTGATTGGTAGAAACAGTGAAAGAGATAAAGGTTTGTTTTTACAAAGATTTTAGTATCCAGAGACACTCTCAGATTACAATCAACTCTACCTCAGAGCCAGATTTACAGTTCTGCTCTTTGGGAAGCGTCCACACCAGACAACCATATTAAACTTGAAGACAAAAGGACAATAACCTTACAAATCCAATTTACGTTTAAACAAAAACAGTAAACCAGGAAGAGACGTTATCATTTAACCTTTATTTTGCACTCTGTTCTCAATTAAATTCAAAGCCCAAGGTTCTCTAGGAGACATTTGTAAACTTTTATGACCCTAAATTTCGCCTCACTGTCTAAGGCCTTTAGTGAACTCACATTATGCCACTTACCCATTAAAATTAATTTAGTTTAGCGTGACCAGCCCCACAGAGAGCCCTGTGGGTGTGTGAAGAGTGAGTGCGTTGGGGTGATCAAGGGTCAGGGGAAATTTCCTGGCTGTGACTGCAGACGGGCCCTTGCTGCTGTTCTGAGCACTAAACAGCCCTCAGAATGCTCTTTTGGGTTAGTCACTGGCGTCGTTTCAGCAGCAGGAGAGCTATTAGGACCCTCTTAGGAGGGGGGTTTATATACACACAAATGCTCACCAGTATTGTTACCAGTATTATTGAACATCACTAATAACATTAGTCTTACCAAAACACTGTCATGTAAATGCATCTGTAATAAATGTATGTAATCACATGTATAATTGCACTGTTGACCTATCCCTTACACTTTCACCCACACTTAAACCTAACCACACCACCAAACCTGCCTAACCTTACCTGTATCCCACCTCAATAGCAGCAAAAGGTTTTTGCAATGCAATATGAATACAATAAATACATAATATAAAGTGTGACCAAATAATAGAAATGAAATCACAAATGTACAATAGATGGAAAACTAAACATGAAAACATTATTGAAAATACTTTCTGAAACAAAATTAAATGAAATATATTTCAAATACATATATACATATATATTAGTCTTTGAGATATTTTCATAGAGTTTGAGCATTAGGACATTTATAAGGACCCTCTGAGGAAGATTTTTTTTACAAACGCACACACATACAGAGATATACAAACACATACCAGTATTATTACTGAATTGATATAATAATAAAAAAAATCATAATAATAATAAAATAATCATCAAAAATAACCTTTGTTTATTTAGTCAGTGAAAAGTTTAATTTAATTTAATGCGAAAGGCCATCATTCAACATTTAATGTGAATGGCAATAGAGAGTACAATAGAATACAAAGTGACTCTTTGATTTGATGGGGGAAGCTTGGCTCATGAATATTAATGATATGAGGTGACATTCACCCTGTAATCCTGACTGATTTGCTCAAAGACAGACATTGGTAAGAAGGTGTTAGTCATTGCAGGATTACCGCTTACTGTTTGTTCAGTCTGTCATCTATGTAACGGCTAGGTTTGAAAGTCGTTATTTTACGTTATCAGCTACAAATGGAGAGACAAACTGGGTAATTTCTTAAAGTCGGGCACGTAGATGTACAGGCTTACACTAAATGTTGTCATTTACTACAACATTATTACTAGAGCCAACAAAAAACTATGATATTTTTAGTAAATTCATGAAATAAATAAAATATTTGCACCTATTGATATTTTTCATGAAACAAAAAGAAAAGCAACCATTTGACTCAACTGTGACATGTATGGAAAACAAATGATGCAAAACATTACTGATTTGTATATATTTTTTTTTACCCATTGCAGCTTAGTGACATATTAAAATCAGCAGAAACCTACAGCCACACACCACAAACAATAAGTTTGCAGATTTAAAACAGATTTAAGATTGATAATACCAGTAACAGTTCAATCAACGGGACTCTAATGCGTGGCAGTAATGATTTTTTTGAAGTATTATTTTTAAATCTCCTTCTGAATGTAATTCACATGCTATAAAAAGTGTAATAGACTCAAATTCAGTGTAGTCAGGTTTGTATCAAAGGGCAGAGAGCAGAGTCTACATCTGATATAATAAACCTCTCAATACCGCCTCAGTTCTTTATGCTTATGTTTGCATGCGACGAGTGAGTCATCCGCTGAGGTGAGTCTAAAGTGGTGCCTTACTCTGCTGACGCATAGGTGTGTGTGTGTGCTGAGGTCAAGTGATGTCATACCTTCATTTGAATTATGAAATGAAGGACATGACAAAGGACGCAAGTGAATTGACACACCTTCTGTTGTTTGACATATGTTGAGATGTTTTTAAAGCGATTTAACGTCCACGTGGAGAGGTGTGTCTGTACTGATCAAACATGGATAAATGGAGAGTGACACAAACATTGATCCTGTGCTGCTTTGATCAGATCATACTGACAGCACAGATAAATGAGACGAACTTCAGCCTTTGAACTGAACCTCACACATACCCCACCACTAATCACTATACCACACACAAACACACGCCACACACATAAATGCCATTTGCTTTTTAAAGCCCTCATACCTGTCATTGTTTTGTATCATTTTAGGGTATTTATGCTTTGATGCAAAGTGAGTCCTTTTGGCATCTTTGGTTTGTTTAGTTCAGGCTTGTTCAATCCTGCTTCTGGTGGGCCACCTTCATGCAGAGCTAAGCTCAAAAACACCACTGATTTAACTGTAATTGTTCTTCTGAACTTAGATGCACTGTCATTTTCTCTGTCCCTAAGACCTGACAACTTTAGGGCTTTGTCAAAGGTTTTGACAAACCAACACGTTTTTTTTATCTGCTGATACAAAAAAGAATCACGGTAACAACGAACAAAAAATGCACTGATAAAAAATGGGGTTACACTTTATTTTAAGATGTGCTTGTTACAGTGTAATTATACATTTAAATACTTAATGATATTAATTAACTAAATGTACTTACTATATGGTTATGGTTAGGGTTTGGCTTACTTGCATGCCATTATGCTTTTTTTATTGTTATTATAATTACCTTCTGCAAGTGCATGAAACAAGATCATCCCAAAATGGTTTCACTTTATTTTGATGGTCCCTTTAACGTATTCTGTTGATTAGAAGTAACATTGCACCTACATATCTACTAACTCTAAATAGAGTGCTAGCAGAGTATTAGTAGGCTGGTGGTGTTAGGGTTAGAATAAGTTGATATGTACTTGCAAAGTTATTTATAGTCAGTAGAGCGTCTTTTGGGAGACCATCACAATAAAGAGTTAGCAGAAATTAATAAGAGAGTTCACTTATATTATAAGGAGAGTTAGTTGACATGTAGGTGCAAAGCTACTTATTGTCAACAGATTGCTCAAAAGGGACCATCATAATAAAGTGTTACCCTTAAAATAAAGTGTTACCAAAAATGGTAACACTTTAGAACATGGAACACATATTCACTAAGGAGTTTTCCTAATTTTGTGCTTATTAATAGTTAATAACATAGTTGTTAAGTTTAGGTATGGGGGTGGATTAAGAGATCAGAAATATCTTCATGCAGAATGAGGCAGACAATATGGTAGTAATATGCATTCTAATGCGCAACCCGTTTATATTGAGTATTTGACAAGTGTTACGAAAAATTTCTACAGTGTATTTTCCAATTCAAATTCAATATGTTAATAGAACATTTAAAGATAAATATATATAATGAGCATAACCCTTACTTATTATTAGAGGATACATATGCTTTAGTTTTGACCTGAAGTACAATCAGTTTCTTTTCCCAAACGTTAACTTATGTTATTCAAGATACTGTATATTTCAACAAAAATAGTACATTTAATTAATCATTGACATATTACAGTGTAACAAATTTTTAGAGCTGTAGGTGCTACACACAGCCAAGCTTTTTCATCTGAGAGGTTTTGAGTTCTGGATGTATGTCTACACATACAATGAACTCTTTTATTTTAAAACATTAAGAAAAACTCTCTCTCCTTCTTTAATCCCAAAAACCCTCCTCCCCCAAACACCTGCCCCACACCCACCATCTGTAATTACAAACATCCTGTATCATGTGTCATTGAAGGGCATTATGGGAAGGCTAATTGTATCAGTGATTCTGTTAGAGCAGGACACAGAGCAGAGCGTGTTTTGGCTATGATGACGGATATCGGAGCCCTATGCATGAGCCCCAGTGAGACACAAGCAGAAACAAACGCTCATCCCTCCTTCCTGCCCTCCATCACACTCTCTCTTCACTCTCATCCATCAGTGCTGTGACCTACCGCTATAAACAACAAAACGCTTTTATCCAATGCTGAATCATCTCAGGCTGTTTAAACACGGAGCAGCTCATTGCTTTTATAAGTGCTGTGGTCAGGCAAAGGGAGAGTGAGAGTTTCCCTTACATAAATGTTTCTGCTTTCTATGTGAGTTTGAGTGTCAGTGTTTGAAACTGTGGTGGACGGCAGAGGTTTGTAGAGTCGATCAGACACAGATAAACACAGGCAGAGCTCACATGAATCAGTCTGTCAGAAAACATTACACAGCCCACTAGAGGACAACACTATCAGAGGCCCTTCACTAACATTAACACATCTATCAGACTTCAACGGCTTCGGGTCCTTCCTCCTATTTCTCTAAAAACTTTTCACAGGATCACAAACATTTCTAAAACACGGGAAATCATGTACAGTGTTAAATCTCATCAGTTGAATTACACATTTGTTGATTAATCAAGGGGTTTTCAAAATGTTTCAACCTTGAAGATTTATTACAAAAAAATACACCATTAGAATTGGTAACGCAGTAATTTATTAGAAGTAAACTTCAGAGAAGGTAAACAAACTGTTTTTGAAAAGATGGTCTTTGGAGGGGTAAGTTCTAAGAGTATATTTTCATACGTCATTCATCTGAAAAGGAAAACGCGGTCCCTCATGATATGACCCTTTTTAATAGGCTCCCTGTGAGAATAAAATAGAAAAAAGAAATAAGCGTAAATGAAAACTGTGAGAAATAAGCGAACCTAATTACTTGACGGAAATCATTACATAAATACTTTGAGGTGATGCATTTACTCTAATTCTTTGATTATATTCAGCTTGTTCAAGTTTAAAGTGTACTCAACACTCTTTCAAGAGTGGATCCATTTGCTTTAAAACCCCAAACCAAAGGACAGAAAAAAGAGAGGGTTCGAGCAGAGGGGGTTGGTTGGGGTATTAAATATCTCCTCTGAGGTGTTTTGGACGGTGCAGATTGGTGAGAGAGCTCAGCTTAACTCTTGGCTCCTGCTGAGCTTATGAGACTGCAGAGTTTTACAGATCCATTTCAGACTCTGACCTACAACTTTCAGAGGTGAAAAGTGGCAAGAAAGACTCTAAAAACAAGCTCGAGAAGGATTTGCCAGTGGATGCCAGAAGAAACACTAGTGGGCCAAAGCACAATGTAAACATCAAACAATAAAAACGTCCCATAGCAGTAAGCAGAGGAATGGAGACTTGGTTAGATTGTTAGCTCTGAACCAAACAGATCTGTAATACCTACAGTATCTATTAAAAGCTAAAAGTGTCTCAGTTGCAGCTGTCATCTGACTAATTATTCAGAAGCCACAGGATAATGATTATCCAAACCATGATGTTAAAGCCAGCAGAGAAGGAAAAATAGCATGCTTTTTCTGACTCCTTTATCTAACTATATCCCCCTAGACTGCTTTTACACCGACCAAACAGACTAAAATCTAATGTCAAACAGATTCAAGTCCACAGTGTGAAAGCACCCTGAGTTACCTGTCAACCCACACTGCATCTTCAATTTAGATAGAGCCACGCTTGCCTGAAGCGACAAACACTATTTTCAGCCATCATCATTATCCATCCTGTGATAAATATGAAGTTTATAGACATACTTCCTATTTGCCCTACAACCTCACACCAGGACCAACAACTGCCCTTCAAACCAGCTAATGCCTATCAATTTATCTAGCAGCTAATAAAGGCCTGTGTGTGTGTTTCATAATTTCATCCAAACAATCAGTTTAATGGAAGCCATAAGCAGATGGCTTTATTGCCGTTCGTCTCTCAGATATTACCATAAACACTAACGGCTGGCACAGTAATCAGAATTAAAGAGCACTCTCATTTCATACAAACGCAGAGACTCACGCATGAATGCAGATGCAGGCAACAGTTATGACAGCTTTTTATGTTATAGAGAAGTTAACATACTCTAGCCTGAACTGGTGTCACTTTCATAGCGGATTCATTTAGAGAGACAGCGCTGAATGAATCTGCTGAATTAAACACAAGCCACTTCGAGTTATTCTCTATTACAGGATGGAAGTCTGTGCAGTTCTATCAGCTTAACCCATCGGATCTGTGTTTATTAACAACTTCTTAGTCTATTCATACACTCACATCGTTAAATTATTCATATCCGCTCAGGAACATTGTGTTTAAAAGCCTTGTTAGAATTCTGCTTTAAAAAAAAAAAAAAGTTTATTAATTTCGGATGAGTGACCCTGATTGTTAAAATGTGTGACAAGAACAAATTTTCAATTACGCCGATGTCTGGAACCAGATCTAGAGAGTATCAAACAGACAACAACGCTGATTTAATTAACGTTTTACAAGCCTGATCACAGATACGGAAAGATTTCAAAGACTTTGTCTTGGAAAACACACCTGTTCTGAAGGATGAAATTAATTTTGTCTTGTGCTGCAGTCCCCTCTTGACAGAAACATCAATAGTTAGCAATTAAATCAAGTCTATCAAAATCTGTTCCAACAAGTGTCAAATTTGTAATTATTTTGTAACGATAACTGAAGCTTGTCTTTCTGTTCATTCAGAAGTGAGACAGTTGAACGTTGTTCATGCCAAACATGCACTCTATTGTCCATCTGTGGACATGCACATATGATCACAGAGACCATTATCCTGTCGGTCTGCTCATCAAAGGAAACACACTATTATGCTCTCACACACACATTCATTCAACTAGAAAAACAGTTACATAGACTTAAAACAGGTGGACTTTAACTAAGGGTAAGTTTAAATGACAATTGTGTTCCAAAATGGAAATGTTTTTAAAAGTTTTGCATACAGACAATAATCGCTGTTCACACGGATCCATGAAAGCTACTAAAAATGCTATTACTTATACCAAGCCAGTAACTAGCATTGTCATTACAGAAACTGAATGTCAATACAGAAACGGCAGTGTTTTCACAACTTAGCATTTTTATAGTTTACGCTGACAGTGCCAGTGTCATTTTCAAAAGCTAGTACTTCAAAATGCCATTGATGTGTAAATGAATGGCCAAAATGCATTAACAAAGTTTTAATTTTCACATCTTGTGATCTACAAATGCTAAATAATTCTTATACATTTCAATTTCACCCATTAGCTATTTATGCAGTTTTGTGCAATTAAAGAATTGCATTGTTAGCTTAGCAACATGCTAACGTAAAAAATGTAGGTTTCTTTTCTTTTTTTTTTTTTTTTTTGTTTCTTTGCACCAATTAGATTGTCCAAAACAGGGGCGGAGTGTGGCACTAAAATTCACCGGGAAAATTCTGACCGCACCGGCCCACCGCCCAGCCAACAACTGGCTGTTGTTCGTTAAGACTTGGGCGAACTGGAGCTAAACTGTTCTATAAAACCCTCCACTACTTGCTTGCCAGCAGGGTGCTAGTATCTACCAGTGCCTTTACTGGAGGTCTTTGCAATCATTCTTGACCCTAACATCACTCCTCACTGACAAACTCTTTAAGCAGGTGCACAGCCAAACTAACCCAACAAAAAGCAGCAATAACTTATTTTCATTTGTCCAAGAGTTAAAAAATATAAACACAGTGTCACAACCAATTTGTAAGGTGGAAAATCTGTGCTAATTCATACAAATTTGTACGATTTTGCACTATTTGTCTAAACCCCAGTTATGGGGCGGGCTTAGGTGTAAGTCATTCGTACAAATTCATACGAACTGGCAACTCATAACTCTCCGTACGATTTAACAAAAATTGTTTGAAATTGTGAGTGAGGTTGTACGAATTTGAATGAATGAGCCACCTTGTTAAATACAGTATGTGCGAATTGCCATGAAACTGGGTTGAAAATACAGACAACTCTAGTTTCAAAGAGCACAATGATATTTTATCAGCTATAACTTCTAGAAAGAAACAAATGAAATGGAGCATACATTTAAAGACTACACCATATGCAGTGACACATAATAAAAAGTTTTGCTCTTGACTGCTTTAGAAGGTAGGTCGATAGCAAGATTTTAAAACAGAGCTACAATTTCAGCAGGGCAAGCCATTGTTAACAATCCAATGACTCAACCACCCTCAAACACTAACATCATTGTGATTGGAGCCTCATTTCACTGGGTCAGTGAGCCAGGTCAAGGTCAGAGGTCAGCGAGTCAGGTGAAATCTGCAGCACCTGCAACTCGGTACAACACACCACACCACATAACAGAGAGCTGAGATCAGCAAACCACACACCAGCAAAGGATAACGCAAACATGTGATATCTGTTTTGGTCAAATGTTCAGAAAACAAATGCCAATTCTGCTTAATGCAAGAAAGATGCCTGTTTTCAAACTGTAACACATACACAAGCCCTACAACATGTCACACTTGTGTACCTGCGTGCTGGGTGTGAAGGGGATTGTGGGTAAACAGCCATATGGTCATCCTGCTGGAGTGCGACCTGTCTAAAATGCCTTTATACAGACATATTGCTTCACACCTGAGTCTGTCACTGACCTCTGATAGATTAAAAACTGGTCAATCTGCTAAGGTCTGATTGGAGATAATCAGAACATGTTTGAGAGGAACGCAGGTTTATGATTTATGATATACTGCAGAATTTCAACTATACAGCATAGAGATTAATTCGGTCTTTAGTTCCTGCCATTGCTAATTTACACTTGAGTCTATCAGCAAACCAAGCTCCTGAAACAAATAGAAATTACAGTTTTCAAAGCAGGGCTGATGCTCCCTACAAAGCAGATCACATAAAGGATAAAAATGTCAAAGTAAAGTGATTGAGATTGATATTTGATTCACAGCTAGTTCTAACACTGAATCTTTTCTTCATTAAAATTGTAAAACGAGTAGGGTACATATTATAGTGCCTCTAGTTAAACCACTACTTTAATTGTGTTATGATGAGCAATGCCTGGAAATTGAACAGAAGTCAGGTCCCCCAGTAATCAGATATGGCCAAATTGCTAATTTGTGACAGAATTTGATGAAGCAAGAAACATTAAGGTTTTCAGCATATTAACCCTAGGATTAAGAATCAACGTGTGCGTGGTGTGAATTAATTTAATGAACATGGTTATGTGGCTTGCCTTCAAGCCATTTAGAAAAATGCATTTGCAAATAGTTCAAATAAGACTAATCTACAATAAAAAAGTAGTCATTTTATTTCTGTATTTATTTTAATCACTTAAGGACAGGTAAATGTGTGACTTCTCCCAAAAAAGAAAATGCAAAAAAGTAAAAAAACTAATGACATGATCACAGCCTTGTCTGTCAGTATTATTACTATTATTATTTTATTTAATTATATGTATATATATCCAACAGTATGCGGTAAATATACTTGAGAGATGTGGGAATTATTGATTAATTTTAATATAAATTACCTTAATTTTAAGGACCACCATAAAGCTACAGTAATTTACATAATAAGATGTTGGAAATATTCATGTTATAGCCGTCAAATTATATATATAAATATAAATATATTGCCATTTTTCCAATATTTACCAGTTACAGAGGGATTCAGACAAGTGGTTTGATTACAGCTTTGGCACCTATGCTCTATTGCTATGAAAGGTTGAAATTGTTCTGCTTTCTCGTTAGATGGTTGGCATACAGCATATTTCATGCTCTAGAAAACCATAAAACATGGGACTGTTGCCAGATATGGATTACAGAAAATTACCTAAATGCAGATGATTCCAAACTAATCTACTAAATCAAATGGGCACACTGTAAGCCATAACTGCATATTTTCATGTTTTATTACAACTATTTGCAAAATCCATAGACATGGGCATAGTTCCTCAAAGTTTTGTCATACAAAGTAGAATAGACATAATGTGGCAACACGCATTACAATGGAACATTGCTTTGAGTTCACAGGAAGAGTCGGAGTATGAATTTAATCTAAACTAAGGTCCATTGGCTGTGTTACTAGAAAATAAAACGGGACATTCTCAAATTCGATTTTCACTTCATTTCACTTCCAAGACCTTACAATGCTTGAGTGGTCTGGCCATTATTAGAATTATCTCATCAACAAAGAAAATGTCTCTTAGTTATCATGTGTTCTAGATTTTTGTAGGAAATCAGCCTAAGAATGACTTATTTGTAGTCTTGACTCTGCATATGTTATGAAGCCTGAAGGGAAAAGCAGCACAGCATT
>JAUMHP010000073.1:5155866-5178471 GCA_032361065.1 Enteromius trimaculatus | reverse complement strand
TGGATCACAGCTGATGCCTGTCACTGACGAAACCGTGACAAAAAACGTAACAGTCATACAATTCAAGGGCCGTTATTATAACCCCTCTACGTTTTGCACTTGGACCAACGTAGTCAGGGTACGTTTTTATATGAGACTGGGTTGAGTCTGACAACAGCCAGTGCTCCACACAGAGATCTGATCTGATCATTATCCAGTCTGTCTGGAATGACATGAACTAACAGAACAAACTGAGACAGACTAATTCCAGAAGAACTGTGGCAACGTCTCCAAGATGAAGAAAAAAACCTACCTGGAAAGCTGCCTGAAAAACTATGGGCAAGTGTACCTTGGAACAGAAGCTGTTTTACCAAAAGCTGTAATACATTTGATTTAGTTAATAGAAGTTAATTGATAAATTATATGTATTTATGGCATTATTTTTGAAAGCATCGTCATTTTACAACATTTTTGAACAAACTTTGAACAGTATATATATATATATATATATATATATATATATACTTTCTGTGTGTGTGTGTGTGTGTGTGTGTGTGAGAGAGAGAGAGAAATAGAGAGAGAAAGAAAGTGTGTGTGAGTGTATTACAAACGCAAACCAGGTTTGCTATTAGCCAAAATATGAATAATTTCCCCAAATACAGAATTCTGTAATATGTGATTTTACCTTTATTAGTTGTGACACTTTTCTTCAGTTTTCCGTCACAACTTTATAAAATGTGTCTAGGTGTAACTTTAACTAAATATATAAATATGTCATGAACAATTTCAGGCCATTTTCCATCTATTTCCACCTAGCAGCAAAGTTTCTATTATTTCTAGAGCTTGCACCTACATTTTCTCATTTGCACCCACACATTGAACAGTAAAGCTCTGTCCCTTGTCAAATCCTTGGAGAGGACATAACAAAAGATTAAGACATTTTAAGTTGGATTTGTTTTTTTTGTTTTTTTGTTTTGTTTTATTACATTTTCCTTTCATATTTGATATAAAAGAGTTGGATTTTTATTAAAAATTCATTATAAATTCATTATATATATATAAACCTATTCTAAAAAAGTGTTTTATGAAAACCAAACTAATTAAAAAGGTTTGTATTACATTCTCCATGTATATATATTTACAGGTTAATTAAAAAAAACAAGAAATCAATGACAAATTCAGCTTATGCTAACAGGAACCAGAGTAAATCATTAGCGCTAAAAGCCATCCCATGAAGTGTATTTGTGTGTGTCTGTATGTGTCACAGTGTTGGTGTATTTCCTGTGTGAACATATGGCATGTACTGTAAGTGCCTGTTCAAAACTCCTACTGAGTCATATACCAGATCTCTCTCTCTCACCTCACACTGCAAATCTCCAGTGGACCAGCACATAGTAAAGTCTCCACCTACACTCACAACTAAAATGAGATTCGCTCAGGGATGAGATTCACCCTTGCAAAAGTGCTGAGCCGGCAAGAGGCCATGCTCGGGAAACACCATAAGCTTGGCTTTCATCAGAGCAAGAGGGCAACTAATTATTGAACCTTCAGACAAAATCTTTAAAAAACGCATATATCATTTTTGTTGAGTATCATATTAGATTGACTGTATCAAATACGATACGGTAGAGTTTATAGACTAAAAGAAATAATTCTCAAGAATGGAAATTCTGTTATCATTTATGTATCCTCATATGTGACCCTGCTCCACAAAACCAGACTTTAGAAGTTTTTTGAAATGCATATTACAAATCAAAAAATAAGTTTAAACATATTTATAAAATATCTTCATGGGGCATATTTACATATTTAATATCCTAATGATTTTTGGCATAATAGAAAATTAGATAATTTTGACCCATACAACATATTTTTGGCTATTGCTACAAATATACCCAAACAACTTAAGACTGGTTATGACTCATTTTCTTCCATGTAACACTATATTTAAAAAAATATTTACAAAGTTATTTTAAATACAAAACTGTCATGTGGCTTCATAAAGTTGTTTGGACTACTTTTTATGCTTTTATTAAGCTTGACAGCACTTTTATTACATGGAATAGAGCAGCTCAGAAAATGTAGCGAAAATCTAATTTTGTGTTCCACAGAATAAAGAATAGAGGTTAAGAATGACGTGAGTGTAAGTAACAGATGACAGATTATTATTATAATCATCACGCAAGAAGTAACACTGTTGCTCTCTTCTGAAAGTCACTGCATCTGATGTTCCATCAGGCACTATCAGTGTGTCGGAGCAGTGATCGCAGTGCTTCCTGTGGATTAGGCTGTACATACAGCGCCTGTGTAATCTGATGGCTGCCTGTGAGAGCGGCCACAGCGGCGTTAAATTAAGAGTGCAGCAGTGGAGCTTTTGTCTGAATGAATAGAGCATGGTGTGTTTCTCCACTGGAGCTTTGAAGGAAAAACAATAGTGTGAGTTGAACTACAGAAAGCATGACACTGATGAGTCACATACGCACACGTTTACAAACACGTACATGCACTCACACACACGCAATCTTTTTAAAACACATTAGAAACACAAGTAAGTATCACATTTGAAGGGTTATTCCACCCCAAAATAAACATTTTTTGTCAATAATTACCCCATTTTGTTTCAAACCTGTAAAAGTTTAAGATATTTTGAATGAAAACCAGGAGGCTTGTACAGTAATAAACACTGTCAAGGTGTAGAAAAGTATGTCCATCTGCCATCAGTGGTCCCACTGTGGTGAGCGTTCAACCGTAATGCTATGCCGAGATGAGAATACTTTCTGTAAACTTAAAGTAATTATTTTTGCCAACACTTTGCAGTGTCTGCTTAACAGCATGAAAAATGCTAAACTGTGTGTGGGTCATAAACAGAAAGTGAGAAAAGAACACTACCTTTATGATCACAAAAGCTGTCAATCATTTCAGTTTAGCGACTGAGTTCGCTTGTGAAAACTTGTTATGATCAAAAAGCTGTCTATATTGCACAACTAATCTTATGCAGGCTACACTGTTTTTATTCTTGCTTATTATAAAAGGATTCTCTGATATTCTCAAGCCAGCAAAAACTCAGTGATTTTGACAGCAAGGAAGGGGTCACTAATCGATGTTAATTCAATTCAATTAAATGAGACTTTTGATTGTAGGGTGACTAAAATATTGTGTGATCATATTGAGATCTTCAAGAGTCACTGAGACATCCACATAGAGACATTACCACAGTTCTTCTGGATTTAGTCTTTCCAAATGGACTGAATAAGATGAGATGTTTTGTGCCTTTAAATATATCATTAAGTCATTACAATCAATAGCAAAAGAAATGTTTGCAAATATAAACTTTTTTTTCTTACAGTCAAACTATACAGCAAAAGATAAAAATATCCAGCCTAATCTCACGATAATCCGTACAAATTGTACGAGGTGGCTACTTCGTACAAATGCATACGACCTCACTTGTACGAATTCATATGATTTTGGCTGAATCATACGTATTTTACGAATTGCCAATTCGTATGAATGACCTACACCTAACCACGCCCCTAAACGTACCCAACACTGGGGTTTAGACAAATCATACAAAATTGTACGAGTGAGATTGTACGAATTCGTGCGAATTAGCATGAATTTGCCACCTCGTACGAATACGTACAAATTGGTCGTGAGACTTTGTTGAAAATACCTGGCTTAAAACCTAAGAATTTTACACAGTTGTCTAAATACTTAGATATTAAACATGTTTTTTTTTAAACATGCAACTTTATTTACTTATTACATTTTCCTAATTTGAGAAGCGGAAAGCTAATCTTGATAATTAATCTTACCTAATTAAACTGCAAAAATGTTGAAATGTCACTTCTTTGATTAATCTGATCTCGTCTGGTAGAAAAAAGTAGAAGTTTATAATGAGCAACTTATTTTTTTTTTTAATCATTTTCTGTTTGCTCTAAGAAGGCAGCGTATGATTGAAGGCCAGAGCAGAAGACGTCACCTTGCCTCCAAATGCTCATCACAGTAAAATGAAGTGCTGGTGGCTGTGCTGTTTATCTCTTTCATCCAGAGCACTGGCAGCTGCAAAACACAAACATTTGGATCAACACTAGTGACGGGCTACTGATACGCACCCTCCCACTTTGTAAAAGCAGCATGAAACAACATTCACAACCTGTTTGACTTGCAAAAACATGTTTTTCTGTGTAAAACAGAACATTATGTCGGATGATATAAAACAGGATTTGATTGGGTTGTGAATTTGATTGGGTCAATGTTATTTTGTTCTTTCCTCATATCTTTGTGCTACATTTAGGTCCGCCTGAGAAGTTCCTACTTACGAATCATAACTATGTCGCAATGTGCGTGTATGCAAAACAGACACAGTGGGCAATTTTAATGTTTCTTGTTTTTTTTTTTATATATATATCATTGGAATGCTGGAGTGAGCAAATGAAGAGCAAACAATGTGTTTTAGTGTGTGTTTAGCTGATGCTTTATGTTTAGTCACACAAGCTTGTCGCCTCATAAAGCTTACTTTACTGCAAGCTTTGTTGCTATTGTTCATCGACGCAACACAAAATAAAACAAATCGAACGGTCAACATTCACAATTAAAACTTATTAAAACCGCTTCCAATTTGCTTAATGACTTGAACTCGGAAAGAAAGAGCTCAAAGAAAATCCCACTGGTAATTATGCCATTGTGGTGGCGTTTATGTTCGCTCGTCTCGTAAATGCGATTATTCCTACATGACTCGAAGACAGCACTGGTGACATCAACACAAAAGAAAAGTCATTTCAGAAGCGGAGAAAGTGGAAGATTATGAAAAACTTTAGAAAAACACGCATTGATGAATCATGCCCAATAAGTCCAGTGACATTTATTCAGAAAGTAAAAAGGTCAGTTTTGAGTCCGTGTTGACTTTAATGTACGTTAGTGTGGATATACAGATCTATTAAGCAGCTGATAAAATCTATAGCAGGCGTTAATAAGCACAGTGAAAACACACTCTGTGTTTGCACACATATGCACATGCCATCAATGAGATAACAGCATCCAGCAGACGATGAGAGTAAATGTTTACAGCCACTGTATGCAGCCTGAAGTCATTAGCGTGGAATGCACCAATACGATGCTAATTAGCACACAGGTGTCAGGGGAACAGAGCACCAATACAGAGTCAGAAATCAACCCCACACACACACAGTTCTTCCTCAGTATTTAGCTGGAGGACAGAAGGGTGCTTGGCAAGGGTACAGCGTGACACTGCAAGTCTCTAAGTCTACTTCATTGGTGACATTTCTACCCAATCTCGAAAATGTGCATATATATATAGCATGCTGAATAAAAACAAAAAAAACTTGTGTTACAGATGCATTAAAAAATGACTTTGGAGTGTTTATGCTATGTGATGGGTAGGATTACGTTTGTGGGGTAGATGCATATGTACATGAAAACTCCATTTGCCAATAAATTGTGTATCATATGCACGCAAAAACTTTTTTCAGTATAAATGCCATGAGTTTTAATTTTTATTTGCCGTACTATTTATAGGCATTTTCATGAGACTGGGCTGGACATTTATATTAAAGATAGATAATAACTTGATATTTCTATGGTCACTAATGCTGCTTTAGTTAAAAATAATTAACGCAAAACAGGTTAAACTTTGGTCATCCATGTGTCTTGTTTCTAAACAGCAAATAGTTGCAAACTATTGTGAGCTTGGGAATCACAACGTGTCCCAACCAGAAAAATGGGGTGTGACACGGCACAATCAATTACAAAGCACAGCCAATCGGAACAGTCTCTCTGCAGTTCACGCCACAGCTGAGAAGCATAAAACTAAGAACACATACTTTGTATTGCCATGACTTCTGTTAGTTTACCAGATGGTATGATCTTTATGGCTTTTCTCGTGGAAATTCAGGAATTTGTCATATATTAGGTGGACTTAACTACTATGCGCTTGTGTAAAAAATATCTATGTGTAAATACATCTGTAACTACATTACACTGTTGACCCATCCCTTAAACCTACCCTTTTAACCAAACCTGTCCCTAACTTTACCCATATCCCTGAATAGCAGCAAAAGTGTTTTGGGACTACATTGTTGTAGTTTCTGATGTATGTACATACAGTAGTACGTCAGGCCACCTAATATAAAGTGGGACCGACAAATCTTTCACAGTAAAACCACAGGAATATGAGTCACACAAAAAACATATTACACATTTCAAATGGTAAAGGCATATAAGCCCAAGATGATTAGCATAACACATTTCTATGCCGTTTCAGTTTCAACTTAATTAAAATTTCTCACCTGATGTTTATTAAACGTTTTAGTCATAATGAATGCGAGTATCATTTATCTTTGTTTCAAATGTATATTTTTAATTTTCTTCTGAATAACATTCATTAAGGATTTGTTGTGAAAATGAATGTTTTTTAAATTATCTGTGGATTAAATCAAATGTGACTTCTTTTTTCCATTTTGTGCTTGAGAGAATTATTGTCAGGTGAATATGCTAATGTAGCTTTCTTTAAAAGATTCAGTCCTGCAACCTTAAATCTCTGGCTGACCCAGTAATATCTAGTTCTTGGATGAGTTCATTGTAGCAGTCCGGGAACTTGTAAACATGACTTACACCCGGCAACTGATTGGAGTTGGCAAATTTAGCCATTTTTGTATGCAGTACACACTGGACATTCTGTGAACGGTCTGAGATGATTGTTCAACAGCTGCAGAGCCGTAAGAGCCATTACTGAGCAGTTAATACAGATCACACACACAGAGCCCCTCGTGATGAGATGCTGAAATTAAGCTGATTAGTGTTTGCACTGGCCCTACAGCACTGGCCCCCATCGGCCCTCAGGAACCTCGGCCACATCTCTCTCCTGCGTCTGCCTGCGGTTCGATAAGACGCTGAGAAAATGAGCTTATCAGAAATAATGGATTGTCTCAAACAAAGTCAACACAGAGAGCGATAGGACGGGATGTTCAGAGAGAGAGAAAGAGAGCATAGGGTACCATACAGCTTGCGAGTATTGGTTTTCCTCGCCTTGGCAAGGAGAAACTGATGAGATGCAAGAGGACAGACACACACGCACGTAATCAATGCAGCGAGCGCGCTACGACCTGTGTGAGAGGAATATTAGCCGAGCAGGTTCAGCCTGCAGGTGCTCGTATGCAGCCATTAGAGTCCAACCAGAAGGAAATATGGGTGTGACACGTCAGGACACACACTAAACAGAGTGTTACAAAAAAATCTAACATCCCCTCGCACGCCGCTGCGACGAACCTCGGCAGATGGCTGCAAACATTCAGTGGGATAGAACGAGCCTGCTCCACGCTATGGCAGCCGTCCACGTCTGGACCGAAACTCAGCACGATGGCATTCTCAGGGCAGGGCTGTGTAATGAATAATTAAAAAGCAGAGTTTGGCACCTTGTGAGAGCGAGCGAGAGAGAGGGAAGGTTGGGACGTCCTTTATATGACCATGTGTGTACCAGAGGCAGTGGACACCAGTAGGTCAACCCTCATATTATACAGTATATCAGCCAGAGACAGATGGACAAGTGAGAGAGAGGTAAATGAGTTACTGTAGTGACAGATGGTTTGCACACACTTTCTATAAAAAAAGTCAAATTTGACAAACCCTTAACTATACTGAGGAATTACAGCTCTTTGATATAATTAAGGATAATTTTTAGACACATCCACATCAAGCTTGTCCATTTAATTGAATAAAATTAAGAAAACGAATTTAATTAATTTAATTTAGTGCAGCTTTTATTTTAAACACTCCCTCAAATAAAGGTAATTTGTAATTTGTTACCAAAAGGTGAATTTAATGATACATAATTACGCTATAAAGGTTAAATAAAATTTTTATTAAACAATTAAACATGGTAAATGTTATATGACACCCTGGAGGTATAACCTTCTTTCTTTTTTCGATTTTGAAGAATGTTTGAAGAAGAAACCCATACTTTGGGAATGACACAAGGGGGATTAAATGAAATTTTGGAAATTATTTTTTGTTTGAGCAGACATTTTAAGTAGCATATGCATTTTAAAGCAGGAGAGCTAAATTAGTCTTTAGTTATAAAAGAAACTCTGAACTCTGGGAATGACAATTTACAGTAGCATGAATTACATATGTTTAAACCTTTACTGTAAAAAGTACTGCTATGAGTAATTATACTTTTTTCATTTAGCAAAATCTTAGTTTTTCTTTTAATTTACTGCTCTCAAAAGGACCGTGCATGCATTTGATGATATGGCTTATGGTGGCTGTACAGTTAGGCCTATATCAGTATTGTAGCATTTAAAAAGGCAAAACAAACGAGCCAAAAAAGGTCAAAAATAATGCGTATGGATTATTTGGCTTGAGATATTCCCCAGCTGTGGTAAATCTCCATTTTGGCACATTACTGAGAGTTAAGTCTTTCTGTTTAAGTCAAATGGAAGTATCAAAGCTGACGCTCCTAACCAGAGAATTATATTCAGGTCAAAGACAAGCAAACGCTGGGTCGGTTTCCCGCCCACTCTCTTGTTTTTTCCGAACCCAGGCCTCCTCATTGTGTTTGAGCGGCATTTGATGCGTATTAACATACAAAACTCAGAGTCATGGGAAGGCGGTCAGAGAAACTTTCGGAAGTTGTAAAGCTCCTTCAGAACCTTCACAAAACAACGTTTTTCCCCTCTAAATTCGGCACCCAGGGCTCGTCTTTCTGCCTGTGACCCCAAGGCTGATCCCAGAGCAGAGCTGAAAGAGCGCATTGAGTGGGTGAGGGGCCCTGAGCGGCCATCTCAGGATCAGTCTGACAAGGTCAGCAGCAAAACTGCCCCCTTTCCCCGCCACGCTAGACGTAGCGCTAAACAAGTTACACAAAAGCTGGGACAGACAATAACGATCCACTCCACTTCCTAAATTACATCTCAGTTGTGTGTAGGATAGAAAGGAACGTTGCCTTTCATATTAAGTTTGTCCATTATGTTGTTCTGAGTTAACCAACATGCTGATATCGCATTTAAACTCCTCGTGGAATGTAAAGCTATGAAACGTATATCAGACCTTCAGACTGCTCTAATTCAGGTTGCTATATTTTCAGTACTGATCAGACATATGTTTTACTGAAATCAAAAATCCCATAGACTTACACTGATGGATTGTTTAAAAAGTTAAGACTGCAATCTACTTTATGGCTGGAATACCTACACAACTTCAAAAACAGATTTTAAAATACTAAGCATCAAACACTTGGAGAATTTGTAAATAGTTTCTGATGTCCTCCAAATGGATGGAATCTGAAGCTTAAAAATGTCTAAATCTGTGCCCATCATACACTATATACTGCAGACGGTCTATGACTTGCAGCAAATAGCTTCAATTCGGCCCGACTGATAATCTGCACAAAGATCATGTGGTGTATTCGAACCTTTAAGCACCACCAAATGAAATAAAAATTGATGGTTTGTGGCTTTTAGTCCATTACTGCTATCGCTGAGGCCAATCTATATGCTAGTCTATATGTTTCCAGGGGAAATCTGACGAAAATATTGATGTCTGCAGAATCTGCATTTCCCTCCCAATATAGTCGTCTTCAGAATGGAAAAATCCTTTTCTCATAAGTTATAAATACCACCTGCTTGTGACAAGCAGTAGTAGATAGCAAATAATGATTCATGGATTTGAAGAAAACTAAAGTCTGCTTCATGGAGTCGTTAAAAATGCCTTGTCACTTACAAAATTTACAAAAAATCTCTAGGTTACTTTCAATCTTAAGCGAAAAAACTTCTACAGCCTAAACCGTGCAGCCAAATGTTAATAACAAAACTTGTGTAACACACTGAGACTGACGTTTGTTCATTCATTTGCAGGTACTCTGAGAGCGTTTGCCTGCAGTTTCGGTAAGTACTGATTCATAGATCTTTTTTTATTAGAGTCACAATATGCCGCTAACATCTCATCAAACGCGCTAAGCGTTCCAATCGCTTCAAAACTCGACAGGAGCCCACACAGTTTCTCCCTGTAGTGCTGGCCTGCTTTCAGAGCCAAACCTTCTCATTCAAGTCCGCTCCCACTTCCTCTCTCTCTCCACGAACAGCAGAAATCCCTTTTTGTCTTTCGCTCAAAGTGGACTCTAATCCGTTTATTAGCCTGAAATCTACTGGGACGTGAAGACAAACCACATGATTCCTCTGCCCTGCTCCTCTCTCCGTCCCCCCCTCGGGAAGAGAGCCTCGGCTCATACTAACAGCTAGCATGATTTATACTTCTGTCGGCTCCTGCTATCTCCCCTAACACCCCGTAATGTGTCCCTCTCGCAGCGACGCCCTGGCCCAGCTAAATGGCTAAACGACTGACAGTGAAACAGCACTGCTGGGTCAGACGAGCCAAAACCCGTCATGTCCTCTACTCTTCTAATTAACAACCAGTGCTCTCAATTACCAACACACACATACACACTCCTTCTACTGCCAGTGGCTCAAACACACATTCTTTCACATTATCTGCTGCAGAGGCATAGCAACAATGACTTTAAAGACACTGTGAAACCATTTACTGTTGATTTCCTATTGAAAGTGATTTTGTTTTTCCAAACCAGTTAGGGCCACCACCGACTCCAAAGATTTCACTGGTTGTGTCAAGCACAGTCCGGATCACCTACAAAATGCTAACATAAACTCGAACCATAACTATTGCTGACAGACTGAGTGATTGGGTCAACCAATTAAATTGTCGTGACTGCAAAAAAAAAAATGTTGCAGTTCTAAACGTGGTTGGCTGTTTGTTAGGTGGCAGGTTGTATAAATGAAGCTTACAGAGAAGTAACTGAGCTGGTTTATTTGCATGTGCTATCAGTATTTTTAACACTCGGTTTGTAGTAGGAATCAGATATTGTTCAGATAGCAACACAAACAACTAACAAAGTCCTAAGTACAATAAACCTCATTTAGACTGGTTATTTGATTTGTGTAAATGCTCAATATGCAAATGTAATCTGGCACTTGGCAAATGTAATCTGCACTAAAGTGGTTTACCTTGAATTCACTTAGTTGTCTGTATATTATGTTGGAACATTATTATTTTTATTTATTTTTTTGGCTCTGGAACATGTGTATAAATTCAGAGTAACAGATTGAATTTTTAAGCATGATTTGAGATAATGACGCAGCATTTATTTATTTATTTTTGTGCAGTAATGACGTATTTCTGTTTGCAAACCCCGAAGTTAGAATCACACTTGTTCCCTCAACAAGAACACAACAGGATTTTCCATTGACCTTTGAATTATTGCAGAAAATGAGCTCTGTCATCGGCATGTTTTACGAAGTAAATAATAAATTACGCCATGGCTATGTTGCTTCAGTTTTACCAGTATTGAGCTTCAAAAAAAGGAGGTTTATATATACATATATATATATTGTTATTGTTATTGTTTTTGTTGTTGTTTTTTTCTGAAAGACTTTTCAATTAAAGATAGTAGTTAACATAACGAGGCACTAAGAAAATTACAAATTTACATGTCCCTGGGTCAACATCTTTGTTAACACTGGAACAACATTGTGATTAGCCAATCAGATTTGAAGAACCAGTTTATAGTTTTTGTGTAAGTTTAGGCTTACAATCAGTGTTTGGTACATCAGTGTCAGTCATCTATCATTAAACATGATTTTATTCGTTACTCGTGGCTAAGGTTAGGTTTAGGTGTAGAGATATAATCAAAACTAATATTTTGGATTAAAATATTGTTCCAGGGTCAACACGTCGAAAGCAGACCTTGCAATGATGTTCAATGTCCCCAATAATATAGTCCGATTTAGCCACTTAGTCTAAGTGTCAAAACACTAATATAAAAACACAAGGGGGTAAAAACGTGTAATACATTCTGAACTTTCTAGAATCAATAAAATAAAAAATAGCAAAAACAAATTGACTTTGAGGTGATAAAAAGTGTTAAATGTTAACTTGTTTCTGGGTTTTGCTCATCCCTGCAGTACTCTATTTGGATATGTATTTTACATTCAAGTAGACAGGAGCTGTACTTGTGTTTATATTGCCTGCAAAAGAGCCGCTTAGGGCATTTCCAAGATGGCCTCAATATGCTGATATGCCTTAAAGCAGCAATGACTGAACAAGCACATTAGCAGCCACTGCCTTTTAGCGAACTGCTTAGCACAGAACATTAGCCTTGAAAATGGTTATGTGACGTCACCCAATTAATATTCATGAGCCAAGCTGATATAATGAGTCCTTCCATTTTTCACATCATTTCTGGATGAGATATGTAACCCCTTTCTCTCTCTCTCTCACTCTCTCTGTAAATGCTTCAGGGTGAACATTCTGAGATACGTGAGCCAAAATAATACAGCATTCACTGTAAATATTTACTATTATATATTAGACAGTCTGGCCAGAGTCCCCCAGCCTAACATTAATCATCATTCATCTATCAAATTGAGTTATGACTGAATGATCAATACTGACACAAGTGCCAGATCTTATTTACCACAGAAAGAGAGAGAGAGGGGCAGGGAGAAATAAAGGACCTTCTTTGTTCAGACAGAAGCACAATATGCCTGCCTGCTAAAGTCCCTGCTAAAGGCTGCTGTAATGTTTATTCTGATAGGAGTGACCAGACAAGGATTCCTCATCAAAGAAAACTATTGTTCATGAGGGACCAGATGAAAAGATATTTTCACTTTGCTTTGATATCCAATTTTAATTGTTGAGAAAAAAAGAAAAAAGAAAAAAAAACATATAAGATTGTTTTCCCTTCTACCCACCTGCTTTCATTAAAAGAATATAGAAGAAAAAAAAACTATACAAGAAGGTTTATTTTCTAACACTTCAAAACCAAAGGAAAATAAATGTAATTAAAAATAAAAATTTCAGAAGAATTAATGTTTGCTAAATGTTTGCATAAAATTTCCGCATTTCATATATTGTATTACTGTTATAATAATATAGAAAAAGTTTAAAAAATGTTTATGTAATATAGTGTGTGTTTGTATATATATATATATATATATATATATATATATATAAATACTTTATTTTACAAAGTTTAAACTTTTTTTCCTGAGATTTACCCAAGTGCATCTACAAGACGTGATACCTGATCTGAGGTGTTATAATAAGTACTTTCAAAGTCTATCCACCGCACCATCTGCACACACACTCTGAATCACATACACTAATAACAGCTTTGAATAACTGCACTTAGGGAAGTGAATGAATAGCTAAATCTCATGGCTGAAGTTCAGTGAAGCTTCACCATAATAAAAGGTTTAGGACGGACAGGCATTGCTTAGAGTAACCAAGTAACACGTCTGTCTCCAGGAAAACAATTAGTGTTTGCTTAGGACTTAACAAGCCAGGATTAATTCTAAAACAGACCAGGCAGCTGTCCTGCATGCAGAATACCTTTATTGCAGGTTTGAGGAGGACTTATGAAGAAGGGAGAAACGGTTGCTGTTGTCAAATTGGGTCTATAACATGTGACTACATTGGAAGCATTTTAAAAGCATTCATAGCTTTTTGTAGGGAATAAAGTGACATTTAAGGTATCCAAATTTTGCTGCAAAAATATTATCACTTCAAACATAGAGCAACCAAATTTGTCCAGTTTGACATCATTGACGTCAAACTGGTGCACCTATTTGAACCAAGAGCAAAGGAACAGTTTCAGGTGAATAAGAGAGTGCTTTATATGCAAAATAGTCATAACAATTATCATCATCTTCATTATTATTATTATTAGTGGAAAATGCATCATAACTGATCTCCATAACTAGTCACTATGTCGCCTCGTTATTGAATTCGCCAAACCATTAAGCAACTACCATAACAACTTATCGATTACCAAACATAATGATCGCAAATGGAAAACTAAAGTCCAGTGCATACAAGCAACACACAGATATCCGCAAATAAAACTTAACATTATATAAGGGATAAGGACAACAGACTACTAAAAATACTGGCTCTTTCGGCCTGACCTCATATTTAGGGCAGAGAGAATTCAAAAGATAAAAGGTAGGCTAAAAAATTTAAACATTTATGCAACTGCTTGGTGTGCGTAAATCCATGAACTCTTCAACTGTTGCCCTAAAGTAGGCCATTAGCTTCCTTCCTCAGACTTGGTGAGGATTCGAAACATCACTGCATATTTTTAACCAACAATGCCTTCACTTTGGGTCAGGGCTTCATAAGTAAAGCCAAGCAGGAAAATAATGAGGTATGAAACCCTACTGCAGCTGTGTGTGTGTGTGTGTGCGTGCGTGTGTGTGATTATGACCTTTCTCTGTTTGCAGGATAATTCCCCTTTTTGGCCCTGTGCTCTGCCGGGCCCTGTTATTCCAAACAAACAGAGCAGGCGCTCTGGAGGGCTTTAGCTAATGTAGAAACACTATCCTTCAGCTCTTAGACCGCATGTTAATGCTTGCATCTGCAGTGTCGGCCACTCGACGGGCTCAGCCACGCAATCAAACTGGCCCGGTAGAGCCACAGCTCTCTCCTTATTAGCAGGCCTGACAACACACCGTGGACGGAGCGGAGGGGATTAGACTGCACTCCAGAGAGGAAAGACAGAAGCGCTCAGTTCGGCCTGCCCGTACATGTGTATAGAACAGCTGTTTTTAAACAGCGGGTTTTAAAGAAGGATATGAGTAGTGCCAGACTGGCTGTGACTCAAACTCAGCCTGAGAGATAAAAAGAGTGTGATCCGGAGGTGTCAGTGTGTGACAGAGATGCCCTTACAGGCATCTTTCGGGTTCAAGATCTAGTGACAACATTTTTGGCATAATGGTACGTGCCACAATTTATTTATTTATTTATATATGCAATGTGTTTTTTGGGAGAATTCAAGGCTTTTTATTCTTTTCTTTTTTTTTCTTTATTCGAATCTTTCGTGAGCATTTGAATATTTTATAATGATATTATATTTTATAATTATAATAGAATATTATAACTTCCTCATAATTTGGAAATTAAGAAATCAAACCCCTCTCCAAGATTCTGTAACAATCTGATTCGTTTTAATGAACTTGTTAAATCACTTTTCACACTACACCGATTAATTAGCAGGAAATCTAAACCAACAACTCACTGATCTGGTCAGAAAGGGTCTATAGTTAACATAATTGTTCATTCCCATTCAAAATATAAAATGTATTTTTTTGTTGACCCTGGAACAGCATTTTAATCCAAAATCTTAGTTTTGACCATATCTCTATAACTAAACCTTACCTCACCCATGAGTAATGCCTAAAATCATATTTAAAGGTTCCTCAAATCTGATTGGCTAATCACAATGTTTTTCCAGAAACATCAAACTCCGCAAAATCAGGTTCTGCAAGGCCTGCCCATGAGGCCCTTTAACACACATATCAAACAACCAATCACAGTTCCTTTTTGTTTTGTTTTTGTATTGCCACAATAACAGACCTGTGTTTTAAAACTCTTTTCCACATACTTTTAATACTGTATGCTGCGAACTTTAAATATTTCACATAGTTTTGAAAATCCAGCATTTAATTGATCCTCATAAGCATTCGTTGTCACAGTTGTAAACATGACAAAGAACTTTTTTTCGTGAGGGGTTCAGCATCACGGCACCTTTGTGCAGAATATTCAAGAACGTGGCACACACGTCTCCTGGAAATCCTATATAATTTAACCAATCCAATGATGACTTTGCAACTCCTGAAGTGGTTCCACTTTTGTGGGACAAATACATCAGTTGTTTATCGGCCATTGGGGGCACCGTGAGAATCCATGCCTGCCGGATGTGATTATTTAGTGATTATTTCTGAATTTACTATTCCATATTAAAACTCTTATAAATCATGAATTGGTTAGTCTTAGCCTGCAAAGCAATTCACGTGCATGCCCCACACATCCACCAAAAACAATGTGGGACTTGAGAATGGACACGTCATTTTACAGTTTAGAAGGAGCTAAGGCAAAAAAAGGTAGTTAAATCATAGCCACAAATTAACAATTGTTTTCCAACTTTATAGTTCCTCCATGGTATTTGCATTTGCTGGTTATACAAATAATAATCATTCCACCAAAAAACATGATACATACTTTTATCATAGGCCTAATAATACCATGGTTAATTTTCCTTAGGGCGAAACAAAACCCATAATAATGCAAAAATATGTTTGGGTGTTAAGATTTTCCAATAAAGATATTTAAGATGTATTGATTTCGACGTGTTTTGGAGATGTGTTGATGAAAAAGTGACAGGTACAACAAAATTAGTAACAAAAAAAAAAAGTCAAAATACACTTGAGAGAGAGAGATCAGAGGAAATGAAAAGACTTAAAAGGAAAGTGGGAGTTCAAGTGATAACCTTTAATTATTTTGCTTGGCCCCAGCCTAGGGATTTAAACTTTTTATGTGGTGATGATTATGATGATGATAGCCATACAAATATTGCTGTCCGTGGTTTGATGTGGGTGTATGAGATGGCCTGGATGAGTGTGTGATTTCCCAGCCTGAAATTTAGTCCCAGTCCAATTCTGTGTTTAGCCGATGTTCTGAGGAAGTGACATCTGAAGTTGAGACTAAGCTGAGACTATAACAAACAAAGATAATACAGAAAGATACAAGAACATTAGAGAGGTCTTGCATTGAAAAATCTCAAAAAAAGATGTTTTAGAAAACCTCACAGCTCAAATGACAAATGTTTGTATAAAAGCTACACATTTCTGCTTTTAAACGCCTAAACAAGCTGGGACCATTTACTTCCATTAGCTACTACAACTGTGACTTTTGTTTTTCTTTTTTACTTATTTCTTTTTTTTTTATGTATCATTTTCTGTCGTAATCGACTTCATGCCATAAATGTTGTCGATATAGTGCTTAACTCTGTGTATTGAATCTGGAACATTATTTAGAAGGCTGGCTAATGTCCAGTGTGTTGATCCTGGACTTGGAGCTGAAGGTCATTGCTGAGAGTTACACACACACACACAGTTTTGATAGCAGTGTGGGAACACTCCTCCTTTGTGATAAAAGATAACCCATGATTTACCTCAAGGAGCTGACAGATTTACCCTGAGAGGCAATAGACACATGTACAGACCCGTCTGCAGGAGGCGTGTGGTAGGATGAGAGGGTGGAGATCTGTCTTTGCTGACTCCATCTGTTCAGTGTTAAGGCTGACACAGGCATATGCAGGCAGACTGAACCAGAACGAGACTTCACATAGCAAAAACAGCTTCATCACGCCTTGTGTCAGTGTGTAAATGCATGAGTCACTCTTCCTCTAGATGTGGAATTGAGGTAAAACGCAGGGAACTTCCCAAAAAACACACCCATACTTGCAATCCTTTAATAACATGAGAGAAGCCGCTCTGCCCCAGAAAGATATGTTGCCTTAAAACCTTTCTCTTTTTTGATAAAGTGTTCTTTTTGAGTCTCGGTGCAATACTGCTTCATCTCTGGAGCCAGATTGGATCTGCTCCATCAGAACAGGTGATCGATATTAGGGACTGTAGTTGGCGAGAGACAGAAAGAGCTCTCAAAATATCACAGCAGCTCAGGAGAATATGCGGTATGAACTTTACCAAAGACAAACAAAGCCAAGAGAAAAGGTTCATTTTAGGTTTTATTGACATTAAACTCTTGACAGCAGCGGGTAAGAGTTGGACCACTAAGGGTTATGATATGTCCCAATCCCAGACGGGTGATTCACGAACAGGCAAATTACTGTACTCTTGTATCATTATTGGGTCATTCACCGCATGATTACCCCAGGAAGTACTGTAAAAGTCAGTATACTGTAAGCATAGCATTGGATGAATGACTAATACCTGCATCAGCTGTTTTACAGTCAGACGGTGATACAGCATGTGTCAAGCATCCTATAGCTTTTGCCTGAAAGCTGCTCTTCATAAGCTTTTTTCCTAAACCAAGTGGGCTGGTTTTTAATGCAACATCATAAAATGTAACCCCTTAAGTGATTGTCATTGATTTGGGCAACATTTCAGCAAGCCACTCACAGTCAACTCAATTTATTCCAGCAGAGTGTAACGTTAGCATGTTGCTAGTCTAATACACTGGTAAGCAGATAAGCAGCACACAATATCTGTTAAAACAGTTCTTCTTCTTTTTTTATTACATTGAAACTTTGTAAATAAGGATACTTTTCAGTGTTGAATTTTTGAACGTTTAGTCAAGTTCATAAAAAGTTCAAAGAAGTTTTCACTTCTGTAGATGTAGATCTATGTATGCACAGAGAACGCGGATGTGAGTTTTTAAATACAATGCCAATAAATATCCAGCTTTTAGGTAGGATCATCTAAGGCCCTGTTTAGACCTGGTTCTTGTCAGTCTGATTACAAGTGGACAATATTTAAACCACTTTCAGAGGTAGTTGATTTCATTCGAATAGCAGCAAAAGTTGCTACACACGGACTGAATCTATAAGCGTTAAAGCATACCAGAACGACTGATTCCAACTTTGCTATTTTGCGCCAAAATACAGATTATGACTGAAATCAATGTTACTATTTGTATAATTTCCATTAAATTCCTTTCTCACTCATAAGCAGCATAATGGCTTTAGTGTTTAATCATATTGAACATCACGAGACATCAGTAGAAATGGAAAGATGTTTCTACATTTTATTTCCATTTAAAAAAAAAACCTTTTTGTAATGTTTGAAAAACGCTGTCTAGAAAATCAACTCGCCACGTTTTGAAACAGATCTATATAATACATGGGTGTAATGGGTGTAAATTCCCATTTTTTCTCCCTTTTTAAGCACTAGGGCGTATAAGTGATACTGTGGTTTAGCAAAAGAACATAAATTTCAGGTCTTTTGATGCATGAATGTCTGAACTTGCATCTAATTCTGGAGCCATTACAGGTTAAACCAGCAGACGACTGTTTCTAGCTGCAGGTCTATTCACCTAGCAACCAGATGTCCCTGGCAAAGAGAAGACCTTTCTGTGTTACACTCTGACCTCTTACAAAACAAAACATATTTAACCTTCACCTCCTACACACACAGAGAGAGAAAGAAGGACAGTTCTGCTGCTGAGGGAAGGAAACGCTATAGTGAACAAATACGGTGGTGTGAATGCTACTGGGGCACATTCCCATACAGAGCCATGTGAGTGCCAGCAGGCCAGTGTTCAGAGACGGGGTGAGGAGGAGGGGCTGGGATCTTTGCAAACAGTCCATAAAGAGACCCTGCCACCCTCCCGTTCATATGCTAATGAGAGCCACTTTGTGTGGGGGTTAAAAAACTCTCAGGGGTCCGAACAACGTCGATTTAAACCCACAATAGAGCTTCAATTCTCTCGAGAAAAACCCACAATGCTCTCTCTCTGTCTCTCTTGCGCTGATAAAGAGATCAGTATGGATGTGTGGGTGTCAGGGTGCATTAGGCACTGACAGAGTGTGATGTACAGAGATCATAATTCACTCACACACACACACATTTCCCGAAAGTGGTATTGATCAGCTGTCCTGAAAAGCAGCCCCCCCCTTTTTTGACATTTTCTGCGCCGGTTTCTAGCAAAATTCTGGACAGGGCATTTAAATGTAGTAAAATGGAGCTGTGCGTGTACCTCACTTTACCGATACCTGAATAAATAATTGACTGCTTATTAAAACACAGATTTTTTACGGGTTTTTTTATTGTCGAGGACCCCAAAATATGATGATATATTTACATTGTGTAAGAAAATTGCTAGTATTCGTATAATTCATTAGCACTGTATAAAATTAATTTGATCACTTGACATATTTATGTAAATATAAAGAAACAATTATATTAATTAATAACAAACTGCTATTTTAAAGAAAGAAATATGGAGATCATAGCAGATTATTGGTGGTTATTGCTGGTATACAGCAGTCTCTATTCTCTTTGTACGTTAAGGATTTTGTTGTTGTTGTTGTTGTTGTTTTTTTTTTGTAAATTAGATTCTGTCTGTTCAGTTTTGTTGAAGGACTTTTCAGAGACCCCTTTAAATTTTTGGCTTTCAGTCAAGAATGTCTCCCAGACTAGCACATACACCTGCTGCTCTTTCAGATTCTGCTAAACTCTGTGTGAGAGACAGAAAGCAGAAGTCGGGCTGTTTTACTTGTTTAGTCTGCTTGTACTTACACGTTACATGTACATTTTGTTTTAATCCAAACAGTGATTTATCCAAAACAGGCAATATCACAAGTGCTAGCAATATAAAGTTTCAAAGTTCAAGTTCATCTGAATATCTTAAGTGCTTCTCTTAAACAGCAATGAAACTGAATAAAGAAAAAACTTGCATCATGCAAACATTTCATGAGAATTGTGATTCATACAAAAATGTATGATTTTTATAAAGAAACTAAGAATGATGGTGCACCCCTAAGCCTCAGTGGGATGTAAGCAGGTCATATGAAAATGTATTAAATAAATGGCAAAACATGAAAATCACTACTGCAGATACGTCAACCGATTCTGTTTGCCCTCCATCTAATGAGTTGAAAAGGCTGTATGTTTGTTAGTACACCTAGTATACGTGTCCTAACAAGTGTACGTGTCAGTTTGTATTCACTTTCCATCTTGATTATTTCTAGATTGAAGGAGCAGCAGTTGGAGTACACACGGATCCACATGAACCGCACCCTAGATATCCGTTTTCAAGCAAACTCGTGTAGTTCTTTGATCAAAAAATTGCTTTCACATTTACCAAAAGCACTGAAGTTTGATGTCAATTGGACTTGGATCCATACAAAAGCTCTAATGTGAAAACACCCATAATATTTCTCCACCCGCTTCCCTACAGGTGTGTTATAATCGTCTCAGGTGTTAACTTGTCTCTCTCACACCCACAGATGTACACACACACACAATGACAGAGTTACAAAACATGATCTCTAAAAGTGTTTTTTGGGCAAAAAAGTGTCAGCCGCAACACAATAGCTAACGCTAACGTTGCTAACTGTTATTCTCGCTGTAATCATAGCCATTTTCACAATCTTATAACATGATAAACAGATACATGTAAGTGTTAAATTGGACTCTTACTCTGGAATTCCACTCTAAAACCCAGATAAAAGCTGCAGTTGGCAAACATTCAGTGTGCAACCCAAAAATAGCTTGGATAATAAGCTTGATTTACAAACGGCTTACAAAATATGGATCACACATGTCAGCTGCGGAGAGCGTGCGTGTTTGCAGCACTGAAATGTTAAAGTTAATCACACAGGGGCTAATGAGGTCAGAGCAGTGAATGTGTGCCCATCAGCTTACAGTTGTGTACCACATACATTGAGAAGACAGGCGTAATATTCTCTCTCCAAGAGTCTGACACTGTCTGGCCTGCTTGCTTCAGTCAGTCAAGCCGCTGAGACACGAAAAGAGAAAATATGTATTTATCTAAACTTTCCCCATCTCCACGGCAGCAGGAACCCCAGCTTTATGGATCTACGGCCTATTAAGAGCAGGCGAGTGACTTATGGACTCTGACACACACTTAAGCCATTGGTGACACAACATGACCAAAGTATGTCTTGTAGTAAAACGTACTAGTGTCAGTCCAAAGGAGTTGTATTTTCCAGAAAGGCAAGATTTTTACACTTCCTGGTGAAGCTGGCCCTCTTACTGGCTAGTAGATCTAGTAGAAGAGGGTTTGGTTTCTAAATGGTGGCTACGGCTAGAGATGCACCTAAAAGTGAAATCATTTTTTGTTGGAAGCAGTCACTGCTTGTTGAAAAAATAGAGGCACTGCAATTTTAGATTTTTATCTAAAATATCAGGCTATCACTAGCAAGCACACACAAGCAGTTAGTCCTTGTGCTTGCTTGCTTGCTAGTGATGCCCTGATATTTTAGATAAACATAGGAAATTATATTGCTATAGTAAGTGTTTAAAGTGAATTACTCTTAATAAGCACTGCATGATCCATCACATGGCGGTTTTCTCTTTTAGAAATCAGAGCTTGTTGAGAGATTATATTTATATTTTATTTTTTTCTAAATAAAGTTATACACCAAAAATGCATAAACAAATTGTGTACAATAATAATAAATCCATTTGAATTAATTTGGGTAAATATGTGTGTACCGAGAAAGTGGCAAGACATTCAACTTTCAAAAGTGCATCTTTGCCATGTTACATTTATTAACTTGACTAGTGCTATATACTGTACTAACAACAACTAGTCAACTAAATGAATGTAACATGGCAAGGATGAATGTTTTGTGGAATATACACTACCGTTCAAATTTTGGGACATTTAATGACATTTAATGTTTTTTAAAGATGTTTCTTATGCTCATCAAGGCTGCATTTATTAGATTAAAAAAACAGAAAAAAAGATAATAGTGTGAAATATTATTTCAATTTAAAATAACTGTTTTCTGTGTGAATATATTTTAAAATGTAATTTATTCCTGGGATGCATCATTACTCCAGTCTTCAGTGTCACACGATCCTTTCAGAAATCATTTTAATATGCTGATTTATTACTAGAATTGTCAATGTTGGAAACAGTTGTGCAGCCAAATATATTTTTTGGAACCCATGTTTTGTTTTTTGTTTTTTTTTTTTCTTCTCAGGATTCTTTGATGAATAAGAAGTAAAAAAAAAAAAAAAAAATTTTTTTAACAAACACAAAAAA
>JAUMHP010000073.1:5117183-5138076 GCA_032361065.1 Enteromius trimaculatus | reverse complement strand
ATATATTATTTTCTGTAATGTATACATGTATATGTTATTTTTGATATTTTCTTGTTTATTTAATATTCATTTTAAGTTTTAGTCATTTGGTCATATTTAGATTTATAAATTTTTAATGTATGTATACATTTTTATTAATTTATTTCATATTTTTAATTAGACTATTTATTTGTTCTCATTATTTATTTATATACATTATTTATCATATTTATTAGTTGCATTTAATTTATTGTAATATTATTTGTTCATTTTAGTTTATGTTATTTTAGCACTTAAAGTTAAGCTACATAAAAATGAGAAATGTTGCTTTGGCAAAAAATATTTTATTTCAGTTAACATTTATTTTAAAAGTAATCATTTTGGTTTCATTTTATAATAACTTTATTATAAACTTTATGAAACTATAATAACCCACAATAAATATTTAGCTGCTTTATCAAAGAATAATTAAGTGTATTAAAATAAAATAAAAATAAAATAAAAAAATAGTCACTCACAATAAATACAGAGACGTGACTGTTTATATATATATATATATATATAATTTTTTTTTGTTTTTGTTGTTGTATATTCCGTCACTAAACATGGATTTTTTTGACACTTTAAGGAGGAAATAAAGCTTGAAAGCTAAACATTTGGTGCTAAATCTTTTACAAACGCAGAGGTTGAGGTCACGAGTCTGTCGTCGAGCCAGTTCAACAGGTGACACTTGTCGAGTGTTAATTTCACCACTGAGTAAATAAGTAACTGGTCATTTAGCAGATGCTTCGATTCAAAGCGACTCCCAGTTCATTCATCCAGCTCATCTTACATCCATATAACCAACAACCCTCTGCTGACCAGCCTGGGATTTAACGACTACACAGCCACGTAATGCTCTTAAATCAACTGAAGTTTAATCATAATCTTAGTGAACAGTTCTGGAGAATTAAATGTTTCCCCGTTCAAAGAGATAGGAGCTGCGCTTGGATGCCCGAGAGGCGTTTGAGAGAAGGCCACAGAGCCACATGACTAAGAGACTTTGCTATGAATCACTGCTAGTAAAAGTCAGAGCCATGAATTACAGAGACACCTGTCCACAGAGTGAATCTCACGAAAAGAATCAACCATCTATAGATGGAAACTAAACGCCCGCAGGAGCTGAAATGTCTTCAGATGGCAGTGAAAGTCAGCTGTCTAACCTCAACACCTCAGACGGTAGAGCACTTCACAAACCTGCTATTCATCTCAGCTTCCAAAATCACTCACTGATTCAGTTCTTTTCTATTCGCTTCTTTCGTGTAGGGCAATATTTTGTTAAGTAGTCTACTGCTAATTACAACTTTATAAATTTGTGTGCTTTAAGGTTAATTAATGTTGTGAGCATAATTAAGATCCTCAATGCTTCTGAATTTAAAATGAAGTGCTACAAAACTAAAACACAAATAAATATCAAAGCAAAAGAGAAATATGTTTAAAACCTAATACAAATAATGAAATTACTAGAGCTTTGTGTCTACTTAAAATAATAATAATATATTTTTTTAAATAATTAAAATACTAATTAATTAAAATATAAATAAATTCCTAAAAATTATGCAAAGATGTAAAAAATATATATAAAACAATATAACAGTATTATATTTTTCTTTTGTAGTTTCAGTTTATTAATTTTTTTTCTCATGTTCTAATGTGTTTTGTTTTATTAGTTTTTAAATAGGTCTTTAATTTCTGTTTTTTTTTTGTTGTTGTTTATTTTGTGTTAATTTAAATTATACAAGTTTTCATCAAATACTTATATTTTAGTTTTTTCATCTTTATACCAAAAATATTTTATTTGTACCTGGATGAAATCCGACCACTAGATCTGGTTTGGCTGCTTCTCCTTTCTCCACAACTTCCTCCCAGAACTGATGATAGAGGCCCTTGTAAGCACTGATGTAGACTTTTTCCCGGGGTCCGAACGACCTCAGTGGGGGCCTCATGATGGGGCCCTGGACCACCTCGGGCCCCACCATCACCACCTCCAGCCCCTGGTGGCCCGGGAACATGCGGCCGAGCTCGTCCATGTCTGTGGTTCTGGCTCCCAGGGTCTCGTTGTGACCGGCCCCGACGAGATGTACGGTCAGAGGACGCGAGTACGGGTCCAGACGGGTCATCTGAATCCCGAGGCCCAGCGTCAGCGAGCGAGAGAAGAACTCACTGCACACTCGCCACACAGACTTACGAAGCTCCGCCTCCTCTGGCCGCGGCCTGCAGGCATTGGTCCAGAGATCTGTCATGTTTTTTCCAGACAGGATTGAGTCCAGACGAGGCGTCAGATCTCCCTGCATGGACAACCAATCATCCCAACACCTGACGTCTTTAACGGGCCGAGACCACGCCTCCGTAGGGATAGGAAGATCTCCTATTGGTGCACAGGATGATTGACAGATCGTTACTCAGCAACCTCTCTCACACACACAGTGCTGGCCAAAATAATTAGAACAGTAGTATTGTCAGCAGCTAAAATGGTTTTAAGTCAGTTATTGACAGACAAAAACCTCACTGGATTATTACAATCAATGCCAAAAACATGCAAACCAATATTTCCTTCAGCAAAAGAATCAATAACTGACTTAAAACCATTTTTTGGCTGGTAAAAACTTAATTTTGGCCCATGGCTTCCTCTGACCTGTGTGAACGAGCCACTCCACCAGCCTGTCCATGGAGACCTTGTGGAGCATCTTACAGAACTTCTTATGCAAAGACCAGTCCTTCTTCTGACAGTCTTTACTGCAGTAATACACGTTCAGACACCTGGGAGCAGAAAACGACACGCTGAAGAGTTAAAGCAAGCTAGAGCTGAAAGTATGGCCTAATATCAGCATTAACGAGCCGAGGCTTCAGCAGACAGACAAAAAGGTCTGTGCCATTTTTAGCAGCTGCCCTCATCTTTCAGTGCTTTAGGTTTTATTGTGTTGGCGGTGTCATGAGGTGTGTGTGACTGTCGTAAACATTCCCCTTCACACAACGGATAAAAATCCGGATCAGGTTTTAAAAGAACAGCCGGCAAAGACAAAAAGAGACACAACCAAGTATGATTCGATGATACAGAATACAATAAAAAGACAGAATATAAATATATAGTAATGTAGTTCTTATGTTTATATTTGGTTACTTACATAACAAACTAAATATATTTAACTGACTTTATTATTAGGTATATATACATTTATAGAAATGTTATATTTGGATATAAACCAAAATAAATAATTATTAATAAAGAATGGTACTTTTTTTTTTTAACTGATACTTTATTAATCTAATTTTGATATGATGAGCCACAGAACAGTGTAAAATAGCTGATGTATGCAAACCTGTGACTGCATGTTAGTTTTGTGCATTGCATATGAATTGTTTTAAGTATACTTATATAAGTTTTTATAGATTTTACACAATACCTTTTGACATGAAAACAGTAAATGTTGTAGTTCAGAACTTCAGACTCAAATTGCAGACAATACTACACCGTAAATTATTTATTTATTTGTGTATTTATTTATTTGTTCATTAATTTACCCTTAATTACTAGTTCTACACTTCCTTTATATGTAAATATTTTTAAACACTCCTAAGCCCTCAAATCTACTTGTATATATCTGCCACGGTATATATTCTCCAGCACATGTTTGCCATTGTGGGTTATAATACCATAATACTCACCATCGCTATTTTACAGCTTCAGTTGATTTATTCTTTCACCTTCTATCTCAGTGTCAGGCCTCAGGCAGACCTGCAGGGTTCATGTTAAACCAAAGCAAAGTGATTGTGAACTGCAACTCCTCGGTTAAGTGACATAATTCTCTCCTGCATCAGGATGCATGAAGCTAACCTTAGCACATCAGCTGCACTATTGGGGAGCGTTTATTTCACAAGGTTAACTGAAGCCACTGAACGTCACCAACTGGCTTTGTTCTTTTGGCCTTCACTCGCGCATTTCCTGCAGCTGGACTCTCGCGGGCGGGTGCTGGGTGGATCTGCTGCAGGCAATCTTACTGAAATGACCTGCCAGCACAAGCGGCGTGCCAGCATCCCGGGAAACGCAGCCAAAAACATCAACGAGTGTGCGATTGCGTCGCACGGAGAGCAGCTGTAATGAGAGTAGCCGGGGAGCAGCTAAACACTAACAGGTTGCGTGACTAGTCGCCTCACTCCACGCAGGGCCTGTCTAGGCTCATACACCGGAGGGCAAGAATGGAAAACCAAACCAAGACATTCAATAGAAAACACGTCGCGCTCACTGTATATTGAAAAGAAATTCAAGACGGCTGACCTTTGTATGTCCTTTGTTTCTGTTTTGCATTAGGTTTCTCTCGCTCTCTTTGCCCGAGCCTGGTGTTTTCCGTATGCCGGAATTGTTGTGGTATTGTAGCGTGTCTGCGTACCTCCCTGTGGTGTTTCTATGAATAATGATTAGAGCTTGTGAGGAATTTCTGTCATTGACAATGAATATGTTCCAGGGTGCTGGAAATATCCTTCTTTATTTCTTGAAGTAATATCCAGGCAAAGGAAATGATACGGCGCTGTGAAGCTGTGATTAGACTCTCAGCGCTGTATTAAACTGGGGCTCCTCTTGTACACATCGCTTAATCCATACGGTGTTTCCCGACCCCTCCGAGAGCGCCTTCTGCTGATGTGTGCACTTCTGTACGGATCAAGGATGCACGTGGGAAAAGAAATTCATTTGTAACTCTGTTATGATAGACACAATTTTTGACCCCTTGACCTTTGACTTTCACCGAGTGTCCAAACATTAAAGCTTTTAATCGCTCAAGCTCATATAGGCGAGGGAATCTTCATCTTTATTCATGTCTCGTCTTCTGGGCTCTCCTTCTCTTCTCCTTTTCTCATCTGGTCTCTTCTTGATCCTTCTCTTTTTCTATAATGCCATCTCTCATGCTTTTCTCATACAGTGTGTCTTCCTCATATTGTTTGTCCTATTTCTGTCTGTCCTTCTCCTTACTGTCTCCCATTTTTTTGTCCTTGTCAACTTGTCTTTTCTCACCTTGCCTCGTCTTTCTTTTCTTTCTCTTTTCTTCCTATTTTATAATCTGTTGTTTTCATTCATCCTTTTCTTTCATTCTCTAATCTGTCCTTCTGATCATATCTGTCCTTTTTGGTCTTCTCTTGTGTCGTTTTTCTCATCTTACCCCTTTCTTTTTCTCTTTTTTTGTCTCACCTTGTTTTTTTTCTTTTTGCTATTTTATTTTTATGTCTCATGTCCTCTCCTTGCCTCTCTTTTCTTCAATTCTTGCCTCATCTTCTCATTTTTTCTTCTCATCCTGTCTCTCCTTCTTATGTCTCTGGTATCGTCTCGTCTCTCTTTTCTATATGTCTTATCTTATCTGGTGTGTCCTTCTCGTCTATATTGTCTCCAGCCCTCTTGTCTCCCTTCGACCCTTTCATTTCTCATGTCATCATTTCTGCAGTCTCATCATTTTCTCAGCTCCTCTCCTTGCCTCTTCTTTTTGTCTCATCTTGTCTCTTGTTATCTTTTTCCTTGCCTTGTGTCATCTTGCTTTTTTACCCTCTCTTTTTTCCTTCATCTTTGTTTCTAAGCTCGTCTTTTGTGTCTCCATCTCATAACTTCGTCTTCTCAAATCATCAACCTTTTCTCTCATCTCACATAAGAAATTGCCAGAGAAAGAGTCATTTCTATTGATCCGATCAAAGCACGATAACCCAGAATCCTTTGCAGTCAGCCTGTAGAAATGAAGATCCATTATGGCAACAGATGAGCGAAGAAACTCCCTTCCCCAAAGGACCGTGGATCGTATTTCAGAAGGAGAATTTTTCTAGGTCACATCCCATTGAGCTGATCAATTGAGAACTGATCAATCAACAGCTAATCAATAATAGCAGGGTGGTACAGGCAGCATATGCATATTACAGCATGGGAGCAGGTGCGAAGGGCCGCTAATTGCAAAAATGTCAATACTGTATGTGAGCATGTGTGGCGAGACACGCTCAGGAAGTGGTTGAGGCCTGACTCACTAACTCTTTCTCTTTCTGCCAAGCTGTTTGTTGTCTCCATGTAAATTGTTTATATCCGTTCGGGCTTTGCTGGCATGAATAATTTGTAGCTTTATAAATATTTGACTTTACACTGCTCATTAATATGCACAGATGATTGTCTCTCCGGGACACGACCCCAACCACAGCACGCAGACTTCTAAAAATCTTCCTGTTTGTATGTCCATTTGGAGACTTCTGTGCCAGGCGCAGCAAACACACTCCCAAGCATAGCACTCAGTCCAAACGCACATGCACACTTAATAATACGCAAATTCCATTCTAAAATACAACGTACGTGTGAATCAGAGCTAGCTGATAACACAGCATTCACGTTTGTGGTGTCTTAAACTCTCGCTTTCCACCCTCTCATTGTCTGTTTTTTGACCTTCTTCTCATAGACAGATTTTCAATCATGGGTATTGGCTGCCAAATGCACACACACACACACACACACACTAAATGATCTGTTGGGAGTGAACCTGCATGTGTATACACAAAAACCAAGCGTTCTAATCTACACAGCAAATCCTGATAGAGGTCGTGCACAAAAACACAAGAGCAAGTAGTTAAAAATAGCGGCTGATCTATTTTGATGTCTGCATGTGTTTGTGTGTTTTACAGGTAACATCTACATAAGTGCAGTACAGGAGGTGTGTGCCCTCTGTGCCAGCGATGGGGTGGCGAGAACTGACGATTGACCTGCTGCTGCTACTGCTGCTGGTGGCATCCCATCTGGAGGCTGTGAGCTTTCCTGAGGACAACATCCCTTTAGACGTTGTGGACCGACACTGTAAGAACCAGACACTACATGTTTTTGAATTGCCCCCACCTACATATGATCTTTATCAACAAACAAACAAAAAAAAAAAACGGTGCTTCTTCAGCTAAGGGCACTTTTGGCTATGCAGGCTTTTTGTTAAAAGTCAACCACCGTGAGGCACATTTTTTTACACTCTCGCTTTTGCATCAGATTCCCCGTAAACAGTGGCTAGTGGATATAAATACTGCACAAAATAGTTGTTTTTTGTTAGTTGTTTTTTATAGTTTGCAATTTCTGTATTGCACAAAGCAGCACTTTTTGCATAATTTAACCCAATTACACTATACAAATATTCTGAAGTGAAACTGACGTTCTCTGTACGAAAACATGCACATATAAAGTCATTGCATTAGCGCTGCTGTGCTCCGCAGTGAGAAAACACTCACATTCATGCTGACAGTGCAGTCGCTGGACGTCAATGCGGGACCTGCATTCATTACTTTAGCAAAGTCTTTCTTCAGAGCAGTTTAACATGCAGTTGCCACAGCCGATCAATATCAACATCGATCTCTGTTGACACTAATACTGAATAACGGCTCATCTGTTTGTTCCACAGATGCACGACAGTACCCCGTGTTTCGCGGACGCCCCTCTGGCAACGAATCTCAGCACAGACTGGACTTTCAGCTCATGACCAAGATACATGATACGCTTTTCATTGCGGGCAGGTAAGTCAGCACAGAATGTAGAAGTGAGATCTTCAGCTGTTTGATGATGACAGTAGGACTATGAGTAGTAAACCGTTTCTCTCTCTCTCTCTTTTGCAGGGACCAGGTGTATTTAGTGAGTCTGAGAGAGTCCTACAGGAATGAGATTAATCCATACAGGGTGGGTTCACACCTGTAAATTAATTTATAACCAAAGTGCTCTTGTAAAATTGAGGTGTGCCAAGTGATAAAAACTCTTGTTAATCTAAAAGCGAATTCCAGTAATCAAAGCACTTTCTGTAAAACGCTAGGTTTCTGTTTTTGTCTTTCTATCCCTGCCCACAGTGTAGTAGATTGTTAATATTTAAGATTGTGGGAACTGTGTCTAATGGTGATGCTGTGTGATGTCACAGAAGCTGACGTGGCGGTCGGGACAGGCGGACAGGGAGACGTGCGCCATGAAGGGAAAGCACAGAGTGAGCCCTCCACATTTTCAGCATAAATCAGCCATCTCTGGTTCTGTAGTATTTACAGCACTGTAGCATCCATAAATCTCTCTGTCTTGTCTTCCTCTCAGGACGAGTGCCATAATTTCATTAAAGTCCTGGTTCCGAGAAATGATGATCTTGTGTTCATCTGTGGAACAAATGGTTTCAACCCCATGTGCCGTTACTACAGGGTAGGTCACGCTGTTAAGCCTACGTGACTGTCTGCTTGTTGTTTTGCTTTTAATAAGTGACTGGTTAATGTGGATAAGAGCAGTTTTATAGTACAATGAAGATAAGAATTATGGATCTCTATATCTTATATTTATTTCCTCTCTTATTTAGTTGGATAACTTGGAGTTTGACGGCGAAGAGATCAGCGGTTTGGCCCGATGCCCATTTGACGCCAAGCAGACGAACGTTGCCCTGTTTGCTGGTATGAGACCTGTCAGGATAAGGAGGATGATGAATAACTTTTCTATGAATTTTAAAGGTTTTGGATAAAATTAACACTCCAATGAGAGCCGAGACTGATGTTGCGCATAAATCAGAAGCCGCGAGAACGTAAATATAGAAAACAGGAACGGCACAGCCTGGCGAGAATTTGCGATGTCACATGTGCATCTGAATGATTCTGTGCAGGCCACAAACTGCAAAAGCTTCAGTTCAAATATCCACATGAAAGTCACAAAATTTAACTAGATTCATGCTCATGTCAACAAGACATAAAAGTTTATGTATTTGTCAGTACCTGGAACATATATAACAGCAGGAACAAGGAAGTTAAAATGCAAAAAGTGTTATGAAATGTCTTATTCATTGTATCATGCATTTCTAAATGTGAAGAACTAGAGTGTGAATAAGCCTTAAGTGTTCGGAAATGTGCACTGAACTTTATAATGAAGTGTGTGTTTAAAGCCTGCTTATTTATGTCATAGATGGTAAGCTGTACTCAGCAACAGTGGCAGACTTCCTGGCCAGTGATGCTGTGATTTATCGCAGCATGGGAGATGGTTCTGCCCTTCGCACCATCAAGTATGACTCCAAGTGGTTAAAAGGTAAAGAAACTCTAGTTTGCCTGTTTCATGTACACACTAGTCAGAGTTTTTTGTTAACCTTGCTGAACCCAGTGCACATCTATATAACCTGTACCTTAAAGAAGTGGGTCAGTGTGGGAAAAGAGAAAATGGTGGGTGTTGATGTAAAATCCAGCTTCCTGTGGCACAATCTAGGTCAACACTCTGCCATTCCACTCAGCCAACAAAAATGCATCAACATTTAACTTGGGGTCAGCAACAGAGATGCTAATGCTTCTCTATTTGTCTCTTCCAGAGCCACATTTTCTCCATGCTGTGGATTATGGGGATTTTGTCTACTTTTTTTTCCGAGAAATCGCAGCCGAGCACAACAATTTGGGAAAGGTATGTCTTGCTAAGTAATGTGCAATGCTAGCACACAGGTGCTACAGGTGCTAAACTTCACAAAACACACACACAAAAGTAAAGTAATGTGATGGCATCATGATATAGTGACTAATACCATGGTATCTGAACTGTAATGGTGTAGTTCTGATTTGTATGTTAATGTAGTATTCATAGGCTTTAATTTAGAGATGAATGATTGCCCCAGAGGGTCATTATATCATCCGTTACCTCAGGATTTTCTTTCAATTGGCCCATATAACGACTTCTTTGTACCAAAAACCAATGAATATTTTAAGTTTAGTTAATATTGCAGTCAACACCTGCATTGAGAGCAGATTTTACAGTAGTGAATTATTAAGATCTAAGATCTATTAAGGCTAATTCAAGCCCTCTAGCACATTGCAGTTTTGTTCAATCCAAAACAAAACAAAAATTCTAGCGTATATTTAGATTCAACTTAGCTGTCGGGGAGAAAGATCTATTATTTAGATGCTGAGTTTCTCCTGCTATTTTTCTCTCGCTGCAGGCGGTTTACTCCAGAGTGGCTCGGATCTGTAAAAATGACATGGGAGGGTCTCAGCGGGTGCTGGAAAAACACTGGACATCTTTTGTTAAGGCTCGCCTGAACTGTTCCGTTCCTGGAGAATCGTTTTTCTACTTTGACGTCCTTCAGGCTATTACAGACATCATCGACATTAATGGGGTGCCTTCTGTGGTTGGAGTTTTCACCACCCAGTTAAACAGGTAAAGCTCATCACAAATCTTTTGCACAAAAACTCCACATGAAAACGGACTTAATAGAACTAACGCCGCTGTTTATGATTTATTTAGTATCCCTGGCTCTGCGGTGTGTGCCTTCTCCATGGAGGACATTGAAAAAGCATTCCGTGGCCGTTTCAAAGAGCAAAAGACGCCAGATTCAGTGTGGACGCCATTTCCAGAGGAGAAGCTGCCCAAGCCCAGGTTGGTGCACGCACTAGTGCGTGACGGGGCTAATCATTGTGAGATTAATAATTAACAAGCGATAATTGGGCATGCTGCATATTTAACCTGCGTGTGCAGTGGCCATATGGAGGCGGGTATAGATTTACAGGCATGTGGCACATGGCTCTTTGCCCTCTTTCCCTCAACCGTAACTGCATTTGTGTGCGTTTTGTCTTTTCAGACCTGGCTGCTGTGCGGGACACGGTTCAGCAGAGTCTTACAAAACCTCCATCGAGTTTTCAGACGAGACCCTTCAGTTCATCAAGTCACACCCTCTCATGGACGCCTCAGTCCCCTCCATTGGAGATGAACCGTGGTTCACCAAAACAAGAGTCAGGTACACACTGCCATCATTCAGCCCAGTCTGAAAAACCTTGATCTGACACTCTCGCAGAAATTGTTGCAACCAAAGTATGTCAAACAGCAGTCTGCCCTCCAGCTCTCTTCGGTTTATCTGCATAATCAAAAAAAAATGGTTGGTATCTGTCAGAAAGCACAGATTTTTACATAAAACATAATTATATAACAACACACGGAGCGGTTTGCCATCTAGACCCAGTGTCAGCTGTTAAATAAGTATCAGGTAAACATTTTAGAACCCTCCCAGCAAAGAGGGTTGGTTTCACGTTCTAAACAACTGGCACGCCTAATTTAACTAGTTCAGGTCTTGATAGATGTCTCAAGTTTCAACATGTTTTGTCCTGTGTCAGCTCAAGTTAAGCTGTTGTAAATTAGGCGTCTCCTTGTAACTGAAAAGCAGCCTTGTACTCAAGTGTTTTTCCTTCATCTTTGTAGGTACAGGCTCACAGCACTTGCTGTTGATAACACAGCAGGACCCCATAAGAATTACACAGTGGTTTTCATTGGCTCTGAGTCAGGCATCGTGCTAAAAGTTCTGGCCAAGACATCCCCCCTGTCTTTGAATGACAGTGTCCTACTGGAGGAGATTGACGTTTTCAACCAAGCCAAGTATGTTTTTCAACCTATTATTGTTTAATGATCAGTCTCTGGAGGCATTCTCTTTGCCTTTAAATTGTGGGAATTATTTGTAGACACAATCAAATGATCCTTATATGACCTGAATAAAAGTTTTGGATCCTTTGAGATGAGATTAGTTTGTTTAATGTGAAAGTGAAAGGTTTTCACTTTCCCTCTTCAATGTGTTTTTTTTTGTTCTCTTTCTGCTGAACTGTGTGTCTGAAGAAAGCAGTGACTGACGTATAGATCCGATAGCATGTGATTTATCTGTTCTTCACTGTCTCACTCCCTCCGTTCTGTTTTTCTCCCAGGTGTTTATCCAGCAATGAGGACGACCGGCGAATTCTATCTTTCCATCTAGATAAAGACACCCACACACTCTATGTGGCCTTTTCCAGCTGTGTGGTCAGAATACCACTCAGCCGCTGTGAACGACACAGTTCCTGTCAAAAGTGAGTCCTGAATGCAGCCAACACAATCATTTTTTGCCATATCCAATTCAAATATATTACATTTTTGTAATCTGAACAGCATGAAACCTCCTTAACCATTATATGGTGTGTTCATTGTCCATATTTTGCAGTGTTAAACATTTGTTTTTGTGTTCCAGGTCTTGTATTGCTTCCAGAGACCCGTACTGTGGCTGGATGTCACATGGAGCTTGCGAGCGTATTCCTGGAACTGTGCAGTAAGTCAATCGTAAAAATATTCAAATTTACCTTGAAAATGCAAGAGAGCACTAAACCTGAGTAACTGTCACTGCAACCAATTTCCTACAAAGCTAAGCTAGATTCTCTCTTCTACTTTTTTTCGTAACAGTTATCTTTTTTGAAATAATGTTGCCCAAAATTTACATTTACTAATCATCTTGTTAATCTTTTTTTTCTGTTATGCAGAACTGGTTATGAGCAAGATGTTGAATACGGCAACACAGCTCACCTCGGCGATTGTCATGGTGAGCTCATCAACACGTGCACCTTTTCTGAAACATTAGTTAGTTGTGACGTCAGTAACCCCCTCACACTCTCAGCTGACGGAAATTAACACATATCACACAAACATCATACTAATTCCTCTGACAATTAAACACTCACACATACATTGTGTAGGCCTCAACATTACAGAAAGTGAAAGAGCGATACAGTGTAAACCAGAGGACAACAAACACTTTTTATTCTTTTGTAATTTAATACAAACAGTTTAAGCTTTTTTATAATTTCAAACTTTTATTTTTGTTATTTTATGCTGATTTCCTGTTCCTTTAATTCTTTTAGAATTTTTGGCCACTACATCAGCGCCAGATTTCAATTCATATGGCGACCCAACCTCTGGTTAGTTTCCTGTACTGCACTGGTTTCATTCATTGAGTTCATCTTTCTCCCTTTCTTTTCTCCTCTTCTGCTGCACCTACCCTCGTTCCTGTGCTTTTTATCATATCATCACCATCATCACCTGATCTCTCAGCACCAGCTTGTCCATCATTTCATCCATTCATTCTTTCATTCTTGCATGGATATGTGCTGCCTCCACCTTATCATCTCCCTGGAATATATTGTTGTCTCCTCATTCTATAGAGATAATCTTCATCCTTTCCCTCCTCTCAGGCTGTAATTTTCCTTACCTGAGACTCTGCACAGCCATTACGTTTTTCTGTAATGGTTCAAAACATCAGAGTCAATCTCTAAAAATTAACCTCAATGAATCGTATAAACTGACGTATGTCAGTATGTACTAACACCGATCGTTACGTTGCGCTTATCATGGGTTCCGATTCTATAACAGTTTGTTTGTCGCTACAGACATGGAGTTGCCATCATCGTCAATCACAGTGCCCGCGACCTCTGAACCCATACAATCACCCCAAACCATTCCAACTCAGATACCCCAACTCTTTGGCTCACGGAAATTTGTGTTCCATGATGACCCAGCCACTTCACATTCTGTTGAGCATATACCAGGTGTGCTGGAGGGTAAGGCCTTGACCAGAGCGCTTTGCATTGCTGCATGGAATTCTGGGTAATAGCTGCTATTAGTGCTGCTAGTCTACTGAGAGAGTGCAAATATCTCTGATAACAGCCCATTCCTTTTCCAAAATGGCATGATAAGCAATTCTGCATTCAGTCGCACAACATTAGCAAAATAGGGATGCGGACTCCAAGCGCAAGTGCTCTTGAAAACTTTCAGTTCATCGCAATGCCTTGTTGTCTTGAAGTGTACTGGGATGTTACAAGCAGCTATACTTAGATTCCATCAGCGTATAAAGCTTTTTATTATAATTTTCCCTTCTTTTAAAAATCTTTTGTTGCTATGATTTGTCCTTCATGTCTAAACTTTTTTTTTTTTTTTTGTATTTTCATTTAATGCATTTTCTTATATTTCGGTTCAATCTGTCTTAACTGGTTACATCTTTATCTTCTTTCATCCTTTTCTTTCTCTGCCCTTGGTTTTGGGTTTTAGGAAATCTTCCAAAGGCCTTGCCACTAAGCAACACTTTTAATCACCTTTCGAGCAACATTATTCACCAGCTAACTCTTTCGAATATATGCGGACACTAACAACACTCACCCCTGGGTGCTAGACAAAGACAGCGGGCTTAATTCTCTTTGGGAAACTCTCATGTTAAAACAACAACATACTAACTCACCTGATGCTGCAACCCATGTGCAATAAAATGTTCCACCACACCTCTTTACTAATTTGCCTCCTTCAGTAATATAATAACAGGATATTTCATTGTATTTTCTGAATGCTAGGTAGACTTCTTTAAATAGCTTTTTAAATGCTGGAAATAACCAAATTTTTAAACGTCCTTTGTGGGGGGGAAAGGACTTTTTGCTTTAAAAGAGCTTTCAATGATCAGCTGTGCGTGTGTTAACATGGTATTTGGCTATCTGTGTTGCAGGTGTTTGGGAAATCCAAGCAGGTGAATCCAACCAGATGGTGCACATGAATATCCTTATCTCATGTGTGTTAGCTGCATTTGTGCTCGGTGCATTCATCGCTGGCATGGTGGTTTACTGCTATAGAGATGCCTTCCTTCGCACTCCACGCAAGATCCAAAAAGATGCAGAGTCAGCACAATCCTGCAATGATTCCACTGGCAGCTTTGCCAAGCTTAACGGTCTGTTTGACAGTCCTGTGAAAGAGTACCAATCCAGTATGGATACCCCCAAGCTTTACACCAATCTGTTGAGCAATGGGAGGGAGGTGCCAACCACTGGAGACACTAAGACAATGCTCCTGAGTGGACAACCACCTGAACTAGCAGCACTGCCTACACCCGAGTCCACACCTGTGTTGCAACAGAAGAGCCTTCAGCCAATTAAGAACCAATGGGAGAGAGCTCATGGGAAGATAAGTGGCTCCCGCAAAGATGGTCCACCCAAAAGCCCACAGTACCTTCCCTCTAGTCCCCCTCCCCATTCTACCATCAGCAACCCCCACATCCCCAGTGCCGTGGTACTGCCCAATGCTACACATGAGAACAGGGCTTCCTTCAGTACTCCTGAAGGGCCTCAAGCAGAAAAGAAGGTCCAGAATAGTGATCAGCATGGTTCCAAATCTGGCCGTAAAGACCAGCGGCGCAATGTGGATGCAAGGAACACCCTGAATGACCTCTTAAAGCACCTGAATGATAGCAACCCAAAGGCCATCATGGTGGAGATGCCCAAATCCAGACAGCACCTGATGCTGGAGCCCATTGTAAGACCAACAGAGATCCCCCCCAAAGTCCCAAGCCGAGAGGCCTCCTTGTACTCTCCCTCCTCCTCTCTTCCCAGGAATAGCCCGACCAAGAGACTGGATGTGCCGACTACACCAACATCGCCCACAGGGCAAATGGGAACTCTTGAGAGACAGCGGTATCACCGCAGCTCATCCCAGCGACACTCCATATCCTCGCCGCCCAAAGGGCTGCACTCACCAACCGGGGCCATAGTGTCCCGGCAACCAAGTATGAACAGAGGTGGGTACATGCCCCCCACTCCTACCCCACCGACTAGACTAGACTCTCACGGGGTACCGATGGCTATGACACCTTCCGTATCCCGGCAGAGCAGCTACAGTGGTCATGGATCTTTACCACGAACGTCCATCAAACGGACAGCATCATTAAAGCCCGATGTGCCCCCCAAACCCAATGGCTTTGCACCACAGACTGCACAAATGAGGGCAGTGAACAAGTATAGCTACTGAAATGCTTAGCAGGATCTTACTCGACGAATGGACAGTGGGAGTAAAAGCCTTTGGCCCGCAGAGATATGGCGTGCCAGTCTCCGTTCCCTAAGAAGGGAAATAAATCGGATGGCAGAGCTTCTGTTTCGGGTAGTTGTCCTAGTTCTCAATGACGTTGTCCTGTCACACTTCAGTGGCAGGTGACGTATCCTGATCTTTAAGGCGGCAGGGACGCCTGAGGTCAAAGGTCACAGTGGACATGCAGCATAAAGCAGCTGCGTAGTTGCTGTGGCGAGCGGGGCAGCGCATGCTCCCCTATGCACTGTTCTCCCCATCAATGTGAACTGTATTTGTTAGACTGTTTGGAAAATATGATATTCTTGCTTGAATATCTCTCCAGAAGACAGGCAGAGTGAAAGGGACATGTTGCATGTCTGTGTTTGATTAGTCTCTGGGGCTAACCAGTGTGCATTCATTGACCATGTTTTTTTTCAGTAAACAGAAAACAAGCTTGAGTCATCGCTGTCATAAAACTAAATCCCATTTATTTTGCATTAACAACAGATGTGTTTGGACACTGAATCCAGACATTAATTAATAATTTCTGTGTGCAAAAGAAATGTCCAGGGCTCTTGCTTGTGGACTACTGATTTAAAAACTCACAGGGTAAAAGTGCCCTCAACATTTGTGCTGCTAAGTGTAGACGATGACAATGTTTAACAGACTCCAGTGTGGCATCCCATGCAGCGGTTCTGTGTGTCAAGCTGCGTCAAGTTTTAAAACCACAGGCTCAGCACAGGATCACGCTGGTCAAATGTACAATGTTCTCTTTGGTCATTTTTTATTTTCAGAAAATCACTGGGAATCCTGTAAATCCCATTAAGTCAACTTTCAACAATGACGTAAGCCAAATTGTTGATTAACCTCTCTCCTTTCCTACATGCCAAGCAAGCACTGCTGTTGGGTCTTTCCCTTTACAGTCTTTTCCTTGCAGTTTACACCATTTCAGAGAGCTTGCATTTTGGTTCCTGGGCAAAGTATTACATAAAACTGCAAACAGTACATTTCTTACTAAAAACCACTATTCAGCTCCGTGGCAAAACCCAAACTCAGCTCCATACTAGACCCTATTACGCTTCACTTTGCTTGTTTAAAAGAACAGAGGCCTCAATTGCATACTCACTATGTGTACAATCACTGCAATACCTACCAGTGTGTCTTGCAGAGTCGTGCCAGTGATAGCGTTATTGCAAATGTACAACTATTTAAGTGTGGATATTTTCAAGGCAAGTTTACCTGGTGTATTTGTGTGCCTTATTAAAGTCATGAGAGCATTTCACTATCATCAGACAAATAATTTTTTGGTGGGATATGAGCAGGGAGGCAACCCATGGGTGCAAATTTAAGAATCGGTCATTGCAAAATCTATAATGATTGACCAATAATCTGAAGATTTGTAGTGGGGGTGCAGGTGCATCCCCTCAGTATTTTTAGTAGCTACTGCCCTGGTTGGGCAGACCATGATATGGCTGGACCTTCAGAATGACCTTTGTTTTAGAAACGAGATTAGGGAAAAAAAATGTATAATTATTATTTGGCTATTTTCTTACTGCCATTTTACTTTTATGCATTTCTGGAAGGTGCTAATTTACGATGAAGAGATGCCAAGCAATGAATGTATTATGGATCTAAAATTTATATCACCTAACTCTCAGCTCAATATTTAAATGGGGTCCAATCAAGATGTGCTTTTATAGTGGGTAATCTACGATTGAGTACTCACAGTTTGTTTGAAATTGCTTGGGAATTCCAATATATTGAGGGGAAACTTGCCTGTTCAATCCCAAAGCTTCATGTTTGTTTACATGTTCTGATTGTATTAGAGCAGCTGAGCGGAGGCTGGTGCATCATCACCTGCTGAAGATCAGTTTTATTAAAGGAGAGAGAGTTGATCCTGTGCTCTGGTACAAGTTGTCCTGTGTTGAGCTGCCTTGTATATTGCAATATAAATCTGCAATCTGACTTCAAGCCTTTACTGTTCGGTCAATACTCTACGTGCAAAGAAACCAGACTGGTCTACCTTTTATTTTTAATACTGTGCAAACATTGGCAGTTGAAATACAGCTTTTCCTTTCTGGAATATTTTAATGTGTAGATATTGTAAAGCTGTACTGTGAAAGTGTAAATAATTACAGTCATTGTTTAAGAATATTTTTGTTGACTTTTTTTAACACGGCATGTATAGATGAAATAAAATATTACTGCACAGAACATGTTTTCTTTCCTTCTTTCATAATAAAGAATGATACCTCTGCAACACATACTCATAAGACAGATGATAATATAATATGCACTCACGGGACACCTAAGAACCATGGGATTTGCCAACTCTGATAGCGAACTTGTCATGACTGCACTCTCTATAAAATGTTCATATTTGGGTGAACTCTTTCTTTAAATGTGAAGCGTGTTTCAATTCAAATTTTCTGAAATGCAAATATTTTGCAAATAAACAATGAACCCCAACACATGCCGACAATCCTTCAGCATGCCGAATCTGTGGGCTGAAACTCAGAGCTGCACTGCTGATGTCTTCACTGATCAGAGACTTTGCACAGACTCCACTTTCAGTGGAGAATAAGCCATTCCACATCTCATTGGGAAATCCTCCAAAGTCATTTGTAAGCTGAGCACCCAACATCTGCTCCACTGGCTCAGACTACAGCCACATAAACAAGCTTAAGCTAGCACACACTGATAGGCATCAGATATCCAAGATCGTATGAGAGACTTCTCTAGAATTTTTAGTAGTGGCCAATATTTGGTCTGTTTAGGTCAGACAAGTTTGGGCTGGTATATTCAAGAATTTACAGCAGAATGTGCATAGTTATGGCTAAGATAAACAAAGTGGAATGCTGAGAAAGTTCGCCAAAACAACTGATTCAATCTCAATAATCATAACCTAATCATTTTCCAGTAATCTTTCCAGTAAAATTTTTTACTTATGGTTAGGATAAACAAAGTGGAAACTTGGGAAAGATTGTCCAATGTCCGATGAAGTCACAATAATCATATCTTAATCATGTTTAAGTTATATTTTTGGTCTTTTTGTGCTTTCATTGGATAGGACATTAAAGATCAGACAGGAAAGTATGTGGCAGAAAAAGTCAACAAAATCATCAGAGGATCCCTTAATGGAAATTGAACTTGGGTCACCAGCTAAAAAAGTGAAAAAAACATTTCATCTGAATCAGAAGACAAATATACACAAATCAATCACTGTTTATAAGCAAAAACTGATATGAGCAACTATGTTCGTTGATTTTAAGAGGTCAACAGAAGATCAGCTTGGAGAATGAATTATGGATTGTGTACAGGCATTTTGTCTGGAAGCGACAGTTTAAAAGTTAAAATGCCTTAATGCTGGATTTGTTTCTTACGAACACAGAGCTTATCAAGATGTTAACCGATGAACTGGAGTCATGAGGGTTACTTATGGGTTATTGTGATGTTTTTATCAGCTGTTTGGACTCTCATTCTTAAGGCACCCATTAACTGCAGAGGATCAATTGTTGAGCAAGTGATGTAAAATATGCATTTTCAGGTATTCTTTATAAAAATTCAGAGAAACAGCTTACTTCTGTTTTGCAATATAAGCTGGATAGCCACACCAAATCTCTCCACATCAACTAAGGCTGAGATTATTTATGTTCCAAGCATGCTAAAACTCTCTCAGGCAATCATCTCTAGATTCATCAACTTCATAACACTTAAAAACAAAGACAAAAATTAGATTAGTAAATATAATTCAGCTAACAATGTAAATACGACCCTAATCTGCAGCCACATAGCTACTTTCCAAGTACCGGATTTTGTAAGTATTTTAGGATTTTAGAGAAGTGCACTTGAATGGAAATAAAATAGTAGGTTAAATGGTAAGAAATCACAGCTATTCTTTGTAAAAGGGGTTTGCGTGAACTGTAATTACATCAGCCAGCGGGGGGGATATTTCAACAAGCACTGCCATCTCTCTTATACACACACACACACACAGTCCTCAGGCTTGTGGGCTTTGATTCATGGTGTTGTCATTGTACTTGCAGACCAAGCATTGGTTAATGGAGTCTGACCAAACACTCCAGATGTACACACATGCACACATAAAAGTCATTTCTCTCCGTTTAACATGAGTACAAAAGCACCTTGAGTTAGACATTCATCATAATTTTCACCTCAAATTTAAGACTGTGAACACACACAAACAAGCTCAAGGATGTGAGGAGAGAACAATAGACGCTTAGTACCAGAACATCCCGGATCTTACAGCTTTAAATATGAGCTATTAATAATGCAGTTGTCACATCAAACCCATTCCTTTCCTCTTGCTGAGTCACTAATAATTTGTGTGAGGACCATAAATCTCAAATAAATGTTAAAATGTTTGGAACCCAATACTACTGGAGAAAAAGGAGGTTTTGATGGGTTGCATAGCTCAGTTTGCCCCTGCTGGTAGATGCTGTAACTACACCATCTGTCTACAGTATTTTATTTTTCTTTGTTCTTCTTGCAAGCAACTTTTACAACATAATGACTTATTAATGATGTAGTCTCACTTTATATTAGGTGGCCTTAACTACTATGTACATTTAATTTACTCATCTGGTACAATGCACTCACATGTATTTTATATTGTGCTTATATTTTTACAAATTCCTATATGTAGTTAAATCTGTAATTAATTTATGTAATTACATTTATAACACCTATTCCTTAAATCTATACCCATACCATCAAACCTGTCCCTAACCTTGCCTGTATGCCACCTCAATTGAAAAAAAAAAACATGTGTAAACAGAAAAAAGCGACAATACATTAAGAAAACATATTCATCAGTTTGACACCACAGGAGCTGCAACCACACGAACGTGCTGCAAACACAGAAATGCGTTGCAAACACAGAAACGCGCTGCAAATAGCACAGACCACAATGGAAATGTTTCAGGGGGACCTCAAAAAGTGACAAACCCATCTGAGAGTAACTCTAGCTGACATAGCATTAAAAAAATTTAATTAATGTTTCACAGTTTAAGTGTGTAATTCGTCAGATTAGTGTAATAATATCCAAAAGACTGTATGATCAGGTTTGTTAAAATAAACACACAAAAAAAATCACCTTTTAGTTCAGTGACAACACTTCTGCTCTGACCAAAAGCCACGGAACAAATATGCTGCGTTCGAATTCGCTTACTTCCCTACTATATAGTCCGTGAAAACAGCATGCGAGGCGAGTAGTATGTCCGAATTCATAGCATTCGAAATTCAGTAGGCGAGAAGTACCCGGATGAC
>JAUMHP010000073.1:5099767-5110331 GCA_032361065.1 Enteromius trimaculatus | reverse complement strand
GTTTTGGGTGGCACTAAAGCTCCGTCGTAAAAATGTGACCTGTATGCCTAAGATTTTTTCTCTATCTCTCTTGACTATGGTAAAAGCTTTACTCTCCATTTCTGAGAAGAATGGGCACTTCAGATTCTGTGTTATGTGTGTTTTAAAGCAGGGGGTCTGAGTAAGGTTTATTAAAAGCCTGTTGGGGGCCTTTCTTTCTTAGGGTCTCTGCAGGATGCATAACTGCCTAACAAGTCTCTGTACAGCCCAGCCACTGTGTGTGCGATCATTCATAGCGACAAATGAGAATTTAAAGAACTACATGTCAATTACAAAACAAAACACACACACACCAATCCACATCAGAGTGCCAATCTAATAAACTATGACATGCTATTTATAAAAAAGATAAAGAGGAATGAACTGCGTTAACTATGGTTCACACTCTGACTTCATTTATGCATGATTAAACAACATTTAACGTGCTGTTTGTAGACCAGCAACATCACAGCTGCATATCACCTACACCACTGAGTGTGAGACAAACAAGTCTAAAAGAATAAATGCATATTTTAGTAATGAACATTACGGTCAGTAGGCTAGATTTTTATTCACCAAATGCAAATGCATAAAGATGTTTAGTAATGAAAATGATAATCAGTGCTTGTTTTTCTTCTTAGCCAGAAAGCAATGCAAATATTTATAAATGAATATTCACTTGTAGAAGGATTCGATCAAGTAAACCTGGACATGTCTGGGGTTACTGATAAACCATCATCAATTGAACAGTCAACTGCAGTGTATTGATTCTCAAATATGCTAATGCTAATTATTGATTTTAGACTGATTGCAGATTGTTTTTTTAAGTAAAAGTCAATATGCAGTCAGACAGACTCATTTACTTTCTTTAACACCCTTTCTATCTATGAATGATTGATCATGCGCATTAGCAAACTCACAAAATGCCTAGCTTGCATTTCTGTTTATTCAACACGGTCTCACAACCAATTCATATGTATTTTATGAGTTGGCAAATTCCCGTCATTGCGACAAATCGTGCATGTGAGGCCATACGAATTTGTACAATTTGTCGCAATGACTGGTCGGTTTAGGATTTTCAAGATTTTCAAATAGTATGCATCTGGAATGAATGAAGCTAAGCTTAAAGCTAACATAGTGGCACCATGCACTAAGGTGATTAAGTCCACACACTGAGACGGTAGAGATATGTATGTTAGGTGTAGATCATTCTTACAAATTCAATTGGCAACTCCTAAAATACGTACAATTTAGGAAAAATTGCATGAATTCGTATCGAGTGCACCAACTCTGTAGCACTTGACTGATAAAATAGAACAAAAAATTAATATGCAAATGTTCTGTTGCAAATAGGGGTGCAATTTTAGTATACGCTCTGATGCGTCATATTGATGCTATTCTAGAAATGACTGTACACAGGCATATTAGCTGGAGAACAGGTTGTAATAATTTATTAACAAAAATTTAAAGGCAGGGCATACGATTTTTAAAAAATGCCTTAGAAAAAGATTTGGGCCATTTAGCAAAACAAACTTGTAGCCAATCAGCAGTAATGGGCTTGTCTATTCATGATGTGGAGGAGACGGTGAGCAGAGTGATTGAAAGAGTAAAATGTCTAAGGAAAGAAGTATGACCCGTGTAAATATCGTATCAGCTTTCCAGCCCTAGAGAGAACTCAAGGAGTGGAAGGCCTGCGATCAGACGCTGAGGTTGTTTTGGTTCTTCTTGACAGGTGAAATACACTGGACGTGATAAAGCAACCATTGAAAATAATCTGAAATTCATGTAAGCTATGTTGCTTAAGCTATGTATGTGTGGGGCGGAGCTATCAAAGGGGCGTGTTTGTTGTGGTGATTTCAAATATCAAAATTGGCTTCCAGAAATTGCATACCCTGCCTTTAATATAAATGTATTATCAAAAACAATAAGAATGAAATAATTGTACTACATTTTAACCATTCAATATTTTTTTTTCCGTCACCAAAACTCTATTTTATTTATTTATTTGTTTGTTTGCTGTTTAAATTTAAACAAGAATGAAACAGTGTGATATTCAAGGAGCACTTTACAATGAGTCATTTGTTACCTTAGTTAATGTACTGTATTAATTAACATGAATGAACAATGAACACTATATTACACTCTTTATTAATCATTGTTAATGTTAGTTAATAAATATACAGTCGTTCATTGTCTATTCATGTTAGTTACCAGTGCATTAAATGTTACCAACAAACTTTAACACTTTATTTACAACTAATAGTTGCTATTTAGCATGCATATTACTAGAATATTAGCCATTTATTAGTTATTATATTCATTAAGGACATATTAATGCCTTATTCTACATGATCTTATTCTACATCCCTAATCCTACCAAATTCCTAAACTGAACAACTACCTTACTAACTATTAATTAGCAGCTAATCAAGAATACATGTTGGGATAAATCAGAAATAGAGAGCATTGTGCATGATGTGTGAATACAGATTAAATGTGAATGTGCATTAATTCATCTCACTCTCAAAAAACAGATTTAGTATTCATCAAAGTATATTAAAATAAACTCTGCATAAACCTGCAATAATTACATTACACAAATATTTCTAATCTCATTTTATTAAGCAATGTCTTTGCTGCTGACCTTTAATGATCCAGTTCTACCAAACAAAAATGACTGTGCTTCATTGTTTGTTTTTTTTTATTGCTGAAGAGTATTGAACTTTCTTCTGTATTCTACTTTTTTAACGAAGCAGACTCCAGACAGGTAAGTAAAATCTAACAGTGTTTATTTACAACGTGCTCAAAACGAAACCAAGGTAAGCAAACTCAAATTCATCCAATTCTGGGTATAAAATAAGAAACTGAAAGTCTTTGTATACTTTGCAGGAACACAGACAGATGGAGACAGCCACACACCACAGATGACGAGACGATGGAGACAATCAGGATGACTTCGGGAACTGAAAGAGGTAAGGGAGCAAGGTAAGTAGAATGCTGAGGTAGGTCCACTTTCGGTGAAACGAGCTTGGACACTGAGTGAGCTGTGGTGTGTGCTTATAACAGGTGCTTGTTTGGTGCTGGTGATTAGTGGCAGGTGAGTAGAACAGGTGATGTAATCAGAACTCCGGGGGTTTGTGAACGTTGTGTGACAGGGAGGGTGGAGCCTGGTGTAGATGTTACATTATCCCCCCCTCTGGGTACCCATGACCTCTCCTCAGGACCATATCCTTCCCAGTCTATCAGGTATTGTAGTTGGCCACCACGACGCCAGGAATCCAGGATCTCTCTAATGCTGTAGATAGTGCCATCATCAACGACCAAAGGAGGAGGAGGAGGGGGTTCAGCTACACCAGGCTCTGTGGGAGGAACAAGAGGGTCGTGACATGGTTTGAGTAATGAGACATGGAATGTTGGATGGATCCTATACTGTGCTGGTAAGTGCAGACGGTAAGTGACAGGATTGATCTGCTCCACGATGGAAAAGGGACCAACATACCTGGGACACAGTTTACGACAGGGCAGGCATAGGCGCAGATCACGGGTTGATAGCCATATCTTATCTCCAACGTGGTAGTCAAGAGCGTTGGATCTTCTCTTGTCTGCGTTGGATTGGTGCCTATGCACTGCCCTCTGAAGATGTTGGTGGGCCTGGTCCCAGACCCTCTCCCGGAACCAGTAATCTATAGCAGGTACGTAAGATGGTTCACCGTTCCATGGAAAGAGTGGGGGCTGGTAACCGAGCATGCACTGGAATGGTGTGAGTCCTGTGGAGGCTTGACGGAGGGAGTTTTGTGCATACTCGGCCCAGCCCAAGTACTGGTTCCAGGAGTTCTGGTGGTCATGACAGAAGGTACGGAGGAACCGCCCCACCTCCTGGATCTACCTTTCAGTCTGTCCATTAGCCTTAGGGTGATATCCAGAGGACAGACTGACGGTCACACCTAGGAGCCTGAAGAAACCCTTCCAAACCCGGGAAATAAACTGGGGTCCTCGATCCGAAACAATATCTTCTGGTAATCCAAAGGGTCTGAACACATTGAGGAAGAGTGTCAAAGCTGTTTCCCAGGCAGTAGGTAGACCTTTCAAAGAGATGAGACGGCAGAATTTCGAAAAAACGATCAACAATGACCAGTATGCATGCATTACCATGAGATGCAGGTAAGTCAGTGACAAAATCGACTCCTAGGTGTGACCAGGGGCGGTTAGGTATCGGGAGTGGCAAGAGTTTACCAGCAGGCAGATGTCTCGGAGTCATGGACATGGCTCACTCCCGACACCCTCTCACGTACCGTCAACGTCGACATCCATGTGGGGCCACCAGAATTGATCTTGTAGCAGCGAGAGGGTTCTGTTGGTCCCTGGATGCCCAGTGCCTAGTGACATGTGAGTTGAATGAATGAGTGGTATCCTTTCTGCCTCTGGAACATACCGGCGATTGGGAGGACAACCCGGCGGAGGAACTGGAGCTGGTTCTGCTGAGGCTGGAGGGTTAGACCATTGGATGGGGCAGACAAACAGGTGTTGAGGTAAGATGGGTTCTACCTTGTCAGGTTCTGGATCTGGAGCATGGAGACGGGACAGTGCATCTGCACGGGTATTCTTGGAGCCGGGTCTGTATGAAATAGTGAATTTGAATCGGGTAAAGAACAGAGCCCATCTGGCTTGTCGAGGATTCATTTTTTTAGCATCTCGAAGATATTGTAAATTTTTGTGATCGATGATAACTTGAAATGGATGTATGGAACCCTCCAGCCAATGTCTCCATTCTTCTTAAGCGAGCTTGATGGCTAGTAACTCCCTGTTACCGATGTCGTAGTTTTTTTCCGCCGAGTTGAACTTCCTTGAGTATGAGATGGAGGGTTCCCCTGCTGCTGAGACAATACGGCTCCTACTCCTGTGGTTGATGCGTCCAGCGCCACAATAAATGGCTTCTGAGAATCAGGCAGGACAAGAATTGGGGCTGTCGTAAAAGAAGTTTTGAGATGCTGGAAAGCTTGGGTAGCTTCTGGAGTCCAGGTCAGAGTCTTAGGTTTGCCTTTAAGTAAACTTGTTAGGGGACTAGCGATTAAACTGAAGTCTGCAATAAAAGTTAGCAAAGCCTAAAAACCTCTGTAGTTCCTTAACTGTACCAGGGGTTGGCCAGTTGGTGATGGCTTGGATCTTGGCATCATCCATGCTGATTCCAGATGCGTCGATATTGTAGCCTAGGAACTGGGTGTGATCCTGTTTGAAGGAGCATTTCTCTGCTTTCAGGAATAGATTGAATTCTCGGAGTTTAGTCAGGACCTGTCTTACATGATGCTTATGTAACTGTAAATTGGGGGAATATATGAGAATGTCGTCAATGTATACAACTAGGAACTTGTCTAGGAAGTCTTGGAATATTTCATGCATGAAATCCTGAAAAATACTGGGTGCGTTTCCAAGCCCATATGGCATAACGCAATACTCGTAGTGGCCAGTAGGGGTGATAAATGCTGTCTTCCACTCGTCCCCCTGCCTGATCCTGACTAGGTTGTATGCACTGCGTAAGTCTAATTTAGTAAATATTTTAGCTCCCCTAAGTTTCTCAAGAGCTGCTGGGACGAGTGGTAGTGGATACTTAAAGGGTATACAGTAATCTTATTCAGGGCTCTGTAATCTATGCAGGGTCTAAGACCACCATCTATCTTTGCTACAAAGAAAAAGCTGGAAGCAGCAGGGGACGTAGATGTTCGGATGTAGCCGTGTGCCAAAGCCTCCCTTATGTAATCCTCCATGGCTTTCGTCTCCGGAATTGATAATGGGTAGATCTTTCCTTTAGGCACTGGAGCATCCGGGAGCAGATCAATAGCACAGTCCCATGGGCGATGTGGCGGCAAAGTGGCAGCTCTCCTGGGGCAAAAGACATCCTGGAACTCCACATAATCAGCAGGTATGTCAACAGATTGCTTCTCGATCGGACTTTCAATAGAAGTTGTACATACTTTTAGACGTTGAGTACGTTGCAGAGGTAGATCTGGAAAACAGTGAGGCCAGCATTGGGTTCCCCATTTGATGACTTCGCCGGTGCCCCAGGAGAGGATGGGTTCGTGCTGAGCCAGCCACGGACGCCCTAAAACCAAATCCACTTGAGAGCCCTCCAGTACCAAGAAAAATATCTCCTCATGATGACAGAGTCCCATACGGATGCAGACTGGACCTGCACGACGTCTCACATGACGAGCAGTCAGGGGCTTTCCGGTGATGGACTGAACCTGATAAATCTTTTCTGTGGGGCAAGTCTTGAGTTTGAGACGTCGTGCGAGGTGCTCAGCGATGAAGTTTCCGGCTGAACCTAAATCGATGAGAGCAGCCACAGACAGAGTAACATTATTCGCAGAGAGACTGACTTCAGTGGTACACGGAGACATATTTTCTTCCATAGGAAGGATGGTACTCACCGAAGGTCTAGGAGGTCGACGAGGACAGTCCTTAAGGAAATGATCAGAAGCACCACAGTATAGGTCCCTTGGAGATGCGATGTTGTCGTTCTTGAGCTGTCAATCTCCGACGATTTATATCCATTGGTTCAGGTTGGGTAACTGGAGGGCTCGGATTTTCTGGCAGACGGGGAATTAATGAAGCAGTGCTTGGTGTTGGCGTGTTGTATGATGTGACGCGGGCAGAGCAGCAGAGGGCTAGCTGGATAAATGTTCCAGTCCAATGGAATCATTGTGGGCTGCCAGCATGAGTTGCAGATTGGGTTCCAAGCCTTGCAGGAACATGGTGAGTAGAGCTTGTTCATTCCAACCGCTTGCGGCGGCCAAAGTGCGGAATTGTATTGAATACTCCTGCACATACAAATTATGCTGACGAAAATTGTATAATTCCTCACCAGCAGCCGTTTCCCGATCTGTGCGTCTGAAAACCTCAGTAAAGTGCTGAGTAAAAGCTGCATACGTGCTGACTGCTGGCCCCGCTTGACTCCAGACTGACTCTGTCCAGCGTAATGCCGATCCAGAGAGAGATGAAATGAGAAAACCAATTTTAGCACTGTCAGTAGCATACACATTCTGTTGTGTTTCAGTTTGTGAGGATACAGGTGGTGGTGGTGGCTGTGGGAGTGATGATAATATAGATCGCCGAACTGCATCCACCAGCTCTGAGAACGGATCCTCCGAACTCATCCTGTTTTGGGTCCAAGCTTCTGTAACGAAGCAGACTCCAGACAGGTAAGTAAAATGTAACAGTGTTTATTTACAAAGTGCTCAAAACGAAACCAAGGTAAGCAAACTCAAATTCATCCAATTCTGGGTATAAAATAAGAAACTGAAAGTCTTTGTATACTTTGCAGGAACACAGACAGATGGAGACAGCCACACACTACAGATGACGAGACGATGGAGACGATGGAGACAATGGAGACGATGGAGACAATCAGGATGACTTCGGGAACTGAAAGAGGTAAGGGAGCAAGGTAAGTAGAATGCTGAGGTAAGTCCACTTTCGGTGAAACGAGCTTGGACACTGAGTGAGCTGTGGTGTGTGCTTATAACAGGTGCTTGATTGATTCACCAAGTGCTGGTGATTAGTGGCAGGTGAGTAGAACAGGTGATGTAATCAGAACTCCGGGGATTGTGAACGTTGTGTGACAGGGAGGGTGGAGCCTGGTGTAGAAACTGATGTGGATGTTACAACTTTACAGCCGTAAAAGGCTGTAAACAGCTCTGCCCATATTTAAAAAGTAATGTAACACATTACTTTCCATAAAAAGTAATTAAGTAATGTAATTAGTTACTTTTTTTAAGGAGTAACACAATATTGTAATACATTACTTTTAAAAGTAAGTTTCCCCAACACTGGTCGTAGCTAATATTTAAAAAGTGTTACCTATTCTAACTGAATATTTTGTTTATTTATAAGTATGTCAAATTCCAGAATTAAAATGAGTTTGAGCCTTTCACTGTCAGCACAGGGCAGTGAAGATGTTTCACAGTGACAGTGGGGACACGTCCTTCTCTCCTCCATACTCCTTTACACTGTCCGACATGTGAATATATCACAAGCGAGCATGAGATGGACAGGAAAATAGAGGCTGAGAGCAAACAGGAGATGTAAAGGGGCCCTCGGTGCTGGGATTCTCTGCTTAGCTGTGGGCTGGAGGGTCAGTGGTCTGAATAGTAAAGTCTTTGATCACAGAGGAGCTCGGTAGCCTTCAGCTCAGCAGACTGGAAACACATTGGGGACAGACAGGGAGGGGAAGAGAGGAAGACAAAGGCACTGAGAGAGAAATGTCTATTGCTATGAGTGTTGTTACTTGCTGTCTTAGACTCTGCGGTGCGTCTGATTGTTGTCGCCATGGTTTCAGGGAAGGAGGGTCCGTCGGCCATCAAGTCATAAGTTAAATCCCTCAAACAGCAGGACGCAAGTCTTTGTGTTGCAGTACATGCAGTTTTTGTGTGTCTGAAAGGCAATTCAGGCCAGTGTATCCATTTCCTAAGCCACAAAATATATACACACCCACAAACACAAAAACACACATACGTACACACACAATACACCTTATACAGCCGTATAATGCAAGCCATTCTCTCTCTGCACAAAGGCAGCTATTGTCTCAGCACATAAAAGACTAATATGAGCTGCCCTGCCTTCAGCTTCGTAGAGATGAAATCCTGTTGCCACAAGCATCACACACACACACACACACACACACTGAAGATCATAAAACCAGAACCTTCTGAGCCAAAGACTGTTGTTATAAATATTTTACATTAAAACAGAAAAACTGCTAAAATACTGATATAGCAGGTCATATAAATATTCTGTGTTCAATAAAATTTCATTAGTATCATGCTATTGATTGTCACAGAAAAACTTAATTGATATCTATATACGGTTATCGTTGTTAAATCGATATCTATATCTGGTCATATTTAAGCAATCTTTTCTAAGCTATATGGGTTTAGTAAGCTATTCATATTAATACATGTTATCTAGGGGTGTGAATTGGCACTGTTTCATGATTCAATTCGATAATAATTCTCATGTCAATGATTTGATTCAATTCAATGTCACAATGTGCAGTCATCTCTGTTATGCCAAATTTATTTTGAGCAGTTTTATTAAATTATATAAGCAGACTACTTTTTAAAATAATTGTTATATTATGTTATATTATTATTTTATGAATATATAATTCATTAATTATTGTTAAGAATTCAAAGTTGGTTGGTCTAAATATTGCTTCAAACTAATATAATACAATAAAGGAGGAAAAGACAATTACAAGTGACAAAGAAAAAGCATTTTCATTACCTGGGAGAGCTAAGTATTGAAAGTTTACAGAGAATCATAGGTATGTTTTTTTTTTTTTTATTCCGCATTATTGCCATTTGATTAATACTAATGAGATCATATACACGGCTGCTTTAATTTACTGCTTTCACAATAATGCACAGATCTCTTTCAACATAGCAGATGTTTTGTCATGTTCTGATGTTGAACTTTACTGACTATTTACATCAATTTTGCATCATAAAAGTAGATTAAAGCATTTTAGACTAAAGTAGATTGAAGAAATTAAAGCATTTAAGTAAAAGATTAAAATAAATGCGAGTGGAAGTCAAGCAATGTGCACACATCTCACAGCGCTTGTTCTGTGCAATTAATACACAAGAAAATGCCAAGCTTAGATTTTAAAATAGAGAGTGCATTTTAATACTCACATGACAAGCGTGTATTCAAATGGCATCATGGGCTATAATCGATTATGCTTTATTCGATCATTGATGCAGAATCTTCCACATCCCCATAACGATGCATTGCCACAACAATTAATATATATACAATTATTTTAAATCTCTCTTTTTAAATCTCATTTTATACTACTACTATTATTAGTATTATAAAATGGAATTTTAAAATAGTGATTAAAATAAATTAGATTTTATATGTATTTTATTATGTTTTACCACGATCATGAGAGTTGTACAGTAATTAGGTCCTTTTGCACCATAGACAAAGTCTTCAGGTAAATGCCGTTTATAAGAGAAATAAGTTGATACAATGTCTACACAGTATGTGTTTACACACCATTTTAAATCATGCCAGGTGAGGGCATTTTTAAACGCATTTAGTCAATGAGCGTACACTTCACTTTCACTGAGTTTTCTGTAGTTCCTGGCACTTTTTTGGACCCTACTCTGAAGTAGGAGCTAATTTAGTTCCTCCAAACATAGTTCCTGGAACTAAAATCACTCTTAAGGCCTGTTCACACCGGGATGAATATCGCGCGCGAATATCGCCGACGTTTAACGTGCCGTGACTAAACAAAGGGCGCCAATGTGAGTGTACACACCGGCGCGAAAAACGCCGGGCGTAAAAGCGTAATTTTATAAAAAAACGCCTCGGACTCGTTTTTTTTTATTTGACGTGGCGCGTTAAAAACTGGCCGAGCAGTGAGATTAGTGCTTTTGTTCACGTGACCGGAGCTGCTGAAGTTCCAGTAAAACACGACTTGGTGGCGCTCAAGATCACTGCAAGAAAGAGGAAAGTAAAAGATGCCCAAGATGAATGTAGA
>JAUMHP010000073.1:5079218-5092713 GCA_032361065.1 Enteromius trimaculatus | reverse complement strand
GGAGCTTCTCTCTGCAGTTCCGGAAGGTGAGACACGCACCCGCCCAAAGAGGCGGGCCGAAAGGTTTTTCCTTACATTCATAACCATAAAAGAGAGTGCAGCCAGGTTCTCCACTACAGGACCTGACAGAATGCAGGCTGTAGATCAACGGCTAGAAGCAGAACTTTGGTAAGGTCAGGGGTTGCCAAGGACAGCAGAAAGGCAACACAAAGGTCACACGCCTTATTGTTATGAGAATCTTAGCACAAATACAACAACACACAATGGCAATGGCCTCCATAACCTATTGCCTGACCTGTTATTCGCACTACAGAGTCAGCAGAGGAAGGTCAAAGCTCCAGCGGGAGATCTGCTACCCTACACAGCACAAACTCACATGCTGGTCAGGCCATTTTATATTCAGAGAGCAAATGGACATACGTGCTATGAGCCACTTGGTCATTATTAAAGTATGGTGGAGTGATAGTGAGGTTTTGTTGATGATTGTTAGGTCTAAAAAATAACTGACTCGCTGAACTTGTTTCAGTGATGGACAGTTGCTCCACATTCAGAGAACAGAAACACAACATCAGCTGAGTAAGCCCAAATAAAGCGTCTTTTAATAAGACATATTTTAGATAGTGACAGATGCTTTTGAAACACTGCTTGTTTTGAATCAGTGGTTTGTAGTACATATGCAATTAGCAAAATAATCAAAAATCATTAAGTGTCAATAAAAAAAAAAAGGTTTGGTTACACCATATACAAAAATTAGAGTTGTATACCAGTTGGGGGAAATGATCTGGTGAACACATGACCTAACAATGAACATTGTTTTATATCTATCTATCTATATATATATATATACATACACATATATATATATATATATATATATATATATAATTAGATTTAATTGTAATGACACCCACCACTGTTCCATGAAGCTGCAAAACATTTATGAACCTTGATTTTGAAACATTTTAAAATCAGGTGGTTCACTGCTAGATCTGATCTGGCGAACCCATGAATATGTTTATCAGGGTTGCCAGGTTTTCACAATAAAAACTGCCCAATTGCTACTCAAAACTAGCTCAATAGCATTTCAAAGGGGGTCCCCCAGTAAAAATACACTTTTTTTTGGTTAAGTTCCCCTATTTTCCCCTGCAGAAATTTACATTCCAGGGGCTAAATATCATGTTATCGCGGTTGCTTCATCTCGCCGGGATGAAAAACAAAACTCTTTAAAACTCACTTATGTTCATAATGGTCTTAACTGTTCTCAGCACAGTTTCAGAACGGAGGTAGAATAAATGTAATTTTTAATTTGTTCTAATTTATCTAGGTTGCCAAGCCCTGCCTAATAAAAACAAATCAGTCACTTGGCCTACACAAGAGAAAATAAATTATTTTTGTGGTTTAGCCTATATTTCATAGATAACACATAAAAGCATTTTTCATGTGAATCACTGAAATAGTAAATCATCAGCAATCAAGTGATTCATTTGATTCTGATCTTAGAGAAGCTTTGTTTGTTTGTTTTTTTCCATTACTTGTGTATAACAAATAAAAAGCAAATTGGTTCAACTGATCCCATATTTCAAAACACACAGTTTCTCCCATCACTATTTAACTATTAGTTAGTATAGATTAATATAAAATGCATCATGAAAAAAGCCATATTCAAAAATGCTTTCAGCCATATAGCCTAATACAAGTACAAATACCAACATAAACACCAATATTGTTATATTAGTTATATAAAACTCTAAATGAAAAATGCATGCTTTTGTGCGTGTCATGTTTTGAGGTAGCCTATAATAGGGTATTCCGGTGAAAGTGCTGCTCAACATAACAGTTTTACCAGCTTCTCATACTTGCGCTTACAACTTCTAATCATTCTGACAGCTCCTTAAAGAAATGCTGCAAAAGTATATGATAGAAAGCTGAGCAGCATGCTCAGTGTGTGTGTTTAACATTCGTCTTCAACAAGCACACACTCAATAGAGGTGTGCATTGGGTGCAGTTCATGAATGTAAGGATTCAGTGAATGCATTCAATAACAGCACTGGTGTGTTGGGCTGATGCCCAGGGTAAACACTGTAAGTGTATGAGTGCCTGTTTTCGGGTCCATAGATGTGCACACATTCGTGTGGATGTGTGTAGTGTGCGCACTCTGTGGTTTCGTGGCTCTCTTCTTTTCTGTTATGCGTAACCTCTGCTGTTGGGCCGTTCATATGCTGATAGACCTGCTGTGTGTTTGCTAAATACAATCAGAGAGACAAAAGGCCCTCCTACCGGCAAACACTCACACTCAGAAATACAAAAACACTGAGACTCTCCTCTCCAAACACAGGCACATTGAGAGTTTCAGTCCCCCTCGCTGTGGTTAAGGGTTGTTAAAAGTTTGTGTGCATAACGGACCCTCAGGAGGCTTTGAAGATGAATAATACAAACAGAATTACTAGAATTGCTAGTTGCTAATCTAGCAGAATTGCTAGATTACTAAATTGGACTTCTCTACCAGCAGCTGTGATTTGTATTGCTAAATGAGAAATTGGAAAGGAAAAAGAAAGCATTACTGGATACTCCCTATTTTTGAAGATAGAGAATAGCACAAGGAGTTTCATAGATTTCCAGTATCTTAATGTTCTGTATGTAACAAACAATCCATTATGCTGTGCTTAAAAGAATGCAATTTTGCATTTTTCTTAACGGTTACGTAACACATTTCTGTGGTGTTTAAACCCGTTTTTAAAGGAATCCCTGGGTATTAAGACTTACATTTCTTAATATAATGTAAATTACGTCTCTTGCTGAAATCCGTAGTAGAAAACCCATAAATGGTTTACGTTAGAGCTATTCCATTGGCAGCCACCTATTTATCTTCCTCTGGCATGAGGTAACGGTACCTGCAGGTGGCACATTATGCCTTAAACTGTTTCGTCCACGAGGTGGCAACACTGGCTTGGGCCTTTGTTTCACAACCGCAAAAGAAAAAAAGATGAGAGATACAACAAAAACAATCTACCAGAGACCGCAACATCAATATTTAATCAATGTTTAATAATAACTGACCACTGCTGTAAGAGGAGCCTGCACAACGCTGTATCATGGTTATGTCAGTAGATAAGACCAAAAAAAATTGAATTGTTTACTTAAATTAAAAGTTACAAATTTTTCACAACCTATGCTAAATGTTAAAAATAATATCTTTCTTTTGCAATGTTGAATGCATAATTAATGGCTAAAATTGAGGGGAAAAAACATTTAATAGAGACATCAAGTAGCAGTATTATATTGATATAAAAATGTCTGGTCATTGTTAATAATAGGCTTCTTAATAAAAAGATGCTATTGAACACATTTTTTTTTTCTTTAAATACTGTCTTTATATTGTTTCTACATTAATTTGGAGGTTTAATGTGACATTATTATAATATAAATATATTCATATGCAGTTAATGTTGGTAAGCTACTGGCGTTACCATTCGCTATTTTTACCACATCTCAACTCAGAATACCCCAGGAGTCTAAATGCCCTGTACATTGAGTGAGAAACTCCTTCAGTGGCCGTGGCATAATGATCAGCTTGGGTATGTTTACATCCTAATAGGCATAGCTTTTCTTGTCTCAGTCATTTGTAAGCTCTTTCTGTAGCTGTGGTCTACTAAAACAGTCAAAGACATTAGAGCTAAAGCAGAGACAACAAAAAAACGGGATGTTTTTATTCGTCCATCTTCTCATTTTGTCCACTTCTTATCGCTAGGAAAGTCCTACATAAACTTCTCTTGTTGCCTTTCAAGTGAAAATTACAACCACAAAAGACACAATATGGAATCTTATCAGTATTTTATTTCCTGAACTGTGTATTCTGAGTTGTGTTGCAGTAAAAAGCACCAGTAGCTCACTGAGCGCAACCATTAGACGTCAAAGTACTGTGTACATAAAATGATGATGCCTTCAATAGTCCAAAAATGGTAGTCAATTTTTTAAATAACATGGATCTTTCATGAGTTTTCTACTTATATATTTCAGTAAGAGACATAATTTCACATTATATTAAGCTATAAATGTCTTAATGCCCAGGGATCCCTTTAAAAGAGCTTTCTATACTATAGAGCCACCAGTCAACGTCAGAACTAAACATGTGAACTAAAGTTTGAATCTAATAGGTGGGGGCTTGTTTCATTTCAGGCAGACGGGGGAAAAAACTAATCGTGCAGGGTGTGAATAGTTCCATAGGGATCCATTGTTTGCATTTACACACAGTGAGACCCATGAGACCATCCAAAACTATCTTTGGCCATAAAGCCTGATTTGAGCTGGCAGAATCATTAACAATGGCCAGAAATCATGTGAAATTAGAAAATCTGTTTACTTTAAACCTAAATAACATTACACTGCGGCTGCGTCCAAAGCTTGTGCAGCTGACTTTTTCTCTAGCTGCCTTATCAGGCAAGGCTTCCCAAACATGTTTTTAGACAGGAATCTAAAGGTGTAATGATCTAAATCAACATTTTCAGAGATAAAGATTGTTGGTATGAACTAAAAAATATATAAAGTTAAAAAAAAAAAACATATATTTGCACACAGACCACTGACCATCAACTGTAACCTTTAGATGCCCCATTTTTAGCTCAACTGTCATTGAATGCACAGGATAGTGGGGTATCATAAGCAGAGAAGAACACATCTATGCTGCTTTTAAAAAGTGATAAGATGAAGGTATCTCAGTGGACATGCTGTGACACAATCATTGGATTTGGACATGCCTTGTTGCTTTCCTGCCTTCATATGCAGCATTTTTTAGTCATTGGACACAGCCAGGATCTCTGCATGATTGGTGTTTCAAAGGAAACCCCCCCCCCCCTCTTTTTGGTTGTTAAAAGAATAATATAATCATCGAAAATACATAAATTAGGGTAGAATTTAATGAATCATGGTCTCTGTCTATAAGGATCTAATTTAAGTTCAAGTAAAGTTAAGTTAAAATTATACTTTTTATTTATTAATAAACTCCCACTGAGTATCAAATTTAATTACTGAACTACAAAATGTGTTCTGAGGATGACTGAAGGAGAAAGTCACTCAGAGATAGAGAGGAAATGTTTTCTTTTCCCAGTAATTACAGAGCGGGTTTTTTTTTTTAAATAGGCCTCCCATGGTCTGTACCACTTCTTGCCTTCTCACAGAATAATGGAGAAAAGGTTGAAAAGAGTGTGTGTAGGTGTGAAAGGACGACGACCCCCCGTGTTGAGGTAATTACTGCCCCACTCTCTCTGTGTGCTCAGGTGGAACACTCATTACGCCCATGTTCTCATGCAAACACACACAAACACATGCAGGCCTTATCTTTGTCATACACATACATATATAGTGCTGCACGGTAACTCTTTTCTTCACTTTTTTTGTTTACATAAGAACTTGTGACATGCATCTGTGATTGGGATTAACGCTTTATGGTCCACATTAAAACACTGAAGACAGTGTTTAGAGGAGGAGAGTGTGGTGTTGAAGGATGAAATTCGAAACGGTCTGTTCCTGTATTCCCTCAGAAGGCCCCTCACTCTCATAAACCACCCTGGGCTTTTTCAGCTCCACTGCACACTTCAGTCTCTCACATACACACAAAGCTCACAAGGGCTGACCGCTTAATACCTTCAGGATATTCTGGTATATAGTATCTATAATGACGAATGCATATGCTTATAAATTAGATTGCAGTAACTGTGATTGATTTGCTTTCATTTTCATGTTAAGTACTATAAGGTATCAGTGTAAAAATGCACAGTTCTCTATTAGGATGAATAAAGGATAAAAAATAAAAACAAAAAGCTGATGAAATTTTTTATTAAAAATATAATGAAGGATTGGGGATGCAGATTGGAGACTTGAGGATAGAGATGTGATGAAGAGCTTGGTTTTCCATTAGTAGGTCTATACTGCCATCTGCAGGTTGCACAGTATTTTTGTTTTTGTTTTTATGGTTTTGTGACTTGGCCTAGTGATCATCACCACTGGGGTGTTGCAAAGGTCACATTCTTTTCAATTATTACAAACTCATCTTGTGGGATGATTTGATATACCACAACATTCTAAAAAGGAATTTCAAAATACATATTACCGCAAATTGGTTGTTTAGTTGCAAGTCATTTACAGTGTAAAATAACTGTTTTACATTTTAATAGATTTTATATTTTAATGTATTCCTGGAACGCAAAGCTGAATTTTCAGCATCATTTCACAAGTCCCACAAACCTTCAGAAATCATTCTAATATGTAATATGCTGATCTGCTTCAGATATTAACAATAATAAATAAAAAAAAATTAAAAAAATTTATATACATAAATAAGCCAACAAAAATAATGAAAAGTGACAGTAAAGATATTAATAATGGTAAAAAGATGGTGTGTCATATAATGCTTCTTAAAATTTTAAAACCATGGTTCCCACAAAAAAGAAAGGTTTTTAACTAGAAGCTTGACCAGTTTTCAACATTGTGCAGCAAAGCAAATCAGCAGTTTAGAGTCATTTCTAAAGGATCCTGTAACAGTGAAGAGAGAAATTTCAGCCTGCCGTCATTGCATTTTAAAATATATTCAGTTGGATAACTCGGATAACTTTGTTATTTTTAAATTGTAATAACAGTATATAGTAGTATTATTAGTATTATTATATGCACAGTATTTTGATTAAATAAATTTGATCTTGGACACTTCCTACAAATATCTTTTGAGACCGCTGTGTTTTTGAGACCACTGAGAGCAATCGTTGTAAAACAGAAAACATTTTCAGTGAAGTGAACTGAAGGAATATAATCATATCTCCTGTTACCCTTCTGAAAAACAACTATTTTTGCAATTTAGCATGCGCATCAGCTTTAAACATCTAATGTGGGAGGTCACTTTGTCTATGGGAGAGACAATGACACCTTGTTTGTATTGGTGAAGTAATGTTGCAGTGATCTGTCAGTATATATGTATATAAAAGAGCTTTGTTTACATTAATTGCAGAGCAATATGAAACAAGCTGTAAAATGCTTTCTAAACTGACAGATGATCCGACAGATACATTGGCAAATGTTACATAGCTATCGTGACTACTAACCTCAGCCTCCCTTATTTGTTTACAAGGGCCTATAAAAAGAGGATTTCGCCCCAGTTAGACTTAGGTGAAGACAGATAAAGGGAAGGCCCATAAGTATAGCAAAATTATTTTCACCCAGTGCATTCATACAATCATAACCCAATGTGTTTCATACAAAATAACTAATTATGCAATAACTAAAAAGTGTCACATGCACGATGTAAAGGCAGGGCTAAACTCACCCTCATGATGTCCTTGGTCATCTCCAAACTAGAGAGTGTGTGAGTATGCATGCCCACTTCAAGCCTGTAGATAAGATGTAGGGCAAAGGAATGACAAATCCCAAAGGTAAGTCTGACCAAAAAAAATGTAGAGTTGGGACATGCCCTAACATGACCGACAAGGCCAAGACCACCATAAAAGCATCACACCACCAGAGGGAGACAGAAGCGTAATATGTGATGTGGAGATGTGTGTGAGGGGCACACGAGGTCTTGGTCTAGATGGGACAAATGTAATATTAAGCTCCCCAGCCATCTCAAAAAAGTCTATACCCATATTTGCTTGGTATGGTGAAAACTATTCACAGTTTTGTCACTGAAAAGTCGTTGAATTCTTATTACAAACTAATGAGCAAAATGAATGATCGAATTTTGTCCGAGAATAAATGACATGAAATAATGTTCATTAGCTCACTGTTAATGCAGCAACTAGGCCCGTTCATTTTCAGAACGTTTTTTTCCAGCTGATGAACGATTTAAAGCGGCAGATGTGCTTGAACTTACAACAGACGATGTCGTTTATAACGTTCACAGCTTCAATTATTGAAATACTACATTCAGCATGGGGAACATATCAGTATTTAGTAGCTTGACTATGTCACAAATTACTTCCTTCTCCTTCCTTATTTTCAAGATGGCATTTTAATCTGAAACAAATTAAAGAACAATTCTGAGACATTCATCAGCAGGAAAGGTGTATTTTGCTAGATAGCAGGCTTGAATGTCCTTAATGATATCTGCTCTTACTCCTTAGAAATGATTGTCCATCTCTTGCATCATTCAGTCAAAGCAAGAGCAGTAATCGTATAATAGGCTATACATCTGAGGTCTTCTCAGGAACTGATGCCTGAGCCTGCCCTACAATGCAGAACAGAAACACAAGAAATGCAAGCAGTATTTAGGACCTATGTTCCTCTCCACCACATAATTATCCAGCTTCTTCTGTTCCCATCTTAAACCAGCAGAAGGTTCTGGAATGTAATTTGGTTATAGCTTGCTGTATTGTACTGAACTGCTCGTCTCAGGTCTGCAGTATCCCTCTGCAGGTAATTATGGAGGCCTTCAGTGATGGAAAGTTTACAGAACCTCATCAGCATATAGACATTGTTAAAACTTGACACTGGACCAGAGGCCTACATCCACTGGTGTTGACATTTTGTCAAGACACAGCAAAATAGCATAGAAGCTGTCAGCGACAGCAATAACAGACTTCACCTGACGTAAGGAATAGGGAATAGTTCACCCAAAATTGAAAATTACCCCATAACTTATTTACTCTCAAGTCATCCTAGGCTGCATTAATAAAGGTCAGTAACAAAATAGAGAAAGCATAAAAAGTTATATGGAAAAGGTATATTTTGATATAGAAAAAAAGTGCACAATACAGTATGGAGGAATTTGTTTAGAAGTGAGGATCACCTGGGGAAAAAAAAAAACATGTAGAGGAAATAGCTAAAAAATGCAGGAGGATTTTAAATGTGATGAATGCAATAGCTGAAAAAGAATGGGGAGCTGAAAAGGATTCAATGCTAAAGCTAAATCAAGCTTTAATAAGATCTACAATAGATGCATCAGATTCATTAGTAAGGAGTCTAGATATGATACAGTATAGAGCTCTTATATGCTTAGGAGCAATTAAAACAACACCAGGTAATGCGCTATTAGAAGTGAATGAAATGAAATGGGTAATATTAGATATCATGTGAATATGCAGGGAAGATTTTATGCACATTTATACTGATGGATCTAAAGATCTCAAAACAGGACTTAAAATGAGTGAGAATATATATTTCAGATTGTAAAATATCTGTATCTAAAAGATTAACTTATAAATTGTCAATTTATGCTGTTGAAATGGTTGCTATCATAAGAGGACTAAGGGCAGAGGAAGTAAAACCAGATGAAGTAGTAACATGCTCTAACTCTGCTTCTGTGTTGACATCTTTGAGGTAATAAGGATTGAATAATAAGGATGGAACATCGAATAATTATGTAAGTAGGAATACTTGCGTATATATGTGTGTAAGAATAGAAAAAGAAAAGCAAAAACAAGGAACAAACCGATTAATAATAATTCATGACTGAACAACAGTAAAAATAGGTGGCGATATGCACACGGGAAGTAGCGCCTCAAAAAGCCTAAGAAGAAGAAGAATGTGAAGAAGAAGAAGTGGAATTGTAATGGACTGTCGCGATTCTGTTTTTACGGCTTGGGCTCGTGTCCGGTTTGCCAAGGTGTGTATGATCTCTAATAATATGTGTTAACTATTGAAATGTGCCGCTTAAGTTTGTATTTGAACTGTAAATTGCAATAAAAAAAAAAAAAAAAGGTGTGTATGATCTAATAGTACATACTTTTACCTGTGCGTGTGAAATGCAGTCTGTGTTCACAAAATTCAACCGATTAAATTCGTTTGAAATTAATGCATTTGTGCCAGTGAACTGTTATTCCCTCACTGTTATTTCGAGAGGCGTCCCGCTGCAACCGCACTCTCAGATTCCACAAAAAGTAAAATTACACATTAAAAACTATGTACAACAATATTTACAATGGGTAAAAAAAAATTAAATGTTAAAATATGCAATGAGGTATAAAAATGTATACAATCAGGTGGTGATTTTCATTGTTTTGTCTTTTATTAGCCATGGCAAAAGGTTTGCACATTGGTCTGAGGAATCTAAAGCCATCCTGCGAGGTGAAGTGCCACCAGTATTCAGATTAAAAAGAAAGCGGGATGACATGACTGAGGTCAGTTTGCAAACAATTTTTCTGTTTTCCATGACTGGACATATGTGGCCTTTGATTGTGTTTAATGCTAAATTACTTATTTAATGCTTAAATTACAAATGTGTTAGTTAAATAACTTTTCCTCTTTGAACCAGTGTGGTTGACCGGCTGCTCCATCACTGCACAAAAACAGCAGAATGGGTGCAAGCCAACCTCTGTGTTTGTAGCCAAAGTGGACTGTCTAGCTGCTTTGAAAATGGTGTTTTATTTCAGTTGTTGTTGTTATTCTGGGCGAAGGAACCGGGTATTATGAGGAACCTACACCTGGCCCTGAAGTGGATACGGAACAACCAGTGGCGTTTCCGCGGTCAGGTGACGGAACCAAGGGTTCTGCAGATGGATGATGAGGAGCGCCTGGAAGCACTCAAGACGGCGTGCGAGGAGGACTACCCCGAGGCCAAGGACCCTTTCCTGTTTGTGTTCCAACTGAGAGAAGATATGGATGTATTTGTGGACACCTGTGCTTACCCACAGGGCCTGCAGATATATTGCATGTTTCTGGAGCGTGAAGACACAACAATCTGAAGTTTTTTTTATTTTTTTATTGTAGTTAGCTTTTTTTTTATTGTATTTACAATATAATACTATATAATGTCTATATATTTATATTATATAATAATATGTGTGTGTGTGTGTATAGTGTGTATATATATTTATAATAATATTTTATTGTGTTTTTTTGTTGGTGATTTGTTCAAGAGCTGTTTGTATTTTATATTGTTATTGGAGCTGTTTTTAATTATAAATTTGTGGTGTTTATATCCCACTGTGCCATGTAGATTTTTTTTTAAAGCAAGCTTAGTCTTTTTTTCAGACAGATGCAGTAGTATAGGATGTAACCAGTACAGGGATTTTGGTAGCATAATGTGAGGGGGGGTCTTTAAGTAAACCTAATAAGTGAAATGTACATTTTAAACAATACATACCTGCAGTGTGAAAGAGATGTGACAAAGGCCTGGAAAAGATTTCCTTTGGGATCAATACTAGCAGATACTACTCTATCATAGGGCAGGGCCATTCAATTAAAATTTAATTCGGGCCACATTTCAAAACCAAGATCTTAAGTTGGGCCGCACATTTTCAGCAGTTATCAACAATTGGTAATTACACTTAATAAACTTTAATTATAAATCATTAACATGCCCTTTAAATTAATTAAAGAAATAAACATTCAACATCAAAAAATAAACGTTGACACTGATGAATGTAATACACTTTGCTAATTTGTGCTACATTCTTATCAACGATCAATGAAGAACTACTTTCTGGTTTGGGGCTGACGTGCCCACGTGACAGCACGTGACTACGCTTGTTTGGGGCTGACGTAGCCACGTAACGGCACGTGACTACGCTTGCGAATCAGAAATTCGGAGAAAGAGCGACAGTTTGGCTCGGAGTTGGTACACGTCACCGGAAGCGGAAACGCGCTCGATGGTGGTCAAAACAAACCGCGGCTGAAGAGAGAGTTTTGCGGAGCGTTTTTTGGGTGGTTTTTGGTAGCAACTGGACTGTGAATGATCAGGAGTTTGCATGATTCAGGAAGTGATTGCTCTGGTATGATGGAAGAAAGCCACAGCGAGAGTCAGGAAAGTCGAGGTAGAAAGCGGAAAAAAAAAAAAAAATGGCAAAATAAATTGTAGTGGCGAGGAAGAAAGAGCTACAGTGAGCATCAGTGAGTATAAAGTATTGGTTAAACTGACTCAAGAGGGAGCTACGTTTGATGATTGGAGTCCAATACAACTTACCAAAGCACTGCACAAGGAGTTTGGAGAGGTAAGGAGCGCTAAAAAGTTAAGAAATGGATGTTTGATAGTCATATGCAAGGACGAGCAACAGCAAAGAAGTGCAATCAAAGTAAATAAAATAAATGGAAATAGAGTAAAGTGTTCAATTGTCTTTGATAAGAAATTGGTTAAGGGAGTGATATCGGGGATCCCGTTAAGGGAATCAGTGGATGATGTGAAGGAAAGCATAACTAACGCAAAGGTGAAAGAAGCAAAGCGATTGAAAACAAGACGGGATGGTATTATAACTGATAGCCTCTCAGTTATGCTTACATTTGAGGAGGTAAACCTTCCTGAAAGGGTTTTTGTGGGGTATGTGAGCTATGAAGTTAGAGTGTATATCCCACCACCACTTCGATGCTTTAAATGCCAAAAGTTTGGACATGTTGCGGCGATATGTAAGGGGAAGCAGCGATGCAGTAAGTGCAGCGGAGAACATGAGTATGGACAGTGTAAAAAAGACGCAAAACTGAAATGTAGCAATTGTGGAGGGGAGCACAGCGCGGCTTACAGAGGGTGTGAGGTAAGCAAGAAGATGCAGGAAATACAGCGACTTAAAGTCACTCAAGGGCTGACTTATGCAGAAGCAACAAAGACCGTCCAAAGAGTGGAAACGGTCCCAGCAAATGTGGCTAAAGAGGGGGAACAAGGGAAAATTCAGTGTAAAGTATGTGACAAACTAAAAGAAGACGCATTAATGTTAAGCAAGAGTAACTTTCTATTGTTTATGGCGGATGTAATTAATTGTTCAGCCCAGACTACCAGCCGAACGGAGCGTATTAAAATAATAGTCAAATCGGCAGAGAAATATTTGGATATTAAAGAATTGAGGTGGGAGTCAGTTCAAGAAACATTAAATAATGAAATACAACAATCTCAAGAATGGCTTGGTTCAGCATAATGGTTTTAATTATATTACAGTGGAACGCCAGGAGTTTAATAGCAAATGGACAAGAATTCAAAAAATATATAGACAATCTGAATGAAAAGCCTCATGTAATATGTATTCAAGAATCATGGTTAATACAAAGATTGGATTTTAATATAAAAGGATACGCTGCAGTAAGAAGGGATAGGGAATCTGGTAAAGGGGGAGGAGTTGTTACATTTATACAAAGGGGGATTCAGTACAGAGAGATCAACAGAGGAGATGACTTGGAATACCTCAATGTGGAAATTTGGTTAAATGAGGGTAATATTAAAATAATAAACTTTTACAACCCATGTAGAGTACTTGAGACAGAGCAGCTAGCGGAGATATGGAGGGATATCAATGGGAAAGCTATTTGGTGTGGGGATTTTAATGCGCACAGCACATTATGGGGTGATAAGGATGATAGTAATGGAAGAGTGGTGGAAGAATTTATTGAAGAAGAAGAATTAGTGTGTATTAATGAAGGAAAAGGAACAAGAATTGATGTTGTAAGAGGCATAGAGTCAACTATAGATCTTACCATAGTGACAAAGGATATTGCAGATAAGTGTGAATGGGACATACTTAAGGGTGATACAATTGGTAGTGATCACTATCCAATCAAAACAGTAGTGGGAATAAGGTATAAGAAGGAACTT
>JAUMHP010000073.1:5066320-5076687 GCA_032361065.1 Enteromius trimaculatus | reverse complement strand
CTTCACAGAGATACACCACTTAAACCTTTGGACACTGCACTCTTCTGGATTGAGTTTGTAATGAGACACAAAGGTGCTGCTCACCTTCGGTCAGAATCCTATAAACTGCCTTGGTACTCCTATTATTCAGTAGATGTTGCAGTTACATTGTTCACAGTTGTTTTGATATTCACTCTCTCTGTATTTTTAACAGTTAGATATCTGTGTGTCAGGTGCTGCAGCAGAAAAAGGAAAACTGAGTGACACATTTGACACACTTGCATACAAAATTATTTGATTGTTTTTGTTCTGTCAAATGTATGATACAAAGGAAATTTTAAATATGTGTATATTTTTAAATGGTTGTTTTTCATTGAAATTGCATTTAAATTTGTCATTACAATTGTTGCCATGCATTTAATGAAGTAATAAATATTGAATTCCTCCACTGTCTATGCACATTATTCCCAAAATAATTTTTACATTTCCTGAGAAAAAGTATTTTTCACCTGTTTCTGTTTAGCTCTATTATGTCGCTACATCCCAATTCATAAATTACAAGCGTTGCATATGTCAAGACAATTAAGCAATACATGCAGTAATAGAAACCATCTATATGCTATTATAACCCTGATCACATCTATTGTTGTTTTAGGAACACATAAAACACCAGGATAGCGGCAACAGCCTTTAGCTATTTGTGACTCTTCTTCTCAGCAACTCACATCCAGCCTGGAGCTCCCTAGAAGTGAACAGGTAACATTGAAATTATCCAAAGACATTGCAGTTTCATTGTGTCTAAATAAAAATACATCTAAATAAAACAATGAAAGTGTATTGATTCAAAACATTACATTTCCATTATTTTAAAGATTATCAGTAGTTTTTGGACAGGACAGTTCCTTCCATTTGATTTTGTATTGTGTGGAAAAAAAATGTGTATGTTGATGTTAAAAAGTTTGAGATCAGTAACATATTTAATGGTTTTTAAAGGAGTTTCTTTTGCTCATCAAGGCTGATTACTTGCTTATTAAACATACAGAACAAAACAATAATACAAACAATATTGCACTTTAAAATAACAGTTTTCTGTTTTATTATTTAAAAACAATTTATTTATTTAATGCAAAGCTGAACTTTTATCAGCTGTTAGTCTTCAGTGTCAAATGATCTTTGAGAATTTATTCTATTATATGGATTTATTTTCAATACTGAAAAGAGTTGTGGTGCTAAATTTCTTTATTGTATTTTTTACATTTATTTATTTATTGAACTTTTGTCTGTAAGTAACACACTTCCATGTGTGTAAATTGTCTATGCTTGTGTTATTCTTTCTGTCAGTGTTTAGTATTAGGACTTTTATTTTGAACGTTTGTCTCTTACTGCGTCTTGATCCCTGGTGTCTGTGTCTTATTAGTACTTTTATTATGACGTTTCTATGGCCACTCTGTGATGTCTCCACCCAACTCCACCCAACCCTACAGCAACCAAAAAATTGAACAGGAACTTTTTGCCACCTAGTGCTGAAGCAATGCAATTGACCAAAACATTATTTTTAAAGCACCATTTCAAAATGACTAAGCATTTTCACAGTCGAATCTGAATTTTTGAATCTTGCCAATAGTCGACTGATAGTCGAATCATATGTTTGGGGGCGGGGCAAAAGAAGATTCGACAGTCATAATTAATGATGTTAACACACAGGGAAAATGAGTAACAGACGCCTCGGAGATACAAACAGAGTAAATAATGTTTTATGTTTCCATTAAAAGATAGTTAACCTTAAACGTCATCGAAACCCTAAGAATTCACTACTTTTCTTTTACAGTAGTGCTCTCAGTACAGCAGCACCTCGGAGATCTCTAATCATTTTAATAGCAAAAGGTATATCTTCACGACATGCGTGTGACATCATTAACAATGGCCCTATGTTGTTGAGCTAATGTGGTTCAAACGACGAAGATGCGACCGTGTTCGGGAAACATTCGTGTGTAGTTAGTTCGTTTCCAAAACAATGCATCGTACTATGGTGGTATCAGCGAGTAACATTGTTGTTCAGGAACCACACCCCTGAATGTGATCCATATAACACATGACCCAAATCATGTCACACACTCACGGACAATACAGCGTCCGTGTTCCTGGTGTTGCTCACAATACATATCTTAATTTGCTGTTGCTTTAATTCTTTGAAAGTTTAGATTTAGTAGGACTAGTTTTATTCTGAAGATAAACATTTGTCCCATTTGTGTAACTGCGTGTGGTGCCGGCAGGATCACTTGATTTTATTTTCTTTATAAAAGTTGAAACAGCTTACAATACTCGTTCTAGAATAAGACATTATTCAAAATATTTATTTTGTTGGTGTACATTCACAATAAAAACTGCTGAGTTTTGTAAATAAAGGAAACAATTGGAGACCGCTTTCTCAAGAGCGCATCACAAAAAAAATAGGCTGCTACTTGCTACATTTTTTTTCTTTTGTTTTGTTAATTCATTATTTCATTATAAAAATATTTTTGGCATATGTTTGTTTTATATATAGCTTTGTTTTTCTCTGTTCGCACAAAATGTGATGTGAATCATTCTGCTTCTTTTTCCTTGTATAAAATAAATACCTGGAAACAAATGTAGGTATTTTTAATGGGTCACAGCAACATATCAAGTTAGTTTTTTAAGGATGACGTCATGACGCACACAATTTTAGCAGTATAAGGCCAGTTGGACCGAAACCGGCTAATGTTGTGATAAGTAGGCTATGCTAACTTTGTAACTCTTTGTAAGCTTTTGTGCTTAATGGCATTTTTTCCCTTACATTACTATTATACTTTAAGTAGTTTCGAAACCAGTACTTTTACATTTTTACTTGAGTAAAAACTTAAGATTATACAGTACTTCAACTTCTACAGAAATTCTTTTTAAATCCTAGTATCTATATTTCAACTTGAGTAATGAATGGGAATACTATTGACACCAGTGATTTTATGTATATGATAGTCTCAGTCATAGATATTACTGTTCTTCATTGTTTGTCCTGCTCACGCTATGCGCTGAAGAGATACAGTAAAGGCTTTACTGCATCGCGACTCAACCAAATTATTCTGATACGAGATAAATAATACATATACAAACCAGCTGAAATGTTTCTAAATCACTTGTACCCTACCTTTCCCTGCCATCCATACCACTTCAAGTTACATCTTGTTTGAATGGCAGGACATATGCAGCATAAGATCAGGCTGCAGCTACATTGCACACAATGTAGGGTGGCAATAAGCCTTTAGGCTTATCACGCTGACCTGTTGAAAGACCTGGATAGAGGCCAGGGTTTATCCCCTGATGAGATGGCAAAGTTGCATCGCACCACAGATCTTGCTCTCCGTGCCACTAAGCAGACCGCCACTTCCATTGGCAGGTCCATGGCGGTTACAGAGAGACATCTGTGAACATGGCAGATGTGACAACTAGGCTAGTTCCCTGTAAAACTGCTATCCTGAACAACTTTATACATGAATAAAAGTGACATTTGTGCCATAAAGTTCATGTCACAAAACAAACTTTGCACTTTGGACTGTCTTGCCATTGGCTATACTGCATTTTGAATTATCACCTGATATTTTGCATTGATAATAATTTGGTCAGTAACATGCCAAGATAAAAATATCAGCACTGAAGAAAGAAGAAGCACATAACGTAAGTAATCTACAGTTTATGGGTTAAATAAGCCTATAACTTTTGAAAGGCTATTTATTGACATGAAGTTAGCTTTGTTGAGTGGTCTGTATGTTCAGCAAGCTTCAAGCATTTTTTTTCTGTTTTTCTTTGCTAGAATTTAGTATCTAATGCACTGGACTTTATGAGGATGTTCGTTATAAGTACAGAGCTGACAGGGTCATACTAATCTGCGAATAGGAAGTCTTTACTATAATCCCGGAAAAAAATATGCAAAGTATAATGTGTAATTTTTATGAACCTCTACAATACCCTGAGGGTTAGTTTGGACAGAATAGTTTTGTTTTACATAGAAACTGAATTAGCCTGGGGGGGAAACACTTATATGTAATTTATCCAAATAAGCATTTTGGGCAGTGAAAATGGCAGTTATCCACTGATGAAGTATTCATGAGTCACTCACCTTGTGAATATAAAAAGAAAGGAAAATATAATACTTGTTAAATTATTTAAAAAGTATAAACTGTCTATTTCTTAGTCTTATTGACTATACAGTATTGCACAGTATTGACAATGTAATAATATTATATTTTAAGAAATCCAAATATTTTGTTACTTACAGGCAAAATGACACCATTTTCTAAAAACACAAGGTGTCTGGCTCACGGTGTCTAAAAACGCGGTTTCTGTTACAACTGTTACAATTATGGATTAACACTACAGGTTTATTAATGAAATGGTATTTATTCAAAATGAATGCTATTATTATTTCAAAGAATATCAGTAGTTTTCTGCAACAGGTTTAGGAATTCTTTGTGAGAAAGACAATATAATTTAGTAGCCCTAGTGTGATGCTTGTAGACATGGACGGGATAGTTCTTTACATTTGATTCTATATTGTGTGGGGGAAAAAAATAAATAAATAAGCATTATATATATATATATATATATATATATATATATACACACAGTGGGTACAGAAAATATTCAGACCCCCTTAAATTTTTCACTCTTTGTTATATTGGAGCCATCTGCTAAAATCATTTAAGTTCTTTTTTTTTTTTTTCTGATTATGAAATGTGGAGATATAGCAGTTGATGCTTTTCATGTCTGGATTCGCCATGCTGGGCAATATTTCCCCGCCTGCTTGGCCAGGGCAAATGTCTCGGGGTTATGAAGATAACCCTAGTTCCTTGAAGGAACGAGACACTGCGTCAAAACGCTATGGGAACGTCCTCAGCGTGACCACGCTCTGAATCTGCTGTGAAATCCATCCAATAGGCAGTCAAGGCACCCCCCTCTGGTGACGTCACTGACCGGGAGTTTAAGATCATGTGCAGTGATTTAAATGGCAGTCTCAGGAATGAAGCAAGCACTGGCAGGAATGCCAACAACGTGCCTGACTCTAGAAACTTCAAGTTGCTCCACATATCCAAAGCTCCCACGCATCGTCAGGAGACTCTGATCATGTGAAAAGGATTTCTCCTCTGAGAAAATCCTTAGTCCCTGAGCCACCACTGCAGGGGTCTCATATGCAGCAAGCCAAGCGGAATCACACCAGATGCGGTTGCTAACAGGCCCAAAAGCCTTTGAAACTACTTGACTGAGAGTGAACGGCCCTCCCTCAATCATTTTTCTGACTGCTCTGAGAATCGACTCTGTTTTAATGTGTCCCGTGGTGTGATGAGGCGACCACAAGGACTAGCACACTTCTTAAAGGACTTTTCCTGACTCATTTTTAAACAAACACTTTAAACTTCCAAGGGTTTTGCTCATTGTGTGCATGTTTTTTATTTGTGTGTAGAATTCTGACAACATAAGGCATGCTTTCAGAAAATGTGTGTAAACAATTGGGAAAAACTGTAGTGTACACACAGGTAATCATACAAAGGTGCATTTAATTTCACTTTAACATAGGAACACTCCAAAAGAGCACAGACATTAATAAACATTAAACATCAAAACAATTATCTGAGTGAGTAATCAGGTGATTGGGAGCGTGCATAGGGGGCGGATCCAGCTGGTGGGGTAGGTGACTGCATGACATTACCCCTCCTCCACGGGCTTCTCTTGCAGCCACGCCCTTCTCTTGCAGGACGATCTGGGGTGTCTACTCTGCCTACCTTAGCCTACTATGGTTGCAAGTTCCGTCGTTACCAGCATAGTTCAACGATTCTGTGTTTCCTGAAAGCATAGTTCAAACTAACATTTGCAATCAACGTCACAAACGTACGTGGTTAAAACTACGGCTTTGGTCTTTTGGTTAGAAACATAGTTTCTTGTTAGTAAGATATATGGGCACAAATAGCAAACTAGCATGCATTACTATCTTCAACTTACCTTCTTTCTAAATATAAAATGCGTTTTAATGTATTTTTGCACGTCCATTCTAAACGCTGTTTTTGAAGGTTGAACTTGGCCAGGCTACAAGAGGGGATGAAATTCCCAGGAACTCCAGAATCCACCAGCACTTTAACTGGGAAAGAGTGGGTTTTGTAATTAGAAGAGCGTCATTGTGAGGAATTTTGGTCACTAGAAGAGTGATATGGAGGGCACTCACTGCTGGTTGCGATGGACAAACAGGACAGGTGCGATGCTAATGTTCATCAGAACCACAGTACAGACAGAGCCCATTCAGGATCCTACGGGAGCATTCTTGGTCTGAGATATGGTAGCGGTCAGTGATCACGGGCTCTGGTGCGGGGAGTGAGGTCGCTGGGATGACTGGAGCAGGAGTGGGTTCTGGCTGGCCGGTACTCAAATTTTGGGATATAGGAACCGTTTTCTGCAGGAAGGTCTCCAGACCCACATTATCATCATATTTGGCCATATATGGAAAGCGACGAGTAGAGCTGTGTCATTCCAGCCGCTATTGACAGCGAGTGTGCTGAAATGGAGGACATACTCATGGATCGGTGTATCCGCTTGTTTCCACAAAGCTCTCTAGGGAGTTCACTCTTGGGCTTTCCACATTCCAAAGCCCCTCCGCCCCCTGTAAAGCCCGACCTGAGAGTAGTGACATGATGAATGTTATTTTTCCCCATTCAGTGCTGAACCTGTGTGGGTGCATCTCCACAGAAAGAGAGCATTAAAAGAGAAATTGCAGGTGGCCGCATTTCCAGAGAATGTGTGAGGCAAGGTTGAGTGGTTGTACTGACTGGTTGTGGGGCAGGAAGGTGGATCCAGCTGGTGAGGTAGGTGACTGCATGACATGTATACTGCCAAATACTTTATTTATTTTGGAAACTGATTTTCATGATTCAAAGCTGAATAAAAATAAGTTAAAAGAAAAAACAGCATTTTTTGTGCTTGTGTGTTTGTCCTTTTCATTATATGAAATGTATGTAATTTAATGAAAAATCATGTTGTTAATTAACATTATGACGTTCCCCAGGGCTGGGAGTATGTGTCTAAGTAATACATTTCCATGTATTCCACCTAAACATGCAGTCAGAAAAGGGCAAAAGCAAGCCAATTTTATTCAAGCAGCGTGTGTCTCATAACAAGCTTTGTGTGGCTTGCTTGGGACCGGAGCATACAGCGGCAGCGGCCAGACAAAAGCTGCCCTCACCGCGAGCTGCTGCCGCTGAGGTTGCTCCGGACACGGAAATCCCTCTTTGAGGAGAGGGATTTTGTTGGGGAGGCTCGCAGCTCAGGTCCCGCTGCTGCTGAGGTGGAGCGGAAACTGAGATCATGGGCTTCCCAGTGGGATCTGGCTGAGGCTATGGAGACGGAGAAAATCGTATCTCCTTCCTTGCGAGCCAGATCGTCTGCCCGCTCCGAGAGGGAAGCTCGCGAAGATTACCAACCTGCATCTTTCTCTCGTGGAGGATGAGAGTGTCAATGAGCTCCAGGCATTTTAAATATGAAGAGCTGTTGGAGGTGGTCTCTAGGGCCATAGATAAGTTAAATATCGATTGGCCGGCCGAGAGACAACAAGAGCAATGAAAAAGTAGGCTCGATGATCACTTTTTGCTACCACCTCCATATCGGAGCCTGCCGTTTTTACCCGATTTGCACAAATAGGTGTGTAAATTGTGGGCTAGACCATTCTCTGCACGTATTCTCATTCCCACCAGCGACTACATAGGAAACGTGGCATTCTCAGACCTGATAGATCTCTTCGACAGATGGGAGATGCCCCCGCCTAGGGTTGTGAAAGCTATGAGTGTGGCCACTGAGAGGGGGCGCAACTCATGGTGTTGGGTCTCCCAGCTGATGTGGTAGAGACTGTTCTCCAATCCAGAGCTCCCTCAATGAGGAAAGTGTACTACCTGAAGTGGAAGTTCTTTACTTCATGGTGCAGAATTCGCCAGCATGACCCTGTCAACTGCCCAGTGGGGACAGTTCTTGAGTATCTGCAGGCCTGATTCTCTGCAGGGGTATCCCACTTCACCTTGAAGGTCCATGTGGCGGCTATATCGGCTTACCGTTCAATGGAGAGACAGTTGGTAGACACCCCCTCATAGTACAATTCCTCCGTGGTGCGTTAAGGTTGACACTGCCAATACACTCTCGCGTCCCCACGTGGGAGATGGCTGTGGCGCTAGAGGCTCTGTGCAGACTGCCATTCGAGCCCATAGAGATTTCTGATTGCCATCTTACTCTCAATACTACGTTCTTGCTAGCGATCTCTTCTCTCAAGAGGGTAGGAGACCTTCAGGCCCTTTTAGTGGCCCCTTCTCATTTAGACTTTGCGCCCGGACTGGCGAAAGCTTTCTGTACCCTCAAGCGGGTTACACAGCGAAGGTCCTTACTACTACCACACCACGCTCGATCGAACTACATTTCATCCTCCTCCCTTCCGGGATCCTGATCAGAAAAAGTTGAACTGAATGTGTTCTCCGCGAGCACTGGACATGTATGTTCACAAGGCAGCCTTGTGGAGAAAGCCTGACCAGTTATTAGTGTGTGTCAGTCCACGTAAAATATGTCAACCGGCTACTAAGCAGACTATTATTCGTTGGATTGTTGAGACAATCACGATTTGCTATGAAGCCTATGATCTTCCCTCACCGATGGGAGTCAGAGCTCACTCCACAAGGGGTATGGCGGCCTCAAAGGCCTACTTGGCAGGTGTCCCAGTCTCTGACATTTTTTTTTATTTTTGTCCTCTTGTCCTAGTGGTGTATGTTGAGACATAGACACAGGGCAGGGACTTGGACTCTGGCCCGAAAAGAAACGCCTCCAGGTTACGTATGCAACCATGGTTCCTTGAGGGAACGAGACACTGCGTCTCGGTGCCATACATCTGGTGATCTTTCAGTTCTTCATGACAGATGAAAGCTTGCGCTAGCTGTGCCGCATGTGCCTTATATACTTCCTGGTCTGATGTCACATGATGTCTTGCCCTTCCATTGGACAGATTCTACAGCAGATTTAGAGCGTGTCACACAGAAGCGTTTTCGGATGCAGTGTCTCGTTCCCTCAAGGAACCATGGTTACATAAGTAACCTGGAGACGTTTTTGCATATAGGGAAAAAATGAACCAGACAGCCTCAAACTGTACTGGAAACAGAACAATGTGTATCCTTTAAAGCTGTGTAACATTTTTTTCTGAATGTTTCTGTGTTCAGTGTGGCATTTAATGTGCAAGACCACTGCACTTCAAACTAAACTGTTAACTAAAACATTAGAATCTTCAAGAATAGAGTTAAAAAAAAGAGTATTTCCTTATGTTCAGAAGATCAATCTTGGCAATACTGTTTAGGAAAAGTGACTAAAGACAAGGCAAACAAACTATTATAACAGAACTGGATAGCAGCTACTGTATCTGCTACACCAACTTTTTTATTTTTCCTGATTGATAACAAGCCATTTAGATAACAAGGTGGCACAAATACTGCTACTAGTGTTAAATCTTTTCCTTATTTTACTGAGAATACTGTACTAATATTGTCCAATATATGTAATGTATATATTTTATAATTTACAGAAAGATGACACAATTTTCTAAGAATATGTTTTCCGTCACGCTTTGGATGCCAATTATAATTCTTTTTGGCTCTCTCTGTGATGGTGGCAAAATCTTGGTGGTACCTATGGAGGGAAGTCACTGGGTGAACATGGACATCATCATCAAGGCTTTACATGATCAAGGGCACATCATTGATGTAATACGCAGCTCCAATAGCTGGTTCATCAAGGAGAACTCACCTTATTACAACTCTATAACCATACCTAACACCAAAGGAATGAATGAAGAATTTGTGATAGATGCGCTCACCAAAATGATTGACTATGAAAGAGGAAAGAGCTTCTGGGTAAATGCTGTATGGCTGTTTTATGATGCAGTTAGTGTTATTTATGAAACCCATGAAATTATATGTCAGCTTATAATAAACATATTTGAAAGTGAGGAAATTTTGACAACACTGAAGGAAAAGAAATATGATCTGATGCTCACTGATCCAGGGTGGGGTGCAGGCATTATCCTGGCTCATAAACTCAAGTTACCCATGGTATATAATGTGAGATGGACCTCTACTGGAGAGGCACATTTTGAGATCGCTCCCTCACCGTTGTCCTACATCCCAATCACAAGATCTAGAAACACAGACAAAATGAACTTTTTTCAGCGAGTACATAATAGTATATATTATTTGGTAATGTACATTCAGTATGGCTATTTTAATTTGCCACAGTACCAAGCACTTTGTGACAAATATTTCCACCCACCTGTAAGTTTTTATGAACTTCTGCAGGGGGCAGATATA
>JAUMHP010000073.1:5031923-5046647 GCA_032361065.1 Enteromius trimaculatus | reverse complement strand
AAAAGGGCACTTTCTCTCCAGGAATAAAAAGGGCAGGTGCTCAAGCCCCCTTTGATGTCTATGTGTGCACGTGCCTGGACGGGAACATACACCTCCCTGGTGGTTGATATAAGCTACTGTTGCCATGTTGTCTGTATGAACCAGTTGATGGTTGCCCTGAAGTAAAGGCTGAAACTGGCACAAGGAAAGGAAAGGACAGAACAGGACATGTTTTTCATTCTAAGAATGTATGCTCTGCATTTAACCCATCCACGTGCACACACTCAGCAGTGAGAAGTGAGCAACCATGCACAAATACAACATGAACACACACCCGGAGCAGTGTGCAGCCGTTGCTGCAGTGCCCGGGGAGCAGTTGGGGAAACGGTGCCTTGTCAAGGGTCTCACTTCAGTCATGGTAAGGAAGGTGGAGAGAGCACTGGTTATTCAAAGGCACTGTTAATACCCAGAGGAGGTAAAAAAATACATTTAGAGATAAGCAGACCAGTACTTCCACCTCTTCCAGTCAGATGGGGAGAGTGGTAAAATAAGTAATTATTGGTACCTCTTGTTTGATCCATGTCTCTGTCAGCACCATGGGATGTAGTCTTGAAAGACTAGAAAAAGATGTAATGAAATCTGTTTTGTTTACTTCAGACTGATAATTCCAGAGACCAACAGAAAAAGAAAGTTGTGTATTAGCAGACCCAGACAAAGTACATTGTTAGGCTGTTGTGCCTATATTGTGTGTGTGTGGTTTGCGAGTGATACTAATAGTAGGGATCTGAAAACACATAGTAAGAATTGGTTATAAAAATAAACTGAAACAGAAGTGAAACAAGCAGTAGGAAAGAGGATAAATAAAAAGCGATACTTGCCAGTGTAATAGCACTCTTCGGTCTTCACACGAGGGCTACCGTGGTATACTAACCTTTATTATACCCATTTGACAAAACAGAAATTGAATTCAGCTAAACACAATTTACTCTTCATTTCAACAAAGGGCTAAGTAATCATATGACAGAGGTATGTGAAAGAGTACGAGACCAAGCGCAACTTAATTAGCACATATTAAAATTTCACTCTTTCACCTATTTATAGCATTTGAAAGGAAGCATGTAACACATTTTTTATTCAACCGAATGTGCAATGTGATGAGATTATGTAACAATTATGCTTGAATTATTATTAATTATTTTATTTAATAGTAGTAGGCACTATTTTATATAGACCAAACTGCATTTAAGAAGCAAACTATAAGTAAACATTCAGCCATAGATTCTCTATAGGCAGAATTCTCAAACTACAAAAGACCCACACTACAATGCAGTTTTATCCTCCAAGCCTTTCTAAAGCTTAGGTCTAAAGTCTTATGCCAGGAAAGGGGTTGGTTAGCAACATGTCTGAAGTCTTTCACCATGAATTCACAATAGAAGCACTGGGGGAAGTGAGCATGGTGTGTGTTTTCATGTTGGCCAAAAGACAGAACTGAAGAGCAGGGAAGGGGGACAGACTGGCCCTTAATATATGCAGAACTATTGTCTGGAGTCAATGCAGCATGCTAAAATGGGGCAAGTGAGAGAGAAAAAGTGAGGAGAAAGAAGACAAGGAGGGAATCACATGCAATAGTGGGGTTATGAGGATTTGAGGATAAGTGTCTCATGGACATCCATCTTAGCAGGTTGCAGGCATGTTTCTGTCTCTTACTTAGCTTAGAAGCACCTCCAGAAATATTTGCAAAAACAAGAGCGTTAAAACTCTGTTTTCAAAAGACTGCACATAATGTGGTGAGGAGACAAATTGCTGATAGCATCTTTGTCTGGGGTGAAAACCACACCACGTGCTTTTCAAAATGCTTATTGGAGTTTGGATGTGTCAAATGAAAGAACCCACGAAAATACAAGCTGAAAACAATCTAGAATGAGACCACAAAAGGAAAGAAGCTAGTAGAGGTAAGAGAAAGACCCGTTTTTTAATACCTCTTTTGTGCTCACATACTGTATAATGTGTATTGGTTTATGCACTTTATAAAAAACAGAAACTCATAGATGCATTATAACGAAAAAATTTACTTAATCAGTAGTTGAAAATACTGAGCAGGTGGATCAAAGCTACGCCAAAATCTGTCATTAAAAATATATAGATTTTAATTGTATAGTTTTAAAATTGAGAATATTAATACTGAAGCTGGAGCTGAAAGATAAAGCTTCTAAACAAAAGCTTTCATAAAACAATGCATGCCACAAAATATTGGTAATATATTTATGTTTCTATAATGCTAATCATATATAGGACTATATCTTTAGCAGTACAATAAACTAAAACTAAAAAACACAGCAGCTGGTAACACTGTCTATGAATCCTGTATTTATAATACATTATAAGGGTACTTTTATTGTCATTATAATAAATGCTTAATTCATTATAAATAATTTCATAATATGTTGTATCATCTCATGGATATTTATAAGAACTGTTGTAGTGTGTTACAATATTTACCTGTTTGTGGCTATAGCTTTTAAGATTATAATAATTTTGAATACAATGAACACAATTCATCCACTTAAGTTACAATAAATTATAATGTATTATTATAAAGTCTCATATCTTGCCATTTTGCTTGTTACTTAAAGAGGACAAATACCACTTATAAGTAATAAAAATTAAAAGAAATTCTCAAAGATATCAGATGATATCAGTTTGATTATTTTAATAGTATGTTTAACACAGCTGTTGATCAGTAACTCTGCATGCCAACTAGTCCTCATTAGAGTATTAGTAGTGTTTCTTCTAAATAACACTTTATTTTGATGGTTCCTCAACAAGTATAGGATACGTTGTACTTTGTAAGTATGTGAACAGTCTTCCCTAAGTATTACCGAGCTTACATCAGCCTCAAAGGAATCACTCTAATAACGCTGAAAACCTAACCACTCACAAGATGTTGTAAGGTACTGTGCAGATCGTAAATAAACAATTTGAAGATATGATATAGTCCATTATAAATAAAGTAGATTTATTACGGTGTTCATTAATATGCATTGGTTATAATGTTTTAAGAATACCCTCATAGTGTTACCCCCACATCTGTCTCACATGTAACCCTTTGCAGGTGTGATGCATCTTTCTATAAAAGCTCAGGTGTTTTAACCGGTGTGGAATGATGTGTGAAGGAATGAGCTCCTGGATTTTGACCCACCAGTGTGTCTTGATGCTGTTCATCTACTGTATGCCAATGAGCCAAGCTTTTCTTCCCAACTTCTGGTCACGCGTTCTAACATTGTCCTGGGATTCATACACACACCAGTACATGACAGAACAAGCTATACTGAACATCACAATGGAAACGCTGAGCAAAATGATGGAACGTCATCATGATGTAGATAATGAAGCGCTGGTAGGTTTCATGCAAGTGAATATTTCCAGTTGCTGCTTTTTACTTATTAATGTTTTCATTTAAAATGTTTTAAGAATAGTGATGACTTAAAGATTTAATCTCACTGATTTGTTTGTTCCAGTATACCGGGCTTGGTCGAGGGTTTTGGCATGCTATGGGTGAGGTAGCAAGTGCTAACGCTGAAATGGATTTCTTGAGCTCCACATGCTCTGATCCAGTCTACCACTTTGACTCTGAGAAAGTGGAAGGAGCCACCCAGATGCTGCGAGAGTTCTGGGGTCAGACGGTACTGCAGACCCGGGCTAAAGAGTACCAGGGGGCCAGACGTAGCCTGGGCCAGCTTTTCCACTCTTTACAGGTTGGCTTATTTTATAGACAAAGTTATATTTATTTCCTTTTTGAAAAAAGCAACATACGCTGGTTAGGTATTTTTTGAAGCATTGCACCTGGTTTGAACTGGTTTAAGCTGGTTCTGAACTGGTTGTAAGATGGTTGTGAGCTGGTCTAAACAGGAGCTAGTTTTTAGGACCAGCACATGACCAGCTTAAACCAGCTGCCATGCTTCAAAGCATATCTAACCAGCATATGCTGTCTTTTTGCAACAGGGTTGTCTGCCAGTATTACTTGATGAATAATATGACATTACAGTCACACTTTTTATTGGCCATTAGATGTTTGTAGCATTGAAGTTTTATTGTTTTTGAATGGAATATTGTTAGCAGAACAAAAACTGACCGTCGTATGCATATGTTTGTAGGACTTTTACAGCCACAGTAACTGGGTGGAGATGGGTCAGCAAGCAGTGTACCTCCACCTTCTGCACCCAGAAGAACCGTCAGTTCCTGTAGCCTCAGGTGAGTCCCTCACAAAGCATTTTGCAATAAGTCATTAACCACTTAAAGTACACTATAATGTTTTTGTTTTTTCAGAGGAAACCCCAACCTGCACCGACTGCTACAGATATAGTTGTTACAATAATCTGCTGGAGAAAATGATTCATCAGACAGAACCGCTACTGACTACTGGTTATTTCAGCAATTACCATCTCAAACCTCAAGGTATAGGTATCATCATGCAACTTAAGTAAATAAAAAAGAGTACTGGTTAAGATAAAATTAGAAAAAGTAATTATATCCTCCTGAGAAATATTTATTTATTTTATTTTAAATTTATTTATTTGTATGTCTATGTTTATTCTAGGACACTAGAACTTTTTTTTTTTTATTAGGTAACACTTTACAATAATAGTACATGAATTAGCATGTACTAACAATTACTTGACTATAAACTAATGATGAGTTAAGACATAAAATTAATCAAGAACTAACTTAACTATGACATGACTCACATGAATTACTGCATGAATAACGCCACCTTAATGTATTAATTAATAATTTGTGGAAATCTAAATCAAACATGCTTTAATGGCACAAAATTGTTTATAGATCTGCCACCTGCAGCTGTCACAAACATCAGTGAATTAGAGAGAATTTCTTGCACTCTTTACATTCAACCTAACTCATCCAACAAACAATAATGCATTCATAATTAAAAACAAGTTCATCTCATCCTGTTTTGAGTGATTCCACTGCTGCCGTCCTATTATTATTTAACGTTTTCATGAGATATTGCTTTATGACAAACAATTTAAAAATAATTTAGATTTAAATGACAATACCAAAGTTTTTACTAAATCAATTTTAGCCATTTTCAAAGATCTAGAAAGTGTGTTAATGGTCAAATGTTAGATACGTAAAGTGTAAGGTGCTTAATTGTTACAACAGTAAAATCTTAATTTACTTCTTAAAATATATATATAATATATATATATATTTGTATTACCTTTAGTTTGGGGTGAAAATGTTCAGATTTCATGAGATTTAATCTTTAAAAAATTATATCTTTTAAATTAATAAAGATAACCTGAATTATTATTCATTCTGATGATTTAGTATGCTATTGTCTTGTCATTTAAAGGAAAGTGCAGTCATGGTGGGATTCTGGACAGCAGTCGTCACCAGGGAGCTGAGGGAGGAATCAACAAGGACAGCACATCTCCGCTGTTCTCTCCTCATCACTACCTCCATAAAGAAGCTGCCCATCTAGCTACCACAGCAACCCTCAGAGTGCTCCAAGACCTCCGCAACGAAGTGGGGCCCAAAAGTTTCCTCAGGTCAGAGGTCAATTTAAGTCAACATCAATACTGCTTAAAGTGATCTACAAGGAAAGTGTGGAATTCCTGTGTGGAATTTTGACACCATGTGTGACATCTTTATCCAATGATGAAAAACACACAAGTGATGTAGTATGTGGAAACCTTTAGGCTCTTCAGTGTCCAGCAGCCCCCAGCATTGGTCTTCGTCATGGACACAACTGGCAGCATGTTTGAGGAAATCACAGCTGCCCGACTCAGAGCCCTCTCCATCATCCAGGCCCGAGAAAAGAGCCAACCCGCTAGTCTGCCTGGCACCTTCATTCTAGTGCCTTTTCATGACCCTGGTTAGAATTATATCTTATGCCTACACTGAAAAGCACTTTAAGATTTTCTTTGATGCAAAATTGGTTGCATTTAGATGTTTAATTAGTTTTACATTGAGCACATTAATGATATCTCAGGTTTTGGGCCAGTGATGGAAACAGATGACCCTCATCAATTTATGCAATACATGGAAGATCTGACGGCTCTTGGAGGTGGGGATGAACCAGAGATGTGTCTCTCTGCCCTTCAGGTAATAATGACATTTGACATTCTCAATAAACAATGAACACACTTAAACAAAATTATAGCAGACTTGTTATTGATAAAATCTACAGGAAACCAACATATTTGTGGACAACTAATAAAAATCTAGAGGGTGAGCAATCTTTTTAGCCTCCCCATGTCTATAACTGTGTTAAATTTCAAGGCACCCTCAGAATACTAACTTTTAACTGCTTTAAAGTGTTTTAGATGTTAGGATATTGATTGCAGTCATTTGATGTCAATGGCCATGGTTTTATAACATAAATGGAACTTTTTGTCTACAGTTGAGAGAGCCAATTTCAGTTTCTCAAATCCAATTGGTCATTCATTGTGCGATTTGAATGTTCATACCATTTGTGGTTGTTGCTCATGAACTTCTCAAAAGAAGACTGGAGATCTCCTCACGATCTTGGATCCACGGCCACATTCCCATCTCATACCCCTGGTGTCTTTACCCCTAGTTGGTTAAAGTAATACTGTAGCTCTCACTATGCCATATCCAGCTCAGATTCAAAGTGACAATCTTCAATATGACTTTTGATCGATCTACCACCATTTTAAATGGTAGTATGTTCTCTAAAGTGAAAGTTGACTTTTTCATGAGCAGTGCTGAAGTGTAGTGATCACTGAAAATGCAACACACGTGCCCACAAAGCCACTTCCTCTTCTCTCTGCAGTCGTGTTTCTGCTTCTCTTCCACTTGTTGAGCAGACTCCAGTCTATTTGCCACCATTTGTCAAGACGGCTGTTCCAGAACTATTTGACCACATCTAAAATCTGAACACTCAGTATTGATTTTTAGTAATCCCCAACCACAATTGTCTTTGAGCAGTCAGCTCGTTTTTGTATCTTTCAATGTCTCTATTTAATAAATCCTGTCTGTTTAACAACAGCAGTTCCACATTCTATGATAACCTTTTCTTTACAGAGAAAGTTGAATACAAAACACAGAAAACAAATTATTTGCCTTTCCTATTTTACTAGAAAATAATATTACTGTGACAAGTCTGTTACATATTTGTTTAAATGAAAATTTGATCACCCGATCTCACTCACCAGAATTTTGTCCATGAATCAAAATTTCATAATCCTCATATAATGCTCCTGTTTATATTTACTATATATATATATATATATATATATATATGTATATATGTATATATTTACCTGTTTATATTTGCTAAATGAGAGCACATTTTTAATATGCTTTAGCTTTAGAATGAAACAAGATATGAAAGAGATAACTTGTACAAATTACAATGTTGTACATTCTAAGTGTGTCTCTGTCTTTGTGTCTTATGTGTGTGAATGTGTCTGTGGGTCAGTTGGCTCTGACCCATAGCCCTCCGCTGTCAGAGATATTTGTATTCACAGACGCTTCTCCTAAAGACCATCATCTCCAGAGTGTAGTCCAGTCTCTCATACTGGAGAAGCAAACAAAGGTAAACCACAAACACACATTGTTTACGCAACTTATAGTTTTGGAACAGTGGCATTTGTTTTCATGCATCTAATCTTCGTCCATGCTAGGTGAACTTTTTGCTCACCGAAGATCTAAACCTCAAAGGAAGAGGAAAAGGGGTTAGAAAAAGGAAAAGAAGAGAATCTTTATCTCCTGATAGATTCTCTCTGTATTCCTCACTTTCCTCTTTATCTGGAGGAATGACTGTCTTCACTACAAAAACAGACATCCGCAACGTGTCAGCCATTGTAGAAGACACCACCACCTCCAGCAAGGTACAGTCAACTCAGGAGGACTGAAATATCTGTTTTAAGTATTAAAGCATTAGTTTACTTACATACATTTTTTTTTTTACTAAAAATGTACTCACTTAACAAGATGTTCATGTCTTTCTTTCTTCAGTTGAAAAGAAAATGAGGTTTTTGAGGAAAATATTGCAGGATCTTTCTCTATATTAAACTTAGGATAAACTGGCTGAAGGGATCAAGGTCCAAACTGCAGTTTTTTCAGTGCAGCTTCAAAAAGCTCTGCACAATCCTAGCTAAAAAATAAGGGTGTTATTTAGTGAAGTACTAATTTCCTAAAAAAAAAAAATTAATTAAAAAAATGCATATACTTTTATACCTAAATATGAGGTTTTTTGTTTTTATGTCACTAGATAAAACTTTTATTCCTTGGCTGGTATCGTGTGAACCTTTAACCTGTTGATTGCCATTGAAGTCCACTATATGGAGAAAAATTCTATGTTTTGATCAAAACCATTAATTTCTTTTTAACTGAAGAATGAAAGGCATTGGAAGACAATGAAATAAATAAATTAGGAAAAAATTATTTACTGTAAGTTGATTATTTTACTGTAAGTGAACTAATCATTTAAAGGCATAGTTCACCCAAAAATTGTAATCTGCTAAAAATCTGCTTACCCCCAGGGCATCTAAGATGTAGTTGACTTTGTGTCTTCAGTAGAACACAAACTAAGATTTTGACTCTGAGAGTCAACAAAAAAAACCTACAAAGACAAAACCACATTAAACCCTACCACTCGTGCTGATACATTGAGGTGTTAAGAAACTAAACAATCCGTATTTGCAGTTTTTATATCACTTTTTGCTTCTTTTAAACCACAATCTCTGCCTCAATCACAACATCCGGCACGTCAGGCGTATAGATATATTCACATACTGTAAATAAACAGTAGATGTAGATCCTTACGTATCACGGCCCTAATGATGTGTCTATGTACAGTATAGATATCTATGTGCCAGAGTCACGCAGTGTTGCCAAATTAGCTACTTTGTACTTACTAGATTTAGCGACTTCTCAACCCTTTTTTAGTTTAGGGGACAAATATAGCAACCTCTTGGACAAACCTTATCTAACTGGTTATCTTGCCCACTGAACTATTCATCTATAAAGAACAGTGAATTTGCTATTATGATGTCATCTAGTGACATTTAGCTAGCTACTTTCAATTGAAATCAATTAGCAACACTGGTCACGTGCCAGATGTTTGTGTTCTACTGAAGAAACAAAGTCACCTACATCTTGGATGCCCTGGGGGTAAGCAGATATACACCAAATTTTAATTTTTGGGTTCTTGTCAGGACAGTGAATACAGGGTTCTGCCTAACCTTTTTTTTTTCCTTAAATAGGTAATCCTACTTCATGCAGAAAGTAAATCAAATTCATCAAACTCCTTCAGAGTGGACAAAGCTGTGACAAAAGTGATACTGCACATCACTGGTCAGCTGACACACTGTGAGCTTGTCAGTCCCTCAGGTACCCAACTTTTACTAAGCGTACAATTCATCCACCTACTGTACCTATGCACAACAGTGGCTTTCCTCACCACTAGTTCTTTGACGTCTGCTTGGTAATCGATATTCAGAACCATATAAAAACTACATTGCTTAAAAAGGTATCTCTGTACTATACTGTGCCTTTTTGGAATGTGGAAATGTGATACATCTTATTCTGCCACTACATGTTACAGTCAAGGTGAATCACTTACTGTAGATTTTAGATTCCTAATTTTCTCAATCTTTATTTCTCAGGTGTTCAACAATCTCTTCCTGGCACTAACGGCCCTCTGGCAGTGCTAGACTCATCTAAGGGTCTAAATAGAATAAGCCTGCTGCCTCCATTACAGATAGGTATATGGCAGCTTACAGTCAAAACCACTGGGCCAATGACATTCAACGTACTAGGTAAAGAGGCTTATAAAAGCACCCAGTCGTAATATGATTAAGTTAGTAATAAAAGTATGTTTAAGTCTTGTGTTTAACCCTCTTAGGTGATAGCAGCTTGGACTTCCTGTACTATTTTGCAAGAGAAGCCAATGAGACGCATCCAGGACTGAGGAAAATGGAAGGCAGCCCTATAGCAGGTCTTTCTCTTTGTTCTCTGAGCCATTTGTGTAATGCTAAATTAATTTGATAATTTCGCTGTTGTTGATTGTGTGAGTTCTCACTACCACATTTCTTCATAGGAGTTCCATTGTTTTTAGTGGTTGCAGTGACAGGCATGTCACCCAGTGAGGAGGCCTCATTCAGTCATGTGACCCTGTTAGGGCCTAATGGGGAGAGCCTACAGAAGGTATTACTAAACTCCACATATTCTCATTGGTCTGAAGAGGAGCTAGTGGGGTACATTGACTCAGTTCCCAGGATGCCATTCAGCATGCGTCTCTCTGGAAAAGATAGAATGGGCAACTTGCTTGAAAGAGTTTCCACTGAGATGATTCAACCAACACATGTACAGATACAGGTATGAATGGAATTAATAAAACAATTATGTGCGAAACTGCAAAACAGTCAAATAAAAAGTGTCCCTTATCCCTAAGGTGCATTCAGCTCCACAGCTTCTCCCAGGTCACAGCTCAACTGTTTTGTTTGAGATTATTAATCATGGTCCCAATCGTCAGTTTAGTCTTTCAGCAAAAGATGACCATGGGTATCTTTCCCACCCAGAACAACAAAGGTGAGAACAGTAAAAGGAAATCTAAATGACACCAGCATTTACTGAATGTATATAAAACACATCTACCTAATACTGAATGTTTATCACCAGTTTGGTTAAAGATTGATATACTTTTATATTTAAGCAAGACAGGTTATTATATATGTTACTGTTACTTTAGACTGTTTATCAGTGCAAGGGACTCTGTGAAGGGGGAGGTTGAACTAAGGACCCCTCATACGGCCCAGGCAGGGACAGCCATTACCCTGACTCTAACTGTTCAGGCAGAAGACTTACCACAGAATTATGCTGTGGTACATCTGGCAGTGATACTAGAGGTAAGAACACCATGTGTGTGGGTGTGTGTGTTTGTGTGAGTGTGTGTGTGTATACAGTTTTTGCACATGAGAACAGACACAGGCTGGGAGCCCACATTAGAAGTGGTGGACACTGTTTTAAGTGTGACTCTTAATTTATGAATTTACTGTCTCATATGTGAATAAGACGTTAGAAATGTTTAAATGTAATCATGTAACAATTCCAGGAGCCAGACAAAAAACCTCCTGCATGTTCTTCCCTGGACGTGGAGTCCTCCTGCCCTTTTCTGTGCTCTCAGAGCAGCTGGAAAGTCTCACTTCTAGCAAAAGACAGAGGTCACTCTGGACTGGCATTTATACAGCTGGCACAAGGAGAAGGCACTCTTATTTTGTCAGAGGTGTCTATGCAGAGACGTCAAGAACATTTCCCACAGCTTCGTGAAGAGACCACAGGAAGAGTCCATCTTCAATTGCTACAGCCACAAAAAGACACATCAGAACAGCACTTTGGAACAGGATCTGAACAAAAGCTGGATGGAGTCCAGTTACTGAAGGGGGATAATCCAGTGAACATTAGTGGATGGACTAAGGGGAAATATGTAATGATGCATTATTCTTCAGGCTGCTGTGCCCCTCATGCAGAGATATTGCTGTGGGATAGAGCGGGAAATATGAGACGCTGTCATCTCAAAGCCAGACAGGAAAGGGCATTACAAGAAAAGAATAGAGTGCACAGTAGGGAATCTACTTCATGGCTAGTTTTCATGTTGTGGTGCCACTTAACATTGATCTTTATCTATGACAACAAATGAAATTAGTTGAGCTACTCTTTTAATGTAACTCTTCTGTATGTGTACACAGTACTAGTCTTTAGTACCTAGCATGTCTAAAGTGTTAGTTCCCACAAAAATGAAATGAGAACTGTAATGTCGATATTTTTATTTTCCTTGCACATAAAAAGTATTCTTGTAGCTTTGTAAAAGTAATGTTGAACCACTGATTTCACATAGACTATTTTAGCAATGTCCTTTTTGAGCCTTGAACATAGTATTTGTGTTGCTGTCTATGCCTGGTCTGAAAGCTCTCACAGTTTATCAAAAGGATCTTTTGTGTTCTGAAGATAACCAAAGGTCTTATGGGTTTGGAATGACATAAGGTTGAGCAATTCATGATTTTATTTTATGTTTTTTTTTTTTGTGGGTGAACTATTCCTTTCAGTGCTAGTACACAGAAATCAAGAAATGTTACTCAGGGATGGTATATTCTATGAAGGTTTAGGTCTTCACAGGATATTTGTATTATTATCTCGGAATATTTGTATGAACAAAAACTTAGGAAAGGAAATTTAATTTAATGATTCAAGCTGTCACGAGTGTGTGCAATCCACTTTTTATTTTGCTGACATAAATCTTCTCTGTTTTTACATAACTGGCATACTGTATGTCTGTTCTTACCCTTTGTCATCACATTTACAGGTAGATATTACAAGGTACTTACCTGGGTAGGTTCTAGACCATAGAGAGGGTAGCCAAAGGTTTGGGATAATCCACCAGGTGTTTAGGAATTGTATCAGGGTTCCTCAAATTTGACCATGGAGGTTAACTGTCCCCCAGAGTTTAACTTCAAACCTAATCAAAGCTAAAAAGAGCTTTTCCAAGTTATAAAAAAATAAAGATGTGACATTGATAATGTTTGCAGGATAAATAAAAAAAAAAATAAATGTAGTATGAGGCGCCGTGTGGGATTTAAATCAAACTTCGTTTATCAATACATACATAAAACAGCGCATACACACCTATAAATTACTCACATATACATACTATTGGATGTTCAAATATATATATATGAAATACATGCGCACACTAATATGAAATCCACACCAATACATCTTATGTTTGTATTGAATGCATGTATTGTTTGTATTGTTACACACTCGTGAATAACTTGCGTATACACATAAACTCGGCGCGTGCATACACCCAGACATACTCGCCTATACATTTAAACTCGATCCATGCATATACACCTACAACAACACACGCGCATACATATAAACTCGGTGCATGCAGACACACTTATTACTTGCATATACATATAAGCTTGAGTCATGCATATACACCTATAAACACTCACACATACACACTTTATGCGCGCATACACACCCATAAAACACTCGCACAAACATACTAAATAAAATTCAAACATAGAGTTGCATATACATATGCAAGTGATTTCATATATGGATGTTTTCAGTGCAAACGGAAGTCATTTCAGTGTAAAAGGAAGTAATCTGCCGCGGTTGCAATGATGGATAGGGATTGTCCTACAACTAAAGCAATTAGCATAAAGATCTGCTACTTTTACATAACGTAAATTAATTGGCTATTTTTATTTAGTGGCACATATATAAAAATGGGCTGATTTCATTTACACTGTAAATAGCATCTATGGCAGGGGTGTCCAGAGACCAGCTGCGGGCCAAATACAGCAGTGAATGAATTTCAAACACCCGGCCCGCAGCTTGTCTATTGAAATGTTTTCATACACGCTGTCACTTCTTTACCGCACGAGAATTCCTGAAAGCAGCAAATGCGAAGGAGCGCTAACTCGCGTGAAGCGCGCTGCAAAAAACGATCGAGCTCAGATCGATTGCGCTACTCGTGTCGATCAGGTGAGCGCTGAACAGCGCTGTGAGAACAATTCTCTGCCATAGATGCTATTTACAGTGTAAATGAAATCAGTCCATTTTTATAGATGTGCCACTAAATAAAAATAGCCATTTTATTTACGTTATGTAAAAGTAGTGTAAATAGTAGCTAGCTAATTAGATTTATAGCCCAAATGGAGTCAGATATATAGCACCTCAGTATTGTTGTATATTAACTGTATGTGATAATAACACAGAATGTAAATTAGCCTATTTTATATTTACATGAAATGGCCTGTATGCTGCCTTATTGGGACAAGCTCTCTATAATAGCTCTATACCTCTAATCAAACCAGACTCCACAGTGATTTAAATTACACTTTTACTTCTCGGAATATGAGGGGTTTTTTTCCTCGAAATGTAATTAATTTTTTACTCATTATTTAATGAATTTTTCCCCTCGAAATGTAACGAATTTAATTTCGCAATTTAACAAGTTTATTCTCAACATTTTATTTCGACTTTTTTTTCTCGAAATATAATGATTTTTTTCTCTAATTTAACGACTTTAATCTCTAAATTATTTACATTTTTATTATTACTTGGCCCTAAGGTCCGTATACGTTGTGATCATTTGTTTTTCAAATTGAAATGAAATATTCAGAAACGAGAAAACATCGTTTTTTTCTTGTTCGTTCAACTGCTACAGTATATCAGTATCAATATGTCAGCTTTCTTTTGTGGAGCCTGAACGCGTTTCACAGAAATATTTATTTCACAAATATTAATACACACGCAAGCTCGAAATCTCCTTGACAGAAATCGTGATTGGGTTTTGTGTCTGTACAAAAAACAGCCAGTAATGACATTGATGCGGTTAAAAAGATTAATGATTGCGCCCGTGCCTGCTTTGTCCCGAGACTTTAAACTCTCTTTAATAACAAAAATGTGCCGTAATGCACTTTTATATTTTAATCTATTGCGTTCAAACTGTGAGTATTGTCTAGTATTATCTGAGTAATTTGTGAAACTATAAAACACACTATTAAAAAATTACACTATTAAAATGGATGCAGGATTGTCTTTTTCCACTAAATTTCCCCCCACTGGGTTAAAGGCTTTTTTAGCCTGCTGAATATAAATCAAATTTTACTGAAATGCTTACATTTAAATATTTAGCATTCTACTATTTTCCATAAAACTGTCAAGGAGCTCGGGCCA
>JAUMHP010000073.1:5013015-5023650 GCA_032361065.1 Enteromius trimaculatus | reverse complement strand
GGTAAGATCAACTGGGAGATTCTTCTGTGTCTTATTGCAATGTGGATCATATGTTATTTCTGCGTCTGGAAAGGAGTTAAATCCACAGGCAAGGTGTGCAAGATTATCTTTGAAAAGAAATATTGTCTAATACTCTGCTCAAACACTTGACGTCAAACTTTACATTTTCACACTTTGATTGATCGGTCTGTTGTGTTCTGCATTGAAGGCTTTTATACAAGAAATTCTGTTTTAATTTGGTATTATTTGTGTTCTTAGTGTTAATACGGTATTTGTCTTCTTAACTTATATGGAAATAGTAAGCAAAAAAAATATGAGGGATCAGATGCATTATTTTGGTCCTCATTGTGTGTTTAGGTGGTGTATTTCACAGCTACATTTCCTTACGTGATGCTGCTGGTGTTGCTAATTCGTGGGTTGACTCTTCCTGGAGCTCTGCAGGGGATTGTGTTTTACCTGTACCCTGAACCGGCCCGGCTTTCTGACCCACAGGTAACACCTTATAACCAAATAAATGCAAGGATAGCAGAAATAGCAGGATTTTCTATGAATATGGGCTTACAGCTCTTTAATATGTACCTACCCTCCCCCTCCAAGAGACCATAAGTTATTCAGACAATTGGTGTGGGCTATAAAGTCTGAAGTTGATTCTAAGTGTGCCATTTTCATTTGGAAGACATTGCAGTGAACAACATTGTCTGTTCAAAGGATGTGAAAACACAATTGTAAGACTCAAAGACAAAACAAATCCATCAGAGTGATAGCAGGAACATTAGAAATGGCTAAACCAACAGTTTGGTACATTCTGAGAAGGAAAAAGCACACTCAGCAACATAAATGCCTGGATGTCCATGGAGGACAACAGATGAGAATCCTATCCATGGTAGGGAAAAACTCTTTCACAACATCCAGCCAAGAGAAGACCACTCTCCGGGAGTTAAAGTCTACAATCAAGAGGCGACTTCACAAGACCAAATACAGAAACAAGACTTTGCAAAAAAATCTAAAAAAGCCAGACCACATCTGGAAAAGTTTTCTTAGGACGACTAAAATTAATATCAACCTGTACCAGAATGTGATAATAAGTGGCAATTTAGTGACGATAAGGATATACTCTCTGTCCAGGTTTAGCCAAATGCAGCAAAGTTGATTGGACAGTGCTTCATCGTACAAATGGCCAATGACCAAAAACATACAACAAAAGCAACCCAGTTCTTTCAGGTGAAATGACTAAGCATGCATTTCACTTGCTGAAGACAAAACTAAAGGCAAAACTACTGAAGTCAGCAAAGCCTCACAAAGGAGAAACCTAGTCTCTGCTAATGTCCATGAGTTCCAGAATTTAAAAGGCACAGTTCACCCAAAATGTACATTCTGTCATCATTTACTCACCCTCGGGAAGTTCCAAGTCTGTATGGATGTCTTTGTTGTGCTGAACACAAAGGAAGATATTCTGAAGAATTTGAAAACAGAGCAGTTCTGGGGCACCATGACTTCTACTATTTCAGTATTTCTTCCCCTACTATAGAAGTCAATGGTGACCCAAAGCAGCCTGGTTACAAACTTTGGTAACACTTTATTTTAAGGGTAACACTTTATTATGATGGTCCCTTTTGAACAATCTGTTGGCAATAAGTAGCTTTGCACCTACATGTCAACTAACTCATCAGAATATCAGTACTCTCTCTAATTAATATCTGCTAACTCTTTATTGTGATGGTCTCCCAAAAGACGCTTTACTGACTATAAGTAACTTTGCAAGTACATATCAACTTATTCTAACCCTACCAGCCTACTAATACTCTGCTAGCACTCTATTGAGAGTTAGTAGATATGTAGGTGCAATGTTACTTCTAATCAACAGAATATGTTAAAGGGACCATCAAAATAAAGGGAAACCCAAACTTTCTTCAAAATATCATCCTTATCCTGGCAGAACAAAGAAATTCATACAGATTTGGAACTACTAAATGATGACAGTATTTTCATTTTTAATTTGCCTGCACAGGATTCTCAACAAAATATTAAAAATGAAAATTGTATTTATATTTTTATTCATAATTTTTTTTGTCCAATTACATCTAGGCCCCTTAAAACAGAAGTACTGTGTATATATGGACCTGACTGTACAAATTGGGGTACTTTGTGTGTATTTAGGTTTGGATGGAGGCAGGAACTCAGATCTTTTTCTCCTACAGTGTGTGTGTTATGGCTCTCTTATCACACTTGGAAGCTATAATCAATACTACAACAACTGCTACAGGTCAGTGTTGTTCCAATTAAGTGCATACATTATTACTTACATTTATTATATTTATGTTTATAACATCACAAACCCTATTTCTATCAGGGACTGTTTGTGGCTTTGCCTTTTGAACAGTGCCACCAGTTTGGTGGCTGGTTTTGCGGTTTTTTCAGTCCTGGGCTTCATGGCTAATGCACAGGGCGTCCCCATCGAGGAGGTAGCAGAATCAGGTATTGGAACACTTCATAAAACATAGGAGATAATAGAAGACAATTGAATATCAACATTAAATTGTGTTAAAAAATATTATTTTTGTTAGGTCCAGGACTAGCATTTATAGCTTATCCACAAGCAGTAGCTATGATGCCTCTTCCTCAGCTGTGGGCTGTCTGTTTCTTCATCATGGTTATTTTGCTGGGCCTAGATACGCAGGTGAGCTAAAACTGACACATACACACTTATTCAAGAGCTTTTGGATGAATATTAAATTGTAATTTTACTATGTAATATATAATATATATTATTTTGACTCTAAAGTCACACTTCAAAAATATAGATCGCATTGCAATGCAACACCATTTACCCTAAAACAACTAAAAACAATTATGATTTAAACAACTTTACAGCTCAAACAATAATTAATTTACATTTCTGCTTTTTAAATAATCCAAAACATTTAAACCATTGTAAGTGGCATGGGTCATGATTTATTTATATTGATAATGGCTTACTATACATTAACCCTTACATATTTAACTGAACTGAATTTAGCAAAATATGTGAGGTACATGTAATATGTCTTGCAGCCTTTTAAGATATAGCACAATGAACATAAAATTAATTACACTGATATTGGTGAATAGATTACAGACATTTACCTTTTTTGAACCAAAATTGTTCATGGTTCTAACACGGGGGTGTCCAATCCTGCTCCTTGAGGGTCAACGTCTTGCAGATTTATGCTCCAGCCAGCTCTAACACACTTGCCTTAAGTTTGTAGTAAAGACCTTGAGTAGCAGGTGTGTTTATTAGGGTGGGAACTCTGCATGACTGTGGCCCTCAGGAACATGTTTGGAAACCTTTGTTCTAATGCATTTTATTCCGTATCCTTCAAAGTTCGTTGGAATGGAGTCTATAATTACATCGGTGATGGACACGTTCCCCCTGGTGCTGCGTAGAGCTGGTCGCCGAGAAATGTTTCTCCTGCTCTTCTGTCTCACCTGCTTCTTCGGACAACTCATCATGGTTACAGAGGTCAAAGGAGTGTGTTTGTGTGAGATAGAGAGAGAGATAGATAGAGAGAGAGAGAGATGAGTTTCAAAGTTTTCTATTATGATATAGGCCTACAAATTTTGGTCAATCAAAATACCTTAGGTATTTAACAGCATATAACATACTGTATCAGCTTGCATAATAACTGTGTATGTACTGTATAGATTAGTTATATAAACTATAGTGTTTTTAATCTAAAAACTAACTACCCATTCTAGATATCACCAATAAATTACAAAATGCTGTACAGAATATCAACCTTTATCCAAATGTTCTACTTGCTGTATGTAAATGTGTAGTGTTGTATTGTGACCTGCAGGGGGGGATGTATGTATTCCTGTTGTTGGACTACTATGCCTGTAATGGAGCTTGTATTCTGTTTCTGTCTGTGTTCGAGTCTCTGGTCATGGGTTGGATCTTTGGTGAGTTGCACCTTAACAGAGACTGCTTATTATAGAAAGAATAGAATACAATACAAAATGTCAAAGAGTGTTTGTTCTTTCTCCTGCATACCACAGGAGCTGAGAGGATGTTTGATGTCATTGAAGATATGACAAAATCACGGCCCAATTACATATTCATGCAGTGCTGGAAATACCTGACTCCTCTCGTGTCCCTAGTAGGTATTTGAGATTCGCAGATGTTTATACTTAGTTAGAAAGTAAACGGATATCTTACTGTTTTTATCAACTAATTTAAAACAGTTGTTTAAAATGTCAGAGCCATCAACGCATATCCTTAATTTAGTTAAATGTTTTTTTTTTGTTTGTTTGTTTAATGGTTGGTGCGACTGCCACCATGAAATCAATTAAATATCCCAAAACAAATAATTAATCAAGCCTCTCATTACTATCAAATTGACTCGAATAAGTAAAAAGACATGACCCCTCCAAATCTTTCCTATTTGTATATTGCTTTTTTTTTTAAAGTATGGTAAAAACTGGTAAAATGTACCAACAATAACATGAAAATATATACCAAAAATTAAAGGTAGCCCATGTGAACTGTATAGTCTATCCATCTCTATAGTAGCCTACCAAAACTCGAATTAACATCAAGTTAAATCTTTCTTGTAGTCTTCAAATCTGTGTTTTGTTTGGTCACATCAGGCTTACGTGGTAATCACGATTTATGCCGCTGCAAGCGTTTCTTTTCACTCTCGATCTTTACAACACACACTACACAAAAAAACACACACTTTACGCATTTCTCCATTTTAGCACACACTCGTTTTACGCGGATTTGGCGCCATCTATTGTTGTGGGTGTATTATTAACTATTATTATTACTCTAGACCGCGTGTTTTAATATAGCTATATATATTTCCAAGAACATCTGAACATTTTTAGTAATAATTAGTAATATTGATTTATATAAGCAAAGTAAAATGTTCCATATAGTAGTTTATAGCAGTATATTTTGGACAAATATGGGTGTTTTGCAAACAATGTGTAAAAACAGTTGAGGGAAATGGGTAATTATTTCTTTACCACACTGAGCCAGTGATCTTTCCCATTTGCCAAGCTTCTTTTCTGCTCATTCTCAGGTGTCTTTTGTTTATTCTATGGTGGCGTACAAACCCCTCACTTTTAACCGCTGGTATGTGTACCCGGACTGGGCGTATGCGCTAGGCTGGTTACTGGCCCTGTCCTCCATTTTCATGGTGCCTGCATGGGCGCTAGGCCGAATGTGTGCTGGGAAAGGAAGCCTGAAACAGGTGAGGTTACATTCATCCGTTACATCAATGCATCTTTAGTCCAAAGCTATTTGCATTGCATTTGAGGTATTAATCAGTTCATGCATTTCCCTTTATAATGTAACCAAAGCCAAAAACACTGACCAAAAAGAAATCTACCTTAAATTCTAATGTTTATTTTTGTGTTTCTTGACAGCGTTGGCACCTTTTGTGTATTCCTGACTCAAACCTTCCTCTCACCTGTAAGCAAAGAGCTAAAATCAAGGAAGAAACTTTCACCACAGAGGTGGAAGACTTAGTCAGCTCAAACACAAATTAAAACCTTACAAAATATACTTGTGTTGAGAACATACAATCGTTTAACAAACCGAGATATTCTGGGGGTCTGGGGTTATACTAGTATCATATTATATATCTTTTATTACAGTTGTGATGTTTGAAACCAACATTGCTAACGTTATAGCTACTGAGATGAGATATATAGACCAGATGACCATTTGGCAGCATATATCTTTGAATTGAGCTTGCCAAATTATCATTCACCACATAAATTCAATACTTAATTTTAGCGTGATTCTGTGGCTTGTGTAGTTTCCTTTCAGTCTGACCAGGTGTGCATAACTTCCTCCTGCATGATTTATTATGTGGAGACCAGGGTATGGTTGATGCGCTGGACATAAAAATAATTAAAGTGCATGTATAAGCAAATGAAGAAAAGTAAACAAAGCTTTATAGCTAAATCTGTCTGTTGTTATATTCTGTGCTATGGTGACCCTTGAGAGTTGCCTTGGAAACAGTTCACAGGATTCAAACACTCCAAACACTTCAAACTGTGTTTGAAGAAAAGAGACATGAAGAGCAATTGAGGAGAAGAGAAGCTATTCAAGACAAAAGATATTTTTAAACTAAATATTTTGCCATTCTCTTTCCATAGAGATGCTTTTTAAAATCATAGGTCCTACAGTAAGTCTAGTAAAATGTCAATAGGTTCATCATGTTAACTGCTCATGCAGATACAACAGCTTTAGACTATTCATGCAAGTTAAATGCACAGTATTATTGTTTCTTTTATCTAAGACCACAACAACTGATGCTCTTCATGCAGAGAAAAAGTAATGTGATCCTCAAAACTCTGTCGCTGTTCAGAAAAGGACCAGGCAGGATCACAGCAGGACCAAATGTATTCGTTATTATTTAATGCTAATAAAAGTAGCATTAAATGTATGTACAAACAAACCAAAGGTATTTTAATGGAGATTTTTATTTGCATCTGCATGTAGTGTAGTAGTGTAACCTTTGTGGTGATGCAGTCTATAGCGTATCTCACACACACACACACACACACACACTTTCATCTTCTGTTTGATATCACTTGCGTAAAAACATAGCAAACATTCTTAAAATGCATTATAATTGCATCACATACTGTACTTCTTGTGTTGCTACATGGGCAAATATTGATCAAATATCGACCATGCCATTCATTTTCAAACACAAACTCATTATTCGCTTCACCAGGCTATCAAACAGACACACACACACACAGCTCATAACATCCCTCCTGTACTGCCATTTATTAGGAGTTAAGATCATTGCTGTGTACAAATCAAACTATCAATATCTATAAAAAAAAGAAATATAAAGTCACAAAGAAGAGCTCTAAACAATCTTACCCAAGTGGAATCTGCAGACCTTTCCTAATTTTCTGAGGGAGAAATATCAGAAAATCTGCTCTACTGAAACATAAAACTTGTTAACCTATAAAGCACTAAACTCTAAAAGCCTAATCAAATTAGCTCAAATATTTCATAAACTAATCAGCAACGGTGATGTGCACTATTTTGTGAGTGACGTAATTCTCTGTGTGGGCTGACGGGTTCTTTAGACACAAACCAATTCGTATACACCTTCCGTTACTAAAGAAATACTAAATAAAAGGAAATATACCACAACAACAACAAAAATATTACATTAGTGTCATGTCAAGAGTCCAGAGTATCAAAAAAATGTGCCAAAAAGCTTGGTGCTTTAGTAGAGATTTGGAAAAGAAACGTAAATGTGTTGCAAAATACATTAAGGCTGGCACAAAACACTTAACGCAAAAAAAAATTAAAAAAAAAACTCACAAAAACGTCATGATCGGTGATCAAATGAATAGGAAATACAGCTCATTTAAATACTCGAATCTGACCCTTCATCTCAGCCAATTCAAAAGGCTTGAGTAGAGGGTGTCTTGGTCCATGGTCAAAGATGAAGCAAAAAGCAAGCAGATCAATGCAATGAGATTAATGAAGTGCACGCTGCATAGAAGAACAAAAGCTCCATGGACTTTAGCAAGATCACCACGGTAATAATTCTTACAGTTCTTACCGTTTTTGCATGTGTGGACTTTTCGAGACCGTCATCCACCATCCTTCTTTTCTTTAAGCGACAAGGCCTCACAGAGGAGAACTCGTCCCTAATTACTACCACATTTTTCCAAAAAAACATTCCCAGTCATGTCCGTCAGAAACGCTACATGCTACACACTATTATCCAACTAGTTTCTAATATAAATCAACATAAAGTCAGAAACAGGTTATTATTTTTGAATACTCTGTGATCAACTATGCATGAAGTCCTGCTATCAAAAGCATTTTCAAATGGCCATTGAAAACCTGAAGTTGCCTCTTGATTCCATTATGGGGCAGGATAGCTGATGGAGATAGATGAGCGGTAGTCTGTAGCATGTGCTGTATAGCTCTCATCAGACACTTTGGGTGATTGCTGATGCGGATGAGTAGAAATGTGACAGATGAGAAGATGGCACACAGCGCTGTCAAAGACACTGTCCTTGAGCACAGCCCTGAGTGAATACTGGGGCAATGATTATATCTCTAAAATCATGTTTGAGATGTTCGAGAAAGTCTCTGAGCTGTAAAGGCCCAGTGCTCAGGGTTACTGTGAGCAGTCTAAAGCAGGTTTCCATGCGTAGAGCTGTCTGGAGGCATTATAGGATCATCTGGTGGACTCGTGGTTCCTCTATGGGCTCTGATTTGCTCAGAAGTGGCGGTGTTATTACTGATAAACTCATATTGACCTGCTGATTGCCATTCTGTGTCTGGATCTGGAGCTAGAAGAGGAGATGGGGGCGCCACCTCTTCAGTGCCATTAAGTCCATATCTGTACACCACAGGTGGATCAGGTTTGGTGCTGGTGGCCGCCTCGACTTCTACTTTTGATTGAGATCCTCCATTGCTGCTGTCTGTAGGTAGGCACTTGAGGCTGGGATAGTGTCCAGACTCAGCCATGACCTGTTGGAGCTTCTCCCAGGCAGCTGGAGCATCAGCGCCTGCTTGGGCAGCCTGGAAAAGCAGTTGGGCATGTTGGCGGAGCTGGGCTATGTCTCGTTCGGTGGCCGCGTTTTGCCTCAGCAGATCCTGCGTCCTTAAGGTGATGTCTAGTAGTCCCAGCTGGCTCAGAATCTCAACTGTGTTGAGGAAACGACGATGCCGTGCTGCCCCTTTGAGGTTGTTTGAACCTTTGCCAGAGCCATTATTCGCTTCTGAGCAATGCTTATGGGGCTCTTTTCTGCCTTGGATGAGCTCATTGGAAGAGGGTGGGGAAAGCGTCTGAGTGCTTGAGATGGACGGAGAGCTCACGTTGAGGGAAGCAGAGGGACTAGATGGGCGGCATGGGCTCTGGTGCTGGTGAGAGCCAGAAAGTGTCTCACGGCCTGCAGACAGAGAATGTGAGAGGGAATGAGACTGCAACAGCAAGTTGTTCTCTGGCTGTTTGTGCAGATGCTGCTTGGCCGCTTGCGTGGTTGTGGACACCTTGTCTCTTTTCTCCTCAGTGCATACTCTCTTACTCAGGCTGTGCTCCTCTGTGTTATTTCCTCTACTGGCTGTTGGTTTCTCTGGGGTTTTCTTACTCGGGTGAGGTGCGATTCGAGGGTAGGAGTTTAGGATGGGGAGGTAAGTGTTTTTGCTCTTCTTTACACCCTTGCTTTCGGATCTCTGTCGCTGAGGTTTGAGGATGTGCGATGGGGCTCTTTGATTGATACCAGGCTGTTGTAGCAAGAGGACATGGGTGGGACCTTGACTGCTTGTAGCACCTCCATCCCATGAAAGAGATGAAGGAAGGATGTGGTCCTGACCAGACTGCCCAGGCTTGGGAGAAAGAAAAAGAGACAGAATTCCTTCTTGTACAGTGCAGTTTAACATCAAGAAATCAAAAGTACATGGTTTGCACATTTCACAGCAATGTCTTATCTGATATATTGTTTTCTTTGTGACTCACTTTCACTCTATTCATCACAAGTTGATCTGTGATTGGATGGAATCACTTATGTTCTTCAGACACCTCTTACCATGTGTTTCACCGCCACACATCATTCTGCTTCCTTCAAACATTTTTATACCTTATACATTTTTATTTTTATCTTTGGATCTGGTTTAAAATGCCCCTATTATGGGTTTCGCGAGTCCCCAAAAACAGGTTGACCTGCATGCAAGGTGAAAAAACACTTATTTTTACTTTATTCGTTCAATGACTCCCAAACGATTTGCTCAACTATTAATTTTTTTCCAAATCTTTGCATGACGCTAATCTGTGGGGATTGGTTTGACTAGTCTAAGTAACATTTTATCATTCCTGTAATGCCTTTGTAAGCGCACTGCTGCTTTTTGTTACCAAGGAAACCACTATTTTACCGCTACAAAAGTAGCAGCTAGTGGCAAAAAACCTCCATACCAATGCAAAAATCAGGTTTCCCCAGGTCTGACGTGCAGTAGTAAATATGCTAACGTTACAGGTTGATCTCAACATTAAACGTCTTTGAGTTAATTTTGAAAACAACTTGTTTAAAAGATTCAAAGCCGACTCTCTCTTATTAAAGACTTCATACATGGCACACTTTTAGATTTAAAACTTCGCAAAATGTTTTCCTTCACTGTGAGCTGTGTTACACACTGCATGAACGGTCATTTTTAAAAAAAATCCATAGTAGGAGCACTTTAAAATATAATGGGCTACCTTGTTATCAACATACAACAAAAAGGAAACTTGGCTGTCTCAGGATTGACTCACCTGCTTCAACACCACATTCTTAATAATGAATATGGGGGTGAGTTCAGGCGTCCCGGACACCAGAATATGATTTCCCTGCAGGGGATCCTGCTTCACCCCACCCAAACCCTTGCGGGCCTGGGGCTCATTCACACTGCTCTGCTGGTCATCTGCATCAGTCTGCAATGAGTCTGAGCCAGTGTCTGAGAAAGAAACAGGGCAGTAGGAGGAGAAAGAGCATTGGATGGAACAGAAAAAACGAGGTGAAATGGCAAGAGAATGGATAGGAAACAAAAAAAAAAGAAATACAAGAGCGAGAGGGGTGGGCAGACTCAAACGAAAGACCATTCAATGCCGTAACCTTAAAGGTTCG
>JAUMHP010000073.1:4975987-4986998 GCA_032361065.1 Enteromius trimaculatus | reverse complement strand
TATTTGATAATGTTCAGTGCTTTGCTACAATCTGTATTGTTAAAAGCGCTATAGAAATAAAAGTGACTTGACTTGAAACTATTTCAGATCTAGGGTTAGAAACTGAAAATCATTTTTATTCTCAGAACCTGTTCCACCTTTAAATTAAAAACTACCAAAACCAAATGACTTTCAGTTCTAGAACGTCCATTCTTACACAAATGCGGAACCTACTACTCCGTAGTGATGCAACAAACCACAACCATTCTTAAATGAATCAGTCCGGTTCTATTTAGTGATAGAAAAACAAGGAGTGAAGAATTCAGCGCAATTCAAACAACTCTTATGAGCTGGTTGAAGAAATTAAATACTGTATACTGAATTCGCAGTGTACACCTTATTCTGCGATGTCCAAAATCCGTATATTTTTTTGTTAGTTTGCAGTTTATTCTTATGCACACACTTGTAGGATTTACAGGAAGTTGTGGTGGCAACGAAAAGAAAAAATATTTGGATATTCATCAACATGACAACACATTAAAGAAAAATTGTTTTATAAGAGTATAACAACTGACAACTTTGCAACAGGTAGAATAGTTTACTTCATTTTTTTGTTCAGTTGCTGTTATCTCCAAATAGCACTTTACATAAAATCTGACTGCAACTCGATGTCAAACCAACAAACTGATTGGTTATCAAGTTGACCGTTATGTTCTTCAACAGTACAGCAGCAGAGGCTGATATATTTCAATCTGAAGGAATATTTTAGTTTGACTGCTCCATTCCTGCCTTTATTAATTTTAGCAACTGTCCCTTTAAACTGAGACAAGTTCCAGTGCTCTGTGTATACATTTACTGCATGGTTTTGGACTAGTTTTCTACTGACCGTCGTGCTAGAATAGCGCTCATCTCTCCCATCAGGCCTCCTCCTCCTCCCCCTCCTCCGCTGGGCATGGACACACTGCTGCGGTTGCTCTCTGCTTTAGGAGGTGCTGCCACACTTGCAGCACTACTGCCACCTCCTCCTCCGCCACTACCAGCATCATCCTGCAGGAGGAAGCACTGAGTCAATAACAGCAGCAAGAAACAAATAGGGGTATGTGTCCTATGGTGTGACAGGGGAAAATAAAAACTTCTAACATTGAAAATAAACCTCTCTAATGGTATTTGTAACTCCAAGAATAAAGATACATTTTTTCCTCGTGTTATTTGTATTATTTTTTTGCTGTCACATCATAGTACAGTCCAATTTTTATTTGTCAACTGTATGTATCAATATGTATGAGCAAAACATCATGGGACAAGAGGCTACACATTTTAACCATGGATCATGCTACATAGGTACATTTATATGAAGTTTTATCTTTGTTAATGGATTTCTTAGCCTGCATTTTCTGTTTTACATAAAGTATAAAGTGTTTAATAATACATTTTTTTGTTTAATTATAAACGTTCAGTATACATGTTCATTCACGCTTAATTCATTCTCTGCTTTCTTCAACATGAAATACTGGTTTTTTATCATATTTATTACCTAATACACGTTCCGTTTTTTTCAACTGTAAGTGACTAATAAAGGAAACGTCATCAAAAGTTAATATCTTGCTCTGCCTCTAAAACGGAATTTCATTTTCAGTTGATGTCACCAAGACGGTAATTAGTGTTATCAGGAAGTGCCTCATTGTTTTGATATCTGGACAATTCTCTTACTGTGAATTTCTTGTTACTTATTGTCTCACCTTGGGCACTTTGCGGAGTTTGGCACCTGCCAGGGCAGCAGCGAGACCACCGCCACCTGGTCCTCCTCCCTCGCCTCCACCTCCTCCAGAAGAGGGCAGAGGAGGAGCAGGTGGAGGTGGAGCTCCTCCTCCTGAGGGAGGAGGTCCAGGTGGTGGGGGAGGTCCAGCCGGAGGGGGCCCAGGAGGAGGTGGGGGTCCAGGGGGAGCTGGGGGACCCCCGGGGGCCAAAGGTGGTGCAGGAGGAATGACTACTGTTGAACAAAAGCACATTTTCAAAACAGAAAAATGTAGTTAACTTAGAAACAAAAAGGTAAAAACTGGTTAAAAATATATATTTTTGCAAATAATGTCATTACACATTAAAGGGTTCAATTCTGTCATTAATTACTCACCCTCATGTCGACCTTTGGCGGATTACAATTTTAAGAATCCGTCTACATCCTGACATAACATCATATAAGAAACTAAGGTGAAGTACGTTGTATTTAGGATTTAAAGTAAAGGTGTTAACAGTTTGCAGACAGAAGTCCCTTCCAGTTTCTGTCCTCTTATTGTAAGTCAAATGAGGCTGATTACGGAGACTTTTGCTTTGTAACAGCTCTCAGTGTCTTTTACTCCATTATTTGATTGGCTATGCCGATTGGATCCGGAGTGGTGTAACGGGGTAAGCTTGCTATACCTGAATACTTCATTTGCATGCTTTGTTTCAATTGCCTTCACCTCTATGTACCCCTCCTCCTTGAAACCTATATGAACTACAGTGCAACACTGACTTATTCAGACGACATTGACGACTACAGCGCTACGAAGAGAGATTTCGGAATAAAGAGAAAATTCTGATGACATGTGACATCAGTGGATCAAATTCAATTCCACAAGAATTGAATTGGCTAAGTAAATATATATATATATTTACTTATCCATTCATCTCCCCCAAGTTCCACCCAACGTAAACAAGGCTGATTATGTCAAATACGTTCTTAAGTAATCTCCAAAATGGTGGAAGACATTACTCAAGGGAGAAAAATGGCTGAGTAAATTGTATTATTTTAGTTTTTATTGTGCACAAAGAAAGTATTCTCATAACATCGCAAAACTGAAATTGAGCCACTGATGTCACATACATTGTTTTACCGATGTATCTTGAGCTGGGAACAATTCAGTTGTATTGCTGTCTATGGAGGGTTAGACAGCTCTCTGATATATCATTAAAAATATCTTAATTTGTGTTCTGAAGATGAACGAATGGGTTTTTTCTTATGGTTTTGGGATGACACGAAGGGGTGAACTAACCATTTAATTACCTTTAATAATGAGTTCTATTTAAGAAGGCAATTAGATGCGATTGTAAACAACAACAACAAAAGTGACAGTCTGTTAATGTTAAAAGCTTTTTACTAACCTGGAGCTGCTTGCCGTTCTCTTTCTAGTCTTTCCCTTTCCTGTCGTTCTCTCTCTTGTCTTTCTCTTTCTTGTCTCTCTCGCTCTAGCTGCTGTTCCAATCTGCAGGAAAAGACATTAATGCATTGCAATTATTTTGACGTTACAGTTTGAAATTAGATTTGTGAGTTTATAAGGTAATAATTAATTAAAATCACACAAATAGTAAAATAAAATTAAATAAAACAAACAAAAAAAGGTTACACTTCATTTCAATAGTCCATTTAGAGATTCTACTAACTATAACTACATGTCAACTAATTCTTATTAATTCACAACTACATGTCTACTAACTCTCAGAGTAGACTGTTAGGGTCGGTTTAGGGTAAGTAGAATAAATTGACATATACTTGCAATGTTTCTGAGTGTATTATTACTTTATTTCTGAAAATAAAGTGTAAGATGATATTAAGCAGACAGTCTACTAGTACTCTAATAACTGTTAATTGACATGTAATTGCAAAGTTACTTACTGTTAGTCAAATATCTAAAGTGGACTCTCGAAAAAATAAATCTGTTTACTTTTCTGTTTATAAATTCTGTTTACCTGCTTGTCATGTAACCATCACCAAACAACTATAAACTTAAAAATTTGTTGATAAATTACTGAAACATGAACATTAAAGGTGCTACATCAAGTAAATAAAATAATAATGGGTTTTATAATGGACTAAAGTAAGTCTTTCTGATTAATACTACAAGATCAAGCAAAAAGTTAAATAAATCAGATGTATACATGGACATTAAAACCTATAATGTGCATTTCATGTTCAAATACAATAGAAGTGACCTAGTCTTTGTCAGTTATCTTACGTTTACAGTAGATGTGGGTTGAGATGGAGATTTTTTGGTGGGTTTAAATCTTTTGAATCACTGTGAGAACCCTCAAATAAACCAGTACACACAAAACATGACTTCAAACTTGCATGCAAACACAGAAAAACATTTAATGAATGCTCTCCGTAGCAACACTTACAAGACTGCAATGTCAAGTTTCATGTCAAGTCAAGCCTCTCTGAGAGCCATTCAAAACATTTCAGTCAAGTCAAGACATGAGTCAACCAGCTCCATGTAAAGTCTCTATCAGGGTAACCAAAACAACTAGACAGGCAGAGAGAGAGAGACGAGTGCAGCATGTTCTGGAATGACACTGCTGCCAGGGATATTTTCTTCTATAAACATTATTATTAATGCTAATAAACAGATGGTAAATTAAATTCATTACGTTCCTACTAATGGAACTAATGCCAAAAAGTCCATTGTTTAGTATAAAAAGTACTTAAATGATGTAGCAAAGCTCACACAGAAGTCCCTTTCAAACCAGTTTTCTGTTGGTCAATGTGGCAAGTTCAAATGACCAACTTTAACTGGTTACGATCTGTACTGGGAAATCCTTTACCTTCAAGCATAACTCAAAATTACATGACTTGATTTCGCTCCCCCAAGAAAAAGTGACCAGTAGATGTCAAATTACTTTTAGGCAGCAAACGTTTCCCAGAAGAACTCTTTCAACCAATCAAATTAAAATATAGTAACCTAACACAGCTGTGCTGTAATTATAAAATTATGTCCATAAACAATATAAACGGAATCTGAATTACATTTAACGATAAGCTGTGAGAAATGCAATTATGCATTTATTTTTATCTTTTTTATTACTAAGCTTAAAAACGCAATAAAAAAATATGATTTTACGTTTGATAAGACACCAGTGTTTCTTGCAGACTGAAAGAAGAGGAGAAAGAGGCAGGGGAAAAAGAGGATTTAAATGTCAGAAGGCCTGACCTGGACTTCTGCCCCATCACTTCAGGGGCTCACGGAAAGCTAAATACTTCAGCGTTAATACCAGTAATCCCTTGAGAGTGTGTGCGTGTGCCTCTGTAAATGAGGTCAAAGACTGACCAGGGAAACCACGACTTCAGGCAATTCATCACACAAAGTAACAACAAAAACTTCACTTACAAAAACATAAAACCTTTTTGTTACTATAAATAATCGCTGGTTTGTACCTTCTCTGTTGTTCCAGCTCTTCTGGAGATGGTCCATTGGACACAGGTCGTGTGGGGTAACCTAAAAACAGTGCAGTGTGTAGAATTTTGCATCGATTTTTATTTATTTTTTTTATTAATATTTTAAAGGGACAGTTCACAAAAATGAAAAATCACAAATTTAACACAAATAAAAAAGGTATTTTTGATGACCCTGCATAGACAGCAACACAACTTACACACTCAAGACCCAGAAAAGCAGTAGGACATTGTTAAACTTTGTTTCAACCTTAAATTTATAAAGTTACAAGTTTTTAATTTTTGTTTTCTTTGCGTTGCTGTCTAAGCAGGGTCAGAAAGCCTTTGGATTTCATCCAAAATATCTTAATTTGTGTTCTGAAGATGAATGGAGGTTTGCTAGTTTGGAACAACATGAGGGTGAGTAATTAATGACAGAATTTTCATTTTTGGGGCAACTATCCCTTTAAAACATATACACTGTCACAATGTTGTGAAAATGTGCTTGTGCGTTACCTCCATCAGGCAAGGAGCTGAGGACATCAAGCGCATGCATCATGCCATTGGCAAACAGCACTGCATCCTCCTTGGTGCCAAAATTTAGTCCCCACACCTGCCGAGCGTCCCGCCACTGGTGGAAATTTGGCGTGGCCTGATTATATTTTAATCCCTTTACAATTGGACAGTTTATTACAACCTGTACAGAAGAAGACACAAACGGCCAAATGTAAGTCATAACACACACACATACACAAGTGCAGTTTCTCTACAGTTAATTCATAAAGTTCTTTGACACCAATTTTGGTGTCCAGATGAATTAAATATAAATGTATTTATTTTTTATAAATGCTATACACAGACTAATACTTTAATACACCTCTTGAGAAGAATGAATTTTCAGTGTATGAACTTATCTTTTGTGGGGCTTTTTAAGCAATAACATAATTTAGTTATTTTTTTATTTATTTACATACAAAGAAGTTATAACTTTTTAATATACAAGAGTTGAAAAATGTCCAATTCAAGATGCATTCTTGTGTTTAAAGGTGGAATTAAAAGCAGGGTCCAGTTTCAAAAAACATGAAAATGTAATGTAGGTTTAAACAGGCTTTAAACTTTAGGCCAGTGACAAACACATGTTAATCCTTTTAATTTAATAAAAATAAGTTTAAAAATAAGTTTAAAAAAAAGTATCCTTCTGAAATCAAGCCATTCTCAAATGCATGTCTGTGTGGCGTCACACAGACAGAGGCCACTCCCACAATAATTGATTGACAGCATCGTGTCACACAGACTGAACTGGTGTCTTACCTCAGCCCCGCCCTGAGTGAGCCGTCATCAGACTGAGACAGAGAGACTCGGTATTGTATTGAATGTATTAATGAACATAGCAGTAGTAATTTACTCCGACATCTGAGTGACTGAAGATGCGAAAGACGTTTGGATCTGAAGGGAAACGCGCCCTTGAACAAATGAAATGAGTTTATGTCCGCGCGAATCATTCATGATCCAGCCTCACCCACAGAAGCAGTGAGTATAATGTCTTTTAATGAATCTTTGCAAATCGCGTTTCATATTAATGTTCTAATTAGCAAGCTTCGCTATGAATACGGCTAAACAAAGATCCTCTGAGAGTGCCTCGGAAAAGAGGGGCGGAGTCGGCGGAGCTCGTGAAGATTTAAAGGGGAAGTACCAGAAAAGTATTTTGTCTGCCACCATTTGTGGTAGGTAACTAGTGGAGGACAGGGGAGCCTCTTAAAGAAGTTACAGGTCTGTGAGAGCCAGAAATCTTGCTTGTTTGTATGTGACAAAATACTTATATTACAGAGGAATTTAGAAATTCATTCATTAAAAATGCTTCAATACCTATTTTGTCTCTCATAGTTGAGGTATACCCAAGATGAAAATTACAGGCCTCTCTCATCTTTTAAAGTGGGAGAACTTGGACAATTGGTGGCTGACTAAATACTTTTTTTCCCCCCACTGTATGTGATTATTTACAGTTATTTACATTTTTTATTAAATCAATCCTAGAACAACTTACCTTGGCACACTTAGATTAACATATATTTGAATGTCCCAAAAGGCTTTCTCCTACCCACCTTTAAACTTCAACCCCAAAGCTCAAACAGATTTGTAAACTTTTGCATATTGCAACAGAAATAAAAGTTTGTTTAACAGATTATCCAGGAGGTGGCTCCACCTCCACAGAACGCATGAGTGATTGTGTGCGAGACCGAGTGTGCGCGAGCGCTCGCCTTTAGTGAATGTGCTGACACCTCGCTTCTCTGTTTGTATTACAATCATGAATTCCACAAAGTAGACAGGAGGAGAAAAAGGGAAGAGAGAGAAGAAAAAAAAATGGCCAAAAAACTTCAACATGACAGCAACAAAGCAGCACTGCCAGAATAGCAGACACTACACAGAAAGAGCTGCACAGAAAGAGACAAAAGTTACTGAGTCATTCAGACAAAGAGAAATGAGTTTGTGGATCAGACAGATGGAGTGTGGAGAGGTAGAGTCATGGGAATGGGGGAGGAGGGCCTAACTGGCACAGGAAATGGTTTGGCTATCTTACAGGAAACAACATCTACTTTAGTAGTCATCTCGGGGGAGCATTCATGTCTGCGCATATAGAGGGCGACAGTGCTGGGAGAGGAAGAGAAAACTCAAGATAGAGGGATGCAGGTGATGGATGGACTGTAAAACTCAGAAACACTAATATAATTATAGATTTTTTTCATCAGCTGACTGATGTTTAAGCAGAAAGTCCAGGCTGCTCTTTGCTATATAGTTCAAGTGGATGGATGCTGGAGCCTTAAAAATGCCACCATAAAAGAAATCTACATTTCTTCTAATAACAGAGGTCAGTGTAATATTAATTAAATATTCAGTTTAATTAAAAAGTATGGTCTGTTTGCATTGTGTGTCAAAGCAACACACACACTTTGCTCACATGTTCAACTCAGGACCCATTTCTTCATTGTTTTTAGTGAACACCATTTAGGAAGATAACTGCACAGTTTGTATAATTCCACAAATTTTGGGAAAGAAAATGACAGTATTTCACCACATCTATAACGAGACGCATCTGTTTTCACTGAAACTTCTGCCAAAATTAAAAAGTTAAAAAGAAATTAAGACAAAAATATAATTTTGCAACTGTAAAATATATTCAAAGAAATTATTTTACAGTGTAGTCGTAGTACAGTAGTGCAATATTACTGCAGTCACTACTAATATTAATAAAAAGCTGACTTAATATGGTTATATTAATTTTTCTATTACTTAACTTGGATCTGGAACTTAGGGACTTGTGAACATGTCTGTTTTATAAATGTTATAAGATTTTTGTCTTATCATAAACACAAAAAAAACATTTGTACTGCTTTCATAAATTGCACCTGGAAATAGAAATATTTTGGAACATTCCAATAACACTTTAATCAAATTAATGTATCCTTGTGGAATGAAAGTATTAATTTATTTTTGAAAATGAAAAGGTTGTCTTTGAAAGGTATCTCACTTCGTTTTTATTTCTAAAATAATATGTATTACTTTTATTATTTTTTCCTCAGTGACTTGGATGGAAGGTAAAAAAAACAAGAAATCATGGATAGCAATTGTAATTAATTATATTGTGGAATTATATCAGTTCAAGGGTTTTGGTGCGGTCAGTATATAAATTCTGATATGGACCAAGTTTGTACATATATCTTTTTCTTCCGTCTTTGATGCTTCAGATCCCAGTACGCACTCACTTTTGTAACATGGGAAAAGCAGTGTAGCCATTCAGCTCATTTTTTCTTCCTGTATTCTTAAGGAAAAGAAATTGGATCTGGAAGGACATTTAGGAATTATTTACATATCTTAATAATGCCAAAATGATAATTCACCCAATAAACACAGCATTAGATCGTAGTATGTGCTGCTGGTCTCCAGCAAGTGAAAAGATTTTTTCCGAAAGACTATTATAAGTATGAGCTCGAGGCAACATTTGAAAAGACCTTTTTTCCAGTTACCCTGAATATGTCAACCCTCTGCAGTGCTACCTTCAAAGAAAAATGGTTTGTTTGTTTGTCTGTAGCCCCACGCTACATCTGGCTGACTAGTTTGTTTACCTGCTGGTCGGTCTGCATCTTTCGTCCCACCACTCTGAAGGCGTTATTGCCAGGGTTGTGGTAGATTTGGACCCTGCTGAAAGCTTGGGGACCCGTGCCTGCCGGGACCCACTTCTTATCGGCATCATTGTAGATCATCACAGTGGCCCGTGCCTGGCAGATACTTGACTCACTGTACATAAGAAAGAGAAAGATAGATATGACATTAAATACATTTATAGTGTATAAACAAAAACTAGGAAGATAGGAAAGCATTAAAGAGAAACAGGCATTGGATACTGGGTAAAGGATGACGAACAAAGGGGGGAGGAGATACTAAGATATAATGAACAAAGAGACAAGTGTGGTTAGAAATGTGTGAGGTAGGAGGAGAAGTCTGTCTGATCGAAACAAGCCCAGCAAGTACCAACAATGGGGGCAGACAAAGTCAGGAAGTGCTCAACATTCCGCTGTTCAGGAGAGAAAGCAGGTTCTAGAAACATATTGGCTATGTATCACATTAGCACATAAATGTACAAACTGAGCTAGTTAGTTTGGGGTTAGTTCACCCCAAAATTCTCTCATTAATTACTCACCCTCATGTCGTTCCAAACCCATAAGACCTTCATTCATCTTCGAAACACAAGATATTTATGAACGTTTCTACATTTCAGTTGTGTTGCTGTTTAGGGTCCGAGAGCTCTCTAATTCATCACAAATATCTTATTTTGTGTACTGAAGAGGAACGAAGGTCTTGCGGGTTTGGAATGACATGAGGGTGAGTAATTAATGACAGAATTTTCATGTTGGGGTAAACTAACCCTTTAAAGGAACTGTTTGAATGGAAATTCTGTTATTAACATGTTTTGATATACAGTATATATATGTTTATATATAGATATAGATATAGATATAGATGTGGCGCTTTCAGAATAACCATTTCGGACAACAGAGGTTAGCCAATCTGGATTGTTTGATGGCTGGCTGGTGGAGATATCTTCGAGACCAAGATGGCAGATGACCAATATATAAATGCAGTAGAGGCCTAATATATATCACATCACACTATTTAAAAAAACTATTTATAAAAACCTTTTGGCACTCTAGTGGTTTTAAAAGAACTCACAGAAGAACACTGTAGCCAGAGTTATTTTTCTCAGAATATAAACACTTATTATAGGTGTACCACAGTGATTCAGGACAAGCCAGAAACATGTTTGCAAAATGGTGTACATGCTTATTATATACATTTTGAGCACAAAAAAAAGTTATGGATTGCAAGGGTTCGGTACAATACGGTACAAAACTAATTCATTTCAAACCAAATCTTAGTGAAAGCTCTTACTGAAATGTTTTATATATCAAATACAAATTTGAAACATAACTTGTAACATTGTTTTGACCTAAGGTTTTGATTTTCATACAGTTTACAATAGTTTAAAAGGAGACATCAAACTAAATATTCACTTTCTTTAGTGTTCATGAAAGAGAGGGGTGGGATGAGCTGTAGCTCATTATTTAAAGAGACATGCACCAAAATACAGAGCTGTAGAAAGGATGTTGTTTTATAAGACCATAGGGGACTTTTTTACCAAAGCGCGTTATAGACATTCCATGGAGACCCTAAATAAAATACACATACTTGTGGAAAAAGGCATCCAAAGTCAAATTTAAATAAAAAAAATGTAATTTTCTTGTCTATGCTCAAAAAGAGGTTAAGAGGTAATAATGGATCATAAATTGTCCA
>JAUMHP010000073.1:4948733-4968256 GCA_032361065.1 Enteromius trimaculatus | reverse complement strand
CGCATGTCATTATACAAATTTGTGTCCTCATAAACCACATAAACCCGTCCACACACACACACACACACACACACACAAACACAGATATCAATCTCCTCCCATAAATTATTTTTCTTGTATTTTCCATGGACTAAAAACTGATTGCAAATCAGTATTATAACATCACATTGCTGAGTTTCCCAACAGCACTTTACATGTGAGAAACTGGCAAGTGTTCAGAGATTAAATCTGCTTGTGATCAGTTGCCCATTTGTGTAGTGAGACATGTATTGCTCTAATCTTGAAATAGAGTTATTGAGAGACAGAAAACTGAACTGTTTTAATAAAATAATAGCTTTTATTGTCACAAAAGAACAATATGTGTTTAATAATAATCTTTTTCCAGAGCTGTTCTGTAGCTTTTTAAAGATGTAATTACACATTTAAGTACAGAGTAATAATTAATTACATGTTCTTACTATATGATTAGGATTAGGGTTTGGATTACTTTTATGTAGACTAATTATGCATAAGTGTAACAAGGACACCTTAGAATAAAGTATTATCCTTTTTTTTTTACAGCCAAAACTTTAAAGTTTGTCTTTAAAGAAAAATTAAAATAAATACAAGCCAATTATAAGAAAAGTACACTGCAGTAGAACAAAATAAGCCCCCAAATAATCTATATATCCTGCTGTTTGTCATCTGCAACCATTTCTGAAGAAGATTTAGCCTACAAAACCATCATCAAACAATCAGAACGGAAAAAAAGGTTTTACCTAATAAAATAATATCACGTGTTCTAGCACTACCTGATTAGACGAGATTGTGTTGAACTGGTCACTTTGTTCAGACTCTAATTGTACGACCCTGATTCTCCGGAGGGCGCTGACGCGTGTATAAAAGCTCTAGCAGTCGCATTGGCGCGCACTGTCTGGATTTACACGGTGAGTGAGATCGGTTGGATTATAAACACTAACGAGGAGAAATGACAAACGCACAGGAAACGACCCGACGCGACGTCACTCCTTCACGCGCTGCTGCAGGTAAGTGCTGAATCATATTTCAAAAATATAGTCCGTGTAGCGAAAGAAAGAAAGAAAGCATATTTGTATAATAAGTACTTTAGTAAAAGGAACAGAGCACCTGCATTGAACTCGCACTTCTCATTTTTAGAATAAAATATGTTTCCAGTCGAAAGATTTGATCGATTATATCGCTGAATTTGATAAACAAAGACTGACTGTGTATTCAGTTTAGGCAAGGTGAGTGGAACCTCAGGTAAAATTTATTTGCTTTTTGTTTTAAATATCAGTAGATATTCATTCAGTCAATTTTGTTTTTATTTATTTATTTGTATATTTCCTTTTTTTTTAATTTGAAAACTGTTTTTATTTGTCTGACAACCTCACAGAGGACCAGGCTTCAACAGATATGTTTTTAGGGTGTAGTTTACTACTAATTAGATTAAATAAGGTATGACCAAATTTGACAAAAAAGAGTGTTCAAAAACATTTCATACCTAAACTGAGTTTGTGAGTGACACCTATGTATTTCAGCAGATTTAACAGTGTTTATGCTATTGATCTGCAATCATTTAAAAGCAGTTAACTCCTAAACTCTCGCTCTCTCTGGCAGATGCAGTGAGGATGAGGAGAAGAAAGGCTCAGTGGCTGGTTTCAGGCATGTTAAGTCTGTCTTTGCTCATTGTTGTGATGGGTGTCTACACCAGCACACGCACTGAGAGCGTCACCATCACAGGATACATGTCAGGAATTATTGTAAGTGTCATAATCACATTTTGATTCGTATTTGGTGTAAATGCATAAACATTAGGGGGAATATGTTTGAAATTATCTGTTTGTTCTTTTGCTCAGTATTTGCTTCTTGCTTTTATTTGTTTGCTTTGGTATTCTAACTATGAGACCCATTGACATTTGTAAGCTTTTTGTACATACCCTGGAGAACTAGTACTATTCTGGTCTTAATGAAGATTCCTTTCCATCCAGCAAGATGAAATTGTACTTATATGTCTCATTCAGTCGAACCATAATCTGATAAGAAAGTAGTCATTTGAAATTAATCGTCTGTCAAGAAGAACCCTAATTTTGGTTGGAGCAGTTATTCCTTCAGCAACCCAAGCCAGATTCACTGCTCTGACTCTATTTAAAACTTATAGAAGTCGCCAAAATAGACAGAGACCAGCCAAATCTTTCCAATACAAATTTTCATGAGAAAACTACACACTCTGAAATAGCAGGAGAATCTCACTTTTATCTGAAATACAATTTATAAATCCAGTTTTGGTTGTCATCACACGTCAAAACCTTTAAATGAATGAGAATCAGAATCAGAAGGAGCTTTATTGCCAAGTATGTTTGCACATGCAAGGAATTTGTTTTAGTGTCACAGCTTCGAGTACACAGAGACAACAACAATATATATATTTATTTTTTTAAATTTAATTATTGCACAGTGGGATAATTGTTCATGAGGTAGATTGCCTGAAAGATGCACATTGATATTGACTTCATGATTTACCCTGTGCTCGGAGATGACGTAATTATGGTCATGGCCAAGAAAATAATGTTTTACAGTAAATGCTATAAATCAAACAAATAGCATTTAACTGTCTTTTGGAAAATACCAAGTGCGTGGTGTGGGTTTGTGTAATTTTCATAGTCTTTGAGATGTGATCATAAACCCAAACCTTAACTCCCATCATTTACAGAATCAAGTTTAGTACTGTAGCATGGTAATTTCTCATTTTATGAAAATTATTTTGTCACATACTCAGCAGACACATGCAAAATTTTATGGGCAAAAAGGTTCCTTGTATTTTGTCAATCCACAGGGGTCAGTACTTGGACCTCTTTTATTCTCTCTGTACATTAGCTCTCAAAAATGTTATAATGTTATAATTGGCATAATGTTGTTGTTGATTCCAACCAAGAACCAACTTATTAAGACCTTATCATTTTAATCAACTCAGCGGTTCACCCACAAAGAAAGCCAAGAAGCTGTCATTTGCACCCCACATGCTAATCAGAATTTTGGCAAGACCTGTTCTTACTACTACAGCTAATTCCTGTCTGATCGCCCAGCATATGAGAAGACCTGAGCAGCTTACCCAGAGTAGTTCAGACTGGCTGTTTAAGCTTCCCATGTACTTCCACACCACAATGCATGCCTGTTTCACCTCAATGCCTCCTACTACTACTAGAATCAGGTTCAAAACACTTCTCTAGTACTAGGTAGTCAATTTGTAACCCTATTATGCAAACCATCTCAGAATAATACTTTCTGTATTTGTATAATACAGTATCATCTTGTATGCAGGGATTAAATGCTACGTCCCTAGCTGAATCGTGTGGTACTCAATTAGTACCTTTTTTTTTAAAGTTTTTTGAATGGGTCCAAAAGAGATTGTCCATGAATTCATACTTATTTTTATTACACTTTTATAATAAAATGCATCTTTTCTGAAATTACATAGCAACAAAGTATGTCTTCATTTGTGATTTGTGTCATACAGGTTTGGACTAGAATGAGTAAATAACTACAGAATTTACCCCATTTTATGAACCAATCAGTGGTTGCATCTTGCATTTTCCCAATTAATAAATTGCATTAGTGACTTCATCTGTGAGCTCAAGGCTGTTCAGACATTATAAACAAGGGGCTTCTTGTTGATACAATGTCAAATATTATCAATGGGTTCTCAGCAGGAAAAAGAAGACAATAAAATCAGTCTGACAGTGAGAAGTAAACCGCATACTGTGTTACCAAAACATCTCTTTTCCATATGTGAACTTGGACGGTCTGTGAAATTGTCCACAACTCCTGCAGATACCCTGCTGGAGACTTGGACTATGAGCGTAGCTACAGTGTGTCACCTCTCATAAGTTGATGGCCTTGAAGAAGTTTTGCATCTAAAGTGATCTTACAATTAGTTATCAGCATGATGTTGAGGAGAGGGTAGGTTTTGTGTTCCACAACAGGATGTAATCTCATGATCCTTGAAATATTTTGTTTCAGACTTCCTCTTCATATTTTCTTGTCATTTAAGCTTGGAAAAACCATAGAGTAAATGCCATAAATCATTTAGCCTGAACCAACTTGAAGCCATGATAATGATTCCCAGTGCTCGAATGGTCATGCTTATGTTCTCTAGAGTACTCTGCATCATTTGTTTCTCTTTTTACATTCACGTCTGTCTACTGATTACAGTTGGCGTTTGGATCATTCTTGGGAGTTCTTGGACTATGCCTGGAGGAAAACCGCAAGCAGCTGGTAGATATCACAATGTAACATTTTCAGTCTTCCATCATCAGTTGGGTTTTGTCTTCCTGCTTTATGATCCTGATCAGCATGATCCTTGTAATCCTGCCATGGTCATTTCTAGTTATGGTTCACAAAATATGTTTTCTTTTTATTTTCCTTTTTCTTTAGTCTGGTTAAGAAAACATTGTAATCTTGTGCTTCCAGTGTGCAAATATGTGAAGGACAAGCATTTAAAAGCACACTCTAAAAACAATCTGTTTTTATAACGCAGATCTCCCAAATGATGTTTAGTTATGTTTCAAGATGTTCATAATTTTTAGTGACTTTGGTGTTTAAATGTCTTTAATAAATGGGTTTTTAAAAAAAAACATAAACTTATGCAAAATAATCCGAAAGGAAATTATTATCTACTGTGTATGTTTTATGTGGCTAAGAACACACAGTTTTAATGAAACTCACACAAACCAGATTTAATGAAAAATGTATGATATAGTATGGACACTTAAAATTCCTCACAGTTAGGTTTCTTACATGTTTTCTTTATATTTGTGATATAAAGAAAATCAAACCTGAACACACACATCTGGTTTTTGGTGGGGACTTTCCATTCACTTTTATTGTCTTTACTCTTATTTTCCACCTTACCCAACTCCAAAACCTAACCCTGCATTTTTTATTTTTTTATTTTATTTAAGACATTATTAAGCCCACTTCCTTATGGGGACCGTTGATTTTTTCCAGTAATGCAGATTCATGGTTACTCCAATTACTCCAAGATTCTGCTGGCTGAATTAAGCTTTGTTCAGACTGTCTAAATCCAGTTTTTGTGTATATCCGATTGGTATCTGATTTTAATGTATGACCATGTCTGAAGTGTTTACTGTAAGTTTTACATGGCGTGAGAAAGTGACATATACTGTAGGCAAAAAGCTACAGTAAACAAAATCAGATTTTAGGTTATTTTTGCTGTGCAAACTAGCTAAATATGATCTGATTAAAAAAAAAAAATAAAAAACAGACTGGACTAAATGTTTCAACAAGGCTTTAGTGACGTAAAATTCAGTAGTAGCTATGAAAGTGGTACGAAAGATAAAAATGATTGATATCAGGATCTACTCTGATCTACCTTGACAGGTTAAAAGGAATGGTTCACATAAATCAAAATTTGCAAAAAAAAACCCAAACAAACAAAAAAAACCTCAGGCTGTCCAAGATGCTTTTGCCGTCAGAATGGGAGTGCAAACAGTGGATAAGAGTATAACCGGGGCCTACTTAGTGATTTGGAGGCTCTAAGGAAATTTCAGGTATGGGGCCCCAAAACAACAACTATATACTCTTTTACACTCTATTTTGCTTGCTCTCTCTCATCGTTTACAGCTATAACTAGTTTATTTACTCCTTCACAACTTGAAGAATAAGTCAACCGGATGCTGCCATATTAGGCTAACTTATTTCAAAATCTATCACAAAAGAAGATATTAAAAAATGCTTGCACATGTCAATGTGATGCATTGTAAACTTCAATCTTTTTACAAATAGGATTGAAATGTCATTAAAAATATTTTACTACTTGTTAAATGCATACTACTTGTTGCATTTTTGTTGACCCCCATTCATTATGTTTCATAAAATGTCAATGTAAAATGTTCAAAATTTTCCCTTTTCCAGCGAGATGATTTTAGTTTAGTGTTATGACCCCATACTTTATTGTACATGTTTTTGGTTGTTTTTCACAGAATGATGGACACAATTATTGCCTGTGATAATCTGCAGCATTTCAGAGGTGCCGTTGATATTTTGAACCAGAACATAGTGGGTTCCTTTAATGATTCACAGATGCATACTGTTTCACAATGTAACACAATCCATTTTATACTTGACCAAAATATTTTGAATGTATTAACAGAACACAATTTTCTTTAATACAATAACGATGTTGAGAAAAATGCTCCAAATTAAGCAGACCACCCATATTTTAATGCATGGTACATTTGCTACCACCCAGAACATTGTATCTTTGTAGCTGTTAGTTAGGTCATATATTCCGCTATTACCATTTTTATCGGAACATTTAAATTTCCTACTTAAAAAAGATTTAAAAGGCTGTAGTGGGACAGATACATATCCAAGCCACAGGATTTGCTCCAGATTGGTGTTTCAGGCAAATTTGGGGCACTTTATTTCTGTCTGGACCTCCAGAAATATTGTACTTGAAGGGTCACTGTACTAAACAGAGTGCAGGCACAGCAGGCGGTGATTTCCTGCCCAGTGTTTATGGGCTTGGTGTCAGTCCGTCTATTTAGTTCCAGCATATATTACATTTTACATTACTGACACATACACTGGGGTTACAGGAAATAGTTGATTTGTACTGCAAACTAGATATTTATTATGAGTACTGTTTGCCCATGTAAAATGCCACCATTCCAGGGCATTGCTGTTACCATTACTAGCGGCTTAGTAGCTTGTTCTGGGTGGAGGAGGTATGAGAATTGACTGGACATTCTGTCTCTCTTCATCATGATGCATCTTCCGTAGCATGCTGGACTTATCTTGATAAGATGCTACAAACATTAAAGGTTTAAGGCAGATATGGACTGTTATATGTCCGTGAAAGAGGAAAACACTGGGTGAGGTGGAGAAAGAACATTTTGTACAGCATGAGGAAAAGTCTCACAGCAGATGGGAATTTCATAGCCCGTAATTTTTATGTATTTATAAAAAAGATTTCATAGACCAGAGAACATTTGTTATCCCAGGGAGAGTGTATTTAGTCATGTAAAAGACAACAGACTCCTATTCAGTGTTTTTCTGGACATTCAGATCTTTAGTTTTTTGGAAAAGCTGTTGAGATGCTACAGTTTACGAAGAACAGTAACAGGATACTTGAATTCGGTCATCATTTACGTCATCATTTATCATGTTGTTTGCAAGACCTCTTTTTGCGGAACACAAACGTGAATATTTTCAAATCTGTGGTGACTATTGGCGGCGATTGTTTGGAGAAAAGGCACTGAGACATTTCTCAGAATATCTTTTATGCTTCACAGAAGAGATGAAGTCATATGGCTGTTGATTGATGCAAATAAGATTTTTAAATCTTTTAATTTCTTTTTTAATTCAGAACAGTGCTCCTATTGCCCATTACTTATTTGTCTAAAACTGCATATATATAAACATAAAAATAATTCTGACCACAGACTTAATTATTTTGCAAAACCATGCTGTTCCACACAGATCTGGGCCTGTTTTCATAATTGTTTTCATTTAGTTGCCAGATAACATAACTGAATCTTATATAAATTGAGTTCCACGGCTGGGCATCATTTAAAACATTTTGATACCGGTTCCTGAACGATGCCTTTTTCGATCCTGATTTTATGAAATCTGTTTCAACAAAATTACATTATCTCAAAAAAATATTTTTTCAACTTGTTGACATTTATACAGACCCAAGACATCATCTCCTGAGCCACTGCAACGAAATATATCCAACACAATGAATCAACTTCAATAAAGTTCAAATAGTTTTCAGTTTACCCATCTGTTAAGCTACCTTTACACTAGTGCATTATTATTTATTCTTACAATAGCCTTGTAATTTGTTTCTCCTCTGAAAATTTTGGGTTTTTCAATTTCTTTAAGGTATAAAACGTTTGTCTTTTAATTCATGAAGATTTCATTTTATTGTTGGAAAGTAAAGGGGATTTTATATTAAAGTTTAAAACACTAAAGAGATGCTGTTTTTTAATAATGATTTTTGTAGTAGCCTATTGTGTACATTCTACTGAACAATAGTAATATATTTCTGCTGCCATGTCCAAACCTAACTTTTATTTTTATGGCTTGCCATAAAAACCTTTACAGTTCTGTGTGTACATGATATGATGATAGATTTACTCAAATGAAACAGTCAAGTACGGTCAAGTACTCTTGAAGTAACTCTTGGAGCAGTTCTGGAGATGTTATTAATGTAGCCTACTGTATTTATGTCCTCATTTAGTGAGACGCAAGATGTTAATATCACCAGAAGTATGCTGTATGCATGTATGCTGTAGTATGCTGCATCTGCATCTTCTTCCGCTTATCCGGGGCCGGGTAGCAGGGGCAGCAGTCTAAGCAGGGACACCCAGACACTCTTCTGGAGGAATACCGAGGCATTCCCAGGCCAGCCGAGAGACATAGTCCCTCCAGCATGTCCTAGGTCTGTCCTGGGGCCTCCTTCCGGTGGGACATGTCCGAAAAACACCTCCCAGGGAGGGGTCCAGGAGGCATCCAGAACAGATGCCCGAGCCACCTCAACTGGCCTCTCTCGATGTGGAGGAGCTGCGGGTCTACTCCGAGCTCAACCCGAGTGAACAAACTCCTCATCCTATCTCTAAGGAAGCGCCCAGCCACCCTACAGAGGAAACTCATTTTGGCCTCCTGTATCCGGAATCTCTTTCTTTCGATCATGACCCAAATCTCATAGCCATAGGTGAGAGTCATGGCCCCGAGGTGGAGAGACGCAGGTCAAAGAAACGCTCTACTGCTGGGGGGCCTAAGACTGACCTGAGAGACGTTATTTCCTCTCGTAGGCCCCAGCAGTACAGGTCCTGATTTAGGGCAGGACCGAGGGTAGACCCTTCTGGGTTAGAGGGCTGTAACACCTCGCCCTCCCCAGTGCCCTTGACGTTGCACTCAGCTCAGCCACATCATCGCTAGGGGCTGAGTTGCACGTCACCCCTGAGGGGGTCCCAAGACGGTTAAAAACATCAGAGCTCTCCCTGGCGTCGAGTCATCAGGCATCGAGCTCCCATCGTCGATAAAATCAGAAGCCAGCCTCGAGAGGGTGGCTCCCTTTGTAGTCAAGTTAGCAGCTTGAAAAGTGCTTCCAGTTGTCTCTCAGAGGGGCCTGCAAGTGACAGAGAGAGGTGGTCTCTTATAAAACTGAAAAAGAAAACTTTAGTTTTATTTTCCTCCGTTGCAACTAAATAGCAGTGTTACTTTCACCATGACAAGCAGGTTCTGGTTATGGAACAAAAGTACAACATAGAGCTGGCTCCTCCAGTGGAGTAAGAGCCCGGACTCTGTCGCTTTCACTTCGCAGTTCCAAAGAAGGATGTAGATCTTAAAACCACAAACTAAGGTTGAGTGCTTCTGCCATGTAGCGTCAGATCTAAAACACACGCTTTAAGTAGACCAATGTGTTATCCATCCTTCTCACAGGAGTTTCTGGGGCTCGCTTTGGGGTCAAGCAAGCCGTTTTTCAGCCTCCCGTAGGCCTAGCACTTTCGCCTTGGACGCATACGAGAGTAGTAAATACAGCCTTAGCTCCATTGTGGCTTCAGGTTATGTGTATGCAAAACTACACGCGGATGCGAGAGAAAGAAAGCTCAGCGGACTCAGAGTTTTAGTGACCGGGCATCGAGTTGTCCTCCTAGCTCCTGTATAGCGTCCAGGGTTCAGACTGAACGCCGAAAATGTGTGCTCTTTCCAGTCCGAAGACCACTGGTGTAGGCGTGGGAGTCATTCACGATGTAGGCAACGCAAAGGTTCCCTGCTTGAGTAGTTTCGATTCTCAACTCAGTCAAGAGAGTGAAGGCAGTCACTCACTGCATACAGTCCTTAACTTAAGTTGACTAGGGAGTCCTATAGCAGTCGTGAATTTCAGCCTGCCATATGTAGATCCCTGCAGTAGTGGCTCAGAACCAAGGAGAGTTCCCTGATGTGTAACCAGGTTTGAGAGATCAAGGTCTCCCGACTCTGTGTGCAAGCCTTAGATATCTACAAAAACCCTTGGCTTTTGCAATTGGGCCCGGTTTTTCGAGCTCCTGTCGCCAATTTAGCAGACGGATGCGCTCACTGGTTTGAAAATAGCCCACGGTCTGTGGACGAGCCGCCATCTCACTTGGCACAGCTCTGCCAGGAGATGAAGGCCGTGTTTTCAAATAGTAAAAACAAACTTTTCCCAGATCGAACAGATCATGTGTTGTATGCACCGACAGCACTAAAGTGGTCTGGAAAGTCATTCACCAGCAGGCTCTGCGGATTTAGCCACTGTAAGAACTGGCACGTCAGATTCGCCTAGGCAGTCAGAGTTGAATCCTTTTACTATGCATTCCCGACCATGTGAATGATCTAGCGATGTCTTGCTGAGGCAAGGGCCGAGGCCCGGGCACGATATTCTTCACCTCAACAATGAAGTGAATTTGAAATAGAGCTGAACGAACCTCTTCACGAGTTAGTAGATCGTAGATGTCTCCTTTAAGTTCTCTTCAGCTTTCCCAGCTCCCCAAACAAGGTAGAAGCTGGTGACTGGACCCAGCCAAGGCTGTGCGAATTTCCCCTGATCATTCTGCTCTTGGGAGCTCTTATGAGAATATGCTAAGGGTGTCTGCTTACTATACGTAGCCCCGTACTAGCCGGGCCGAGTTATAGGCCTGAGAAATCCTTTAGGCGGTTGAGAAGAACGTTCCTGTCAGAGTAGATTCTCCTCTCATAGGCGGGGGTCATGACATTTCGCCCCTGCCCACAGGTGTGGAGGTAAAATGCGGCCCTAAAGGGCACAATGTCTAGAAGTCGGTCTCCTGAAAAATGTGGTAGAGGCTGCCCTCCAATCCAGAGCTCCCTCCATGAGGAAAAAGTACTACTTAAGTGAAGTCTCACTTTATGGTGTAGAAGTCGCCAGCATTACCCTGCTAGCCGGCTCTGCTCCCTTCCATTGGACATTGGTACAGCAGATTCAGAGCCGTCACGCATAAAGGAGTTCCCCATAGCGTCTTCGGACGCAGTGTTCGTTCCCTCAAAGAACCTTGGTTATATTCATAACCTCTTCGATTCATGCCAATATTGTCCAAAAACTCACTTTTCTTGGGCGTTTCCAAACTTTCGAAGGGCAGTATATCTTTTTGGGTTTCAACCCAAAAAAAAGGGAATATAAAAGAAAAAAGATAATAGTAGCTTAGTGATTTGATAAAAACAGATGGTGTGAGGTCTAAAAAAGCTTGCTTTTATCTAAACTTTTATTGTGTTTTGAGTTTTGTTTTCATGTGCTACTTGTTGAATTAACTTGAGTTCAGAGCTTGGCACTGTAAGTTTGCTGGCACCAACAAACAATTATTTTACCTTAAACAAATAAAACAAGGAATAAACTCTTTCATAGTTGCTGATAAAATGTGATACATTAGATAATCACCAATAAAACTTTATTTGTCATATGAGAAACTTGTTTTTTATACCTATAATCACATAATCAAAAACAAATGACACATTGGTTGGTCTAAATGACAAATATCCTTCTGCTTTAAAGGAATCGCCGACAGACACTAAAACAAGCCTAATGTTGTGATAATTAAAACTCTTGGGAAACATTGCATGTGTTCTTCAGTGTTCCATACAGTTATCGAACAATACTGTTGACATTTTCACAATGATGTGATGTTTCTTCAAGCTTCAGTGGATGTTATTTGGAAATAAAATTTTTTCACGCTTTCCTCATAATAGTTTAGCTGGTTTGGCGTGCTGTCAGGGGAGCGAGCTGAGGAGAACGGCGAACCCCAAACCCTAGTGGTATGAACCCTAGTGAGTGCAAGGGTTCGAAGTTTGGCTCGGTCCCGTACTGCATCCCTGGGGACGTGAACTGAATAACGGCGGAGAAGGGAAGCAGGTGGGATGCTTGAAGCGAGATGCGGATAGAATGAAATCTGGGGTTTATATAGTGAAAGGGAAATGAGGCGATTGGAAGTTGTTAAGGGGGACTGATTAGCTGATGAGCTAATTCGTATTGCTTTCCTCTCGAAAGTGCGTTATTTGCAAAACGTTCACTTAAATAAAAAAATTTAATTTAATTAAAATTCAACTTTTGTTCTATAAATATGACTGTATCTATTAAAATTATTTTAAATATTTATTGCATTGAAAATGATTTATGTTCATTTAAAAATATATGACCATTCCACCGTATCCACTTCCCCCTACTAAAATAATGTAACAAATTATTATGTTTTGGAGAGAAATATGGTCCATCTGATATGTGAAGACAACAAAAAGTTAAATATCACTTGAGAGCAGACAATTTTTTTTTGGTACAGCTGGTACATTTTATATCAGCAGCCAATGAGCTCGCTGCTCAACATTCAGATACTTGGCTAGCTGCCCTTCCCCAGATCCACCTGTATAGATCTGTTATGGGACGAATCATGTATGTCATATACTGTATGTTACATTACTTACATGCTCAGAGCAATATGTCTGTGGATGTATTGGCAGTATTAGGTTTTTGTAATTGCTCTGCCACAGCAGCAGCAGATCTTTTCTACCAAGACACTACCATTCAAAACCCTTTTTTTAAACAGGTTTCTGAACATCTTGGTGAGACAAACAGATTCTGCCCCCAAGGCAGAGCTTAAGTGATGAGTAAATTGAAAACAACACATATAGTCATACCGAAAGACTATTATTTGGTCAAAAATTTATGCTTGTTTAATTTGAACATTGTTCTTATTCCCATCTTTGAACTGTGATTCGCATCTGGTCTAGATTTCCCTAAACTGAACAAGAAGCACAGATCCCAAGTGTGGACATTATCCTTTTATCTTCCTTCCTGTTACTCTGCTCACTGTTCCTCTGTTGACCTTTATATACAGTGTGTCCATTTACTGTCTCTGTTCACTTCCTCTCTTCCGGGCTCCTTTTCTCTGAACGTGCATCTGTTTCTCTGTTGGTGGGGTTGAGCTTTTTTTGGCAGTCTGTCTGTGATCAGCTGTAAAGAGACGTATCCCTGTGGATATCATATCGCATGTTAAAATAAATACACTATGATATTTGGTTATTGTCTAATTTATGCTTGGTTTCAAGGCCGGGTGAGTTTTATTTTATTTTACATATACAAATCTGTCAGCTCTTGTGCAGTAGTGCTTTATGAGTGCTCTGTGTTAACACATTTGGTATTTAATATAAGCAATAGTGTATTGTAATTGTTTAAATGTTGTTTATTATATTGTCTTATTGTGTATTATTTATTATTATATTATTGAAGAAAAATATATATATCACTAGTAATTCATATCGTTAAAAATGAATTTGGGGAAAATGTACCTTAAATATGTATATATTGTGTTTCTTTCTTCGTCTAGCTGATTGCAGCCATTGTGTTCCTGAGTTTTGGTATAATTTCCAGTTTCTTGTGTCTTGTGGTTGATGGTGTTTTCATCCTACTCAACATTGTGAGTACAGCAACTATACAACTTTTTTGCATAGAAATAAAATTAGCAACTGCCTACCCACCGTTCAGACCATCTTATCAAACAGCATCAAGCAAACAGAATACCCAAGCAACCACTACTATATTGGAGACATGGACAGTAATAGAGCCAGGTTTATTATAGCCAAATTAGCATGAGAGCTCAATCCCATAAAAGTGCAGATGGGAGTGGAAAGTTCTGCGGGTGAATTACTGACATTTTTTGAGAAAATAAGAACACAGACGGATCATTTTCATAATGACCAACACAATCTACCAAGAGCAGCGCAAATTAGCTGGATCAAGACATGCTTTTAGGGAAGTAAATAATGGCTGAAAAACCAGAAAACTGTCTGGCACAGACCATAGTAAATGAAGTCACATGATCAAATTAAACACCCTTACCTCATAAAAATCGCATATGAAAAGGAAACTCCTGCAAAAGTTGTCTTTTAAAAGTTAAAAGAGGGTTTAAAGGTGCTCTATGCGATGTTGCAGGATACGGTTTGAGATAAAAATGAAATCGAGCTAAAATCCTGCAACATTGCATAGAGCACCTTTGGCAAACTGTTGGTCATATAAGTTCTTAAGTCATATTAACCTAATGGCTGTTTATTCAGCTGGTCACATGTACAATTTTCAGTGTCAAAATCCAAGGGCAGCATTTGGAGAGATGATGGGTTCACTGACCTCTTAAGTATTTCTGTAAAAAAAATCTGCTGTCAGATCATCTGTCTCAACAGCATAAATGTGACTCATGAAGATTGGAATAATGGACTGATAAGTTTGAAGAAAAACTCTGTGTGATGAGAAGAAATGCCCACTTTGAACTCATTTATTATTATTATCAATGTACAAGCTAGAGCAGAGTAGAAATGTAGAGAAAAGAAAGAATTTGATTTTCCACCTGAAGGTTGTTAATAATACTGGTAGAAATGAAAAAAAAAACATTGTATTAAAGTAAAATATGTTTTAATACAATTCCAGAACTGAAAACATTTCTTACACTCTCAACAGGATATGCGTCCAATGAACGCAGGAAGATGTCAGTTCTACACCAGTGGAAATAGTTACATCTATGAGAACTACTACGCTACAGTAAGTCAAGTCCTCCTGATTACTATGTTCAGCTCTGTAAAATATATATTTATGCTGATCTGTACTTATAAAACATGCCCACCTAAAAAGATGTCTTTTTACCAGGTGACGATGTATTATGAGGATTAAATTGAATGGATGAACTGATGCTGTTGTCACTGACCTATTACATGCAGTTAGTTAGGATCATCATAATTGGATAGTCATAACTAGGGACAGCTGAATACAATCTGTTTGCATAAAAAAGTGTTTTATTTCTAAAAGATGCTCAATTGTTTTGTAGGTTCCCTGCCAAGGACTAACAGAGTCGTGTAATATGAAAGTTCGGAGTGGAACGTGTTATTGTTGTGATCTGTATGATTGCGCCAAGTAAGTAATTCACATATTGGAAACAAAACACTTTATTGAAACACTCATTTAATGCAAATTGTTATCTGTCCACTGCAGAGTATAATAGAAACAAAAAATAATTTCACACTTATAGTAGTTTTTTTCTAGTTTTTGAAAGTATCTGTATTACTGTTATTCATACTATAATGTAACTATGTTATGCACAAAATGAGCTCATTTCAAATTCGATCCCTGATACAGGTCTCAAAATAGTTGAGATGGGGGCATGTTTACCATGGTGTTCCTTTTAAAACATACATCTGGGCATCAGGGTTATGAGATTCTGGAATCCAGCTGCTGAAGAGTTCGTGGTTGCCTTTGAAATATTATTTTTTTAGTTTGATGATGCTCCAAATGTTCTATAAAGGTGAAAGATCTGGACTGCAGCAGGTCAGTTCAGCACCCATACTCTTCTACTATGAAGCCATGCTGTTGTAATAGCTGCAGAATGTGGTTTTGCATTAAATGTAAATATTTTGACTTTTCTGTCCATAGAACGCTTTTATAGAACTCTTTTAAATGGTTCCTTATAATGAGACTTCTGGACCACATTCACATATGGTTTCCTTTTTGCATGAAAGGGCTTTGGTTGGCATCTGCACATGGCACAGCAGATTGTGTTAACCAACAATGGTTTCTGGAAGTATTCCTGGGCTCGTTTAGTAATGTCAATGACAGAATCATGCCGATGAGTGATGCAGTGTCATCTGACAGCCCGAAGACCATGGGCAGCCAACAAAGGTCTTCGGACTTGTCCCTTGCACATAGAGATTTCTCCAGTTTCTCTGAATCTTTTGATGATGTTATGCACTGTAGATGATGACACTTGCAAAGCCGTTTCATTGTTTTTAAAGTATTCCACAATCTTTTTATGCACTCTTTCACAGACTGGAGATTCTCTGCCCATCTTAAGAAACTCTGCCTCTATAAGACATCCCTTTCATTTTACAGACTTGCTAGATGTTTTCTCAGCTGAATCTTTTAAAAAATATAAAACATTTTATTGCCCCATGCAAACTTTTTGAGGCCAGTAGCAAGCATCAAATTTGAAATGAGCTTATTTTGTGGATAAAAACATAACATTTCTCTGTTTTATTCATTGTGTAACAATGGAGACGGAGGTGTGTGGATCCATATGCATATGCAGTTTAAGCAGAGTCGGCAAAACAGGGTCAGAACAACAGCAAACAGGATTATGTAGATGAGGCAAGATACAAAGTCGAGGTACACAGGCAATGGGTCAGAAAGGCAGGCGGCTATCATATGAAAAATAGGGAGAAAACACAGATCAAACATGTAAAATAACGCTTGGAATTGGATACAGGATCACAAAACTTTGCAAAGGGTTAAGACAAACAGACTGGTATTTATACAGGGGATAATGAGGGGATGATTAGTACATGATGACAAACAGCTGTAAGGGGAGAGGTGCATCCTGGGGTTTTGAGTCCGGTAACTGAATGAGACTGAAGTGAAGACAGAGACAGGCATGCCGGCTGGGATCATGACACATTGTTTATGTTCTCTATGTTCTACTGTGAATAAAACATTTGGCTCATGTGATTTAAATGTCTTATAGTTTTCTTTAAGCATTCCTCTGAGTTCCTACACCTCCTTCCCCAGCTCCACCTGTATAGATCTGCTGCAGGTTATATTATTATATATGGTATTTGTGCAGCAGAATATGAAAAAGTTATTAATAGCACAAAAACATATAATACGGTGACAATGATTTTCTTGCTTTGTTTTCCAGTGGAGGATATCTGAACAATTACTATGAGTTTGTTGGTGTTCAGAGCTGTCAGGAGGTCCTCTCGCTTTATGTTCTCCTCTGGGTCCTGACCACGCTTAACCTGGTGGCCTTTGTGTGTGGAATCCTCACCACTGCTGTACTGGGCAGTATTAAAGACATGGTGAGACATGGGAAAAAGTACAGAGAGTTAACAAGGGTAACAGGATAACTTGCAGTCATCAGAATTTTAATCCATTTCTTAAAATCAGAAAAACGTAATTCAATCTTTTATACTAAGTAGTTAAAATCTATTAACACATTTACTGACACATCACTTGAGACTCACTGATATAAAAATTATAATTCATTTATATATTATATTCATTTCTAATTTATCTGACGTACTACTTGAGCAAGATTTATTTTTATGGTATCTTATTTTATGGTCCTGCTCCTCATGTACATACTATGTACTTATTGTAGTAATTACAAAAACTAGGTAATACCTATGTACTAACCCTGAACCCACCCCTAAACCTAACCCTACCTTTTGTAGTTACCTTATATTATACTATATTTATATTTAATATATACTAATACTATATATAACCAGCACTTTCTTGAGTAAGTACACTTTAAGTACATACTGTAAAATAAAGTGCAACCACTAATTCTTATTCATTTCCAACTACATTTCTACTAAGAGTAGACTGTTAAGGTAGGTTTAGGGTTAGTAGAATAAACTGACATAAATTGGTTTAAATGTGTGGTGGGTGGTTAATGTGGAAGAAGTGTGTCTTCAACTGCTTTTTAAAAGATATAATGGTCTCAGTGGTTAATAGAAGTTGGCAGCTCAGTCCTCCAGAGAGGAACAGAGGTTTTGGATAGTAACTTATAGCCTCATTATGGAGGAACAACAAGACGTGGCTCATTCAGTGACCAAAGCTTGAGAAAAGAAATTGTAGGAGTGAAGGTAGGGAGGTGCTGTTGCATTTTCTGTCATGAAAGTCAGCATCAAAACTTTGCATTGAGCCAGTGGTGTGATATGAGTCCTCTTTGACGAGAGGACCCTCATTTATAAAATGTTGCAAAAAAATTTGATCTTACGATACTCTCTTGAATATGCGTACGATTCATAGAATTAACTTGCAAAGAGAAAACATGCGTACACTTCCCTTTCAAATGTTAAATCTGAATTGCAAAAATGATTGGGAACCTGCACGCGAATGAATGGTTTCTGCCTTGTAAACGACTCCTAATAAATGTCATTAACCTATAAAATATCACTAATCCTCAGAATTTAGATCAGCAAGCTCCAAGAACAGCTACCTTTTTACAAACCTGCAAAACTCCGCATTTTTCCACATTAAAGACATCAAAGTTTTTATATATATGAGTGCAAGCGTGCAAACGTACACACTTTCTAAGATCAAATCTGTGCATACACGCTTTATAAATGAGACCCCTGACATGCTTAATCATCTGCTGAGCTTAGTCACACTGGTTTAAAGGCCCATCGGTAGATATTTGGCAAGTGTTTAACTGAATGTGACATTCTCAGCTATGAAAGAAAGAGAAAGTGTGTGCAATCTCTTGGGAATCTGTGGTGACATTCTTGTTTCAGCTTGTGGGTTGATTAAAGCAGAAAACAGCTGCAAAGATTTGTTTTGTGTTCAGTAATCCTCATGTGTTGAAGGATGGGAAATTTATTTTCCTGCAAGAAAGTAAATCTTGCTCATATGCAGATGTTTAGCTGCTCAAGGATGTTGGTGTATTTGTCCATGCCATGCTTGGGACAAACAAGCTTTCTACTAGTTCCTCCTACAAATAGAAACTCTGAATGTAATGTATAGCGGCAAATCTACTGATGCTGGTACACGCAATAAATCATTTTCGTGAGAGGAAAACAGATCTAAATGCGAAGAAATGGGGCCCGCAAGTTCATTTCAAACCCTCACGCGCATGATATGTCATAAGATGATTCGTTCACTTGACTTGAGACATGGCATTGGACCATATTTAGTTATTGTTTCATTAGCTTGTTTTATTTATTTATTTCTTATTGATTTTGTCTTTATTTAATGTAATTTAATGTATTGTTCATAGAGTAGATCTTTTTCAGATACTTTATTAATAGAATTCTTAAAGACTCATAATTACACACACACACACACACACACACACACACATATATATATATATAACCATATATATGTATGTATAAAGCTATAAGAATCGTCGGCATCTGTCCATCTCGAGAGACGATGGTGTAGCTTCTTATGAGTCCACCTGCACCAACGAGAATGGCTGTGCAGTCCGATTTGGGAGTGGCAGTTCCTGGCTTGGTACAGGTGAAGGCTGTTGTAGCTGCTGTTTCCCCTGCTTCCGCCTGGATCTTTTCTGGGCGGCATTCTCGTTTCGCTCAGCCTCTGCACACAATGTACCCTGCCTGACAACAAAGCCTCCATGGGTTGTGGTTGATGGAGCACTACTTCATGTCCTTCTTACAGACGTCTTAGAATCGCAGTTTTGGGCGCCCTGTTATATTTTTGTATATATATTATATTTTGGTTTGTTTAGTATCCGTTCCTATAAAACACAGGTTTTACCATGTTTGTGTACAGTATAGTGTTATTAGAAATATAAAACTTCCTTGGCCAGTGCCTTGTAAAGAAAACATAATCTATTTCCAGAAATAAAATACAAATGTTTTTTAAATGTTATTTGTAGCATTAAAGTGCACAACCTGCAAAAAGTGCAACAAAACGAACATACATAAATACATTAGAATGTAATGTATTACAAGCCCAATTTTCA
>JAUMHP010000073.1:4932901-4944802 GCA_032361065.1 Enteromius trimaculatus | reverse complement strand
CTCTCCTCCTTGCCCCGCAGTCAGACTCAGAGCGGAGTCAGTCTTGACTGTGCTCCTCTGGACTTCCTTCACCAGAGGTTGTGGCCATGACCCTGGGTTGCGCTGACGCCGACTCGGCTCCTCAGCGAAAACCTGCGTGTGCAATCCAGCCGTGCCCTCTTATACTCAAGCTGTGATAAGGTCCACCTGGCTGTAATTATTGCATGCCAATATTCATTGGCCTTTTCCAAAAGATTCAAAGACGATTGATTTCTCATGCGAGATCCCATATGTAACGTCTCCGTTCCCTCCTTCAGGGACTATGCTTAAAGAGTTAGTTCACCCAAAAATGAAAACTCTGTCATTAATTACTCACCCTCATGTCATTCCAAATCCATAAGACCTCAGAATACATATCAGAATACAAATTAAGATATTTTTGATGATATCAGAGAGGCATCAGACCCTCCATAGACAGCAATACAACTAAAAGAATTCAAATCCAGAAACGTAGCAAAAACACCGGTAAACAGTCCATATGACAACAATGGCTCAACCTCACTTTTGCGATGCTACGAGAATACATTTTTTGCGCAAATAAAACAAAAATAACATCATGTGCTCTTTTCCCGTGACTTTCCACCATCCTCAACACATCGTATACGCAAGCTTTAACATATTTGACGTAATCAGTTATGGCTCTCTAATATAATCAAAAATATCTTAATTTGTGTTACAAAGATAAACGAAGGTGAGTAGTTTTTTTTGGGTGAACTATCACTCTAAGCCCTGTCTGTGAAACCAGGGTTGTATAGGTAACTTTGCAAGTACATGCCAACTTATTCTAACCCTAACCCTACCAGTCTAATATTTAGCAAATAAAGTAACTGTCAAAATAAAGTGAATTATTACCCAAGTAATAATTATAAGTATCACAATAAAACTTTTGTATTTCAGTATTGCTGTAGCAAATTTTGCAATACATTTTTGCATTTGCATGTACATGTAGTCTATTTTCACAAATTAGATTTTCTGTCCAATATATTGCTAAGATTATCACTCTCAGTCATTCCAGTTTTGGGACTGACACAGGGAATGATAATTCATTGCTGCATTAAAAGTATCACTGCCTACACTTCGTACAGTACATGATGGCCACTGATTCTGTTAGGAGTAAGAAAAACATAAAGAGTGCTCCCTTTATAATCACTAAAGCTGTCAATCTCTTCAGTTAGCTCGGTTAGTCCTGTCAGAAACTGGCTACAAAACAAAAGTCTTGTTTACTTGGTGTACATGCAGTACTTTTTAGAATTCTGACCTGCCAGTTCATGCATGGTTATGATAAGCTCGAAAGTGGACCAGAATTCATGGGAAATCTGTGTTTCAGAAACAATTTTAATTCTATTCATATTATTATTTATTTATTTAGCCTCACACAACCTTGGCCTTCATCGAAGACTAACTAAATCTAAATACATTTTGCTAACTTTCTGAATAAAATAACAATTGGTTGTATAAGATTATTATCTTATTCAAATTCAAACACACTTCCACCCTGGTATAACTACAGAGATTCCAATCTTTCAGAATCCATACATGAAATGACAGATGGCAGATGAACTTTGTTTTAAAAGCTATTCCCATTGGATTAGTGCTGAATGCACAGATGTTCTTCTGGAAACGCTTCTGAAAAAGAAAGGAAAATGTTACCTTTTTTGGTCCAATTTTTCACAAAGATCAAAATAGCGTTGCTTTAAAGACTATACATGGGACAAAATTGGACAGTGTTTCACATAAATCACTGCAAACCTTTCGGACCAATAGAAAGGCTTTTTAAAATCTGTTAGTCAAGTACAATGAAGAGAAACTACTGGGCTTATTTTTGACATTCTTTTACAACAGGAAAATCCATGTGAAGACATTGTTAATGTTTAGACGTTTTTCTTAGCTGAATATCCCTGACACTTTCAGTATTCTCTGTCTTCATCAATCAGATCTTTATTCTTCTTGGCCATTTATGTGTCTGGCTTAAAGTGACTAGTTGCCATGTGCATATTCTGTTTTCTCAATAGCAATACAATAAACTATATAAAAACACAACCACAACTGTAAACCTGAAAATGTTTAATATTTTATATGTACTCTTAGAAATGTTTATACAAAATGATATTGTAAATTCAAGAAATGTACATATTTCTTTAACCAACCCTATATTCAGTTGAGTGTCCTAACCAATGTTTCATTTAAACAGATCTCAGAGTGTGTAATTGTGCTCAGTGTATTTGATGGTTTGTGTTTGAGTTGTACATTTTTTTTACACAGTGTTTAATTTTGTCTTAATAGCTTGAGGTTTGCAACACTGAGTTGGTGGTTTCAGCTTTGTGTTTATAGTTTTGATTAATGTGGTATTGTTTTCAGGAAATGTGTCTTAGCAATAGGGGGAAACCATGCCAATTCCGCCACTGCTAAATGAATTTTTCCCAAGACGAGCTTTCAAGTTATATATGGCTTGCTGCATAAGTCACAATGCGGGGTTATGAACGCTTAAAAGACTGCATAAACGTTAATGTACAAACTTTAATGTTTGCATCTGTTATCCTCCATTATGTATTTTTAATCTACCTTTAAAAAATTTAAGATCTCCATATTGCTTAAATGATTATCAGATACAAAATAGATTGCGTGCATGCATATAAATCAAATTAAAACATGATTCCATTATGCAAACACATAAAATTGCCCTGTGCAACAGAGATATACCAATAAACACTGGACCCCTTTTACATTTCTGGGATTGGAGCGTAGAAGTAAACTATACTTTCTGAAGCAATTGTATAGATAAACTGTTTTGGTAAATATTGGCATATGGCAGCCAGAGATGACTCTTATACTTTTTTTCATCTTGCCAGAAGAGTGGGGTGGTTGGTCTTGATGTGTCCCAGTGGGGAGGTTCATCTCTCTTCTCTTTTGATGGGACCAGCTGTTCTTCCCCCACTGCACCCCTGCTAATGGACCCAAACTCACACGCAGGACACCAGCTCTACCCGGTCAGTACATAACAATCACTTATGCACTCTAAATGCGCTCATGGTCTTTTATGGTATGATTCAGTTGCAGAGACTTGCAGACTTTTTGTGTACCGTAAAATTAGTGTGAGACTCTGAATGAAATCCCCAGACAATACGGTGTCCAAAATCCCACAGCATTCCCTTATAAAACTGTGCCTAAGCATACTGATCCTTGGGTTTGTCCCGATCACACCCCTGCCCTGTGGAGAACGCCAGCCAGTCCGGCCAATCCCAGATCATGGATCTTCCAGCACTCTCACCCCTGCTGAGTGATCTGAAGTTGCTTTTGGAAGCATTATCCCAAAAGTTCTTCTGGCCAACTTAAACACACATCACTAAACATCAAATCAGCCAAGCTCATAATGAATGCAACTTATAAAGAATAGGATTTCTAAAAAGTCACTGAAAAAATTATTACGTTATTACACGTTATTTAACTGTCATTAAATACTCACCCTCATGTCGTTCCAAACACCTAGGACTTTTGCTAATGTTCAGAACACAAATTAAAGGCAGGTTAAGCGATTTTTCAAAAATGTGGGGGCCGAATACCAAAACAAACTTGCCAATCAGCAGTAAGGGGCGTGTCTACTAATGATGTGGAGAAGAGTGCGTTCAGTGAACAGCCGAGCTGAACGACAGAAAGATAAAAAAAAAGGAAAATGGCTACCGAAAGATAAGGCAAGAAGTAGGAACCGTGTAAATACAGGATCATCTTTCCAGCACTGGAGAGAAGTCAAGAAGTGGAAAGGCCAGCAATCAGATGCTGAGGTTGCTTTGGTTCTTCTTGATAGTTGAGTAACATCAGAAGACTGCATGCTATAAAGTGACCGCTGAAAACCATTTGAAATTTGTGTCAGGAAGTCATAAATGGACCGCTGCAGCGGTTTTCTTCCTGAGATTTGTCGCACCACTCACATCCGGTGTTGACAGCATCATTAATTATAATGACTTCTATAGTAGTTTGTCGCTCCGCTCGCATGTAGACACAGATTGTTTCACAGAACTAATAATTGCCTGGGTTTCGTAGGCTACATACTGTATGGGTGGGGCGGAGCTATCAGGGGCGAGACACTTTTGGGGTAGGGGCGTGTTTGTTTTATGTAATACATTTTTTTATTTATATAGCCTACACCATTATACTCTTTTACACTGTAATACTTCAATTTTTAATGTGTTTGCATGTCTGCTGCGCTGTCCTGGGTTTAATAAGCAAATGCATTGTGGACCCACCCAGAAGCATATTCTACTAATGTGCACTATAAATAACAAAAAAAAAATTATATTGTCCCATTACATTTTAGACTAGGTCATAGGTCATGCTGGTCTATGTGGCAATCTATTGTCAGTTTCTCAAAATAGCAACCTGCCAGCAATGCGCCTAAACTTTTTTTTGACCAGCATGACCATGGACGCACAAATGGGCTCAAATGCAGTTGCTATTTAAACAACATGGCGGGACAGCAAAAAAATAGCAAAACAAATTAAAGCAGGTTTATGATAAGTCTTTAGATTAACAAATTGTTCTTCATACTAGGAACTCACTTCACTGAGAAACTGTTCTAAAAGGAACCAAGCAATGGTTCTTCTATAGCATCGCTGTGAAAACCCCTTTTTGAAATCTTTATTTTTGAGAATTAAGCGGCCCATCTAGGCAACATGTCATCATGGCTTGAATTCCAATTCCAGAATCCTTCACGGCAATCTAAATAAAAACTTTCATCCAAGATTGTGGATGGGCCATATCAGGGGAAATTAAGGAAAGTGTAATTTAAATTTTTTGCTCTGTGCTGAAAAAAGTACTGCTAAAAATTCATTTAAATCAAATGCACCATTTAACCCAGTGTTTTTATTGTGTGCTCTATTTACTGCAGACAATGTAGTAGCTCACTAGATTATACAACAGATATGAAGTAAAACAATAGTTTCCTGGAAAAACATCTCCCCAGTGTGCTGTCCAAAAATCTCAAAAATTCATTTCTTTTGCTCTTTCTTTCAGAGGGCGTCGCTTTATGTTTCCCCAGCAGCACCTGCTGCAGGATCTAGTGCATCTCCAGGAGGATCATCAGATACATCCCATGCACAGCCCAACCCTCCTCCCTTTGCCCCCCTTTACAACCTGCTACCCTACAAGACCTCCAGCTTCTCAGCTTAGAACATCCGAATCCAAACCAAAGACCTTTAGACTGCACTCCCCTTAAACACAACATGAAATCATAATGTGACTGTTTGCTTTCTGAATAAATGTCCATGGTCTTATTGTGCAAGATTCATCTGAGCATGTTCTCAAGAAAACGTGTTTGTTTTGTTTGGCTTGTTTTCATAATCTTTGATCAAAATGTCTTTTTGCTTTCTTTACCTCTGTGAAAACATTGGTGAACCAATGTCTTTTCTACTGCCTGTGTGGATGGGGAAATTAAAGTTAGCTAATTGTATTTACTACTTTTCAGTCAAACTTCCACTACAAAAATAAAGGTGCTTAAAAGGTTTTTACAGTAGTGTCAACCATTTTTGTTTCCACAAAGAACCATTCAGTCAAAGGTTCTTTAAAAGAACCACATACTTTTTACTTTTTTTATAATCTGAAGAACCTTCTTTCACTTACAAAGAACCTTTTGTGAAATTGAAAGGTTCTTCTGATGTTAAATGTACTTTATGGAACCATTTATATAAAAGCACCTTTATTTTTAAGAGTATTAATGGATGCATAAAGCCCAGCTTGACCTTGTTTTCTGCTGGATATTCCATTTAATGAATATGCCATATTATAGACATTTATGAAAGAAATGCAATGCTAATGCCATTTCATGTTGTCTTTAAAGGTTAGCTGCCAAGTCCATTTTTTTCTATGGCTGTACAGTAAATATCACATAATAAAAACAATGGCTAATTTAAAACAATATCACTAGAGACTAATTACAGTCAGATGTAGACTGTTACTCAGTTTGAACTAACTTTTCCACAGAATAATGTTCACTTTCAGCAATCTGTTTAAAGGGAAAGTTCAATGAAAGAAAAATGAAAATCTATCAATATTATTCACCCTCATGTCGTTCCAAACCCATTAGACCTTTGTTCACACAAATTATTTTTGTTTTCTGTGCACAAAAAAGTATTCTCCTAGCGTCGCAAAACTGAAGTCGAGCCACTGATCTTACATGGATTGTTTTTCTGGGGGTTTTACTTCGTTTATGTACCTGGGATCACTTCAGTTGTATTGCTGTCTATTGAGAGTGATGGCTCTCTGATATCATCAACAATCAATTAAAGGTTTATGGGTTTAGAACAACATGAGGGTGAGCAATAATGACAGAATTTTAATTTTAGGGTGAACTAACCCTTTCATTTTGCCATACTTCAAATTCACAGCTGCTAATTTAATCAGCTTGTTACAACTCCAGGTTTTCTTGAAGCACTTTTTGAAAGCAAGGGATAGAAACAGACTTTTAAAATGTAATCTTTCTATGTTTGTATATGATGATTTCTTTTGATAAACGTGAATTGTTGTTAGGTCATATGTTTTTATACTTACAAGCGTTACTTTTATATACTTTTGTTTTATAAGTCTTGTTTTTAGTACAAGCTCTGTTAAAAGAAGAAGTTAATATTTTATACTGAAGGCAATGTACTTGGCATTAAAATAAAAACAATTTTACTCTCATAATGTTATTGTAAGGATTCACTTGAAACTGTTGGATCCATTTGCTGCTTTTATTCGTAGTCAGACAGGCAGAGGTCATACACACAAACAAACTGAATTATCAGGCAACAGGCAGAGTTGTAGTCGATCAAAAAGGCAGATAAGGCAGGCAGCGAGATATAAGGTCGATTAACAATCCAAACAAACACGGAGAAAGCGATCAGAAATAACGCTCGGGATTGATACCTGGAGCAATCAAAACTTTTCAGTGAATCTTCAGTGAATTCCGGAGAGGTTCCTGTTGCTGATGTCCGGAGAGAGCCACAGAGGCGCGGCTTTTGACAGAGCCCCTCCCCTGCGAGCGGCTCCTGAAGCGAGCATCCTGACGACGTTGAGGTCTTCCACGTGGTCTGGGGGCTGGTCTTTTCAGGTGTTGGAGAGGGTTCAGTGGCTTGAGCGTCCTGGATTTCTCTCATAATGTCCCACTGAACTGGTGCAAGGATTAGCGAAGGGGATATTATGGTTTCAGGTTGGCTCGGCTGTGTGGGTTGGTTGTGTTGGCGGGATAGAGCGTCGGCTTTGCCATTTTTGGAGCCGGGTCTGGTGATTTTAAAATCGACTCGAGAGAAGAATAAAGACCACCATGCCTGCAGTGCGTTCAGTCTTTTGGCGGTTCATAAGTATTCAAGGTTTGAGGGTCTGTCAGGACGAGGAAAGGTTCCCTAGCGCCCTCTAGCCAATGCCACCACTTTCTAGAGCTGATTTCATGGACCAACAGCTCCCGGTCACCCACATCGTAATTACGCTCTGCTAAGTTGAGTTTACGGGAGTAGTAGACAAAGGGTTAGAGCTTAGCTGGTTCTCCTTGGCGCTGGAACAAGACAGCGCCAATACCTGTGTTGGACACACTGACCTCGACTGTGAACTATCTCTCAGGATCTGAATGATGGAGAATGTAGTGAATATGGTTTTTAGCTTTTGGAAGGCAGCCTCACTTTCTTGACTCCAAGGTAAACGTTTGTGTCCTACGTGTCATGGAAGTTAAGGGGGCTGCCACTTGGCTGAAGTTTCTTATGAACCTGCGATGAACAAATCCCAGGAAGCGTTGAAGTTATTTGAGGTTTTGTGGTTTGGGCCAGTTGAACACGGCTGCTACCTTCTTTTCATCCATGGTTACTCCTTCTGAGCTTATGATATACCTCAGAAATGACACCTTTGTTTGATGGAACTCACATTTGTTGAGCTTGCCATATAAATTATTTTCGATGAGTCTCTCAAGGACGGTTCTGATGTGTTGGATGTGTGTCTCATAATCCTGTGAGTACACCAAGATGTCATCAATGTAGACTATAATGAATCTGTTAAGCATGTTCTGGAAGACATCATTGACTAGTAACAAGTCGTTTGTAGTTCTTAACAAAGAAGGTAGCCGTTCGAATAAATCCCTTGGTCAGCTCCTCCCTGATGTATTGGTTCATGCATTCAGTCTCAGGCTGAGATAAGCGAAATATCCTAACCTTTGATGGTGGGGTTCCAGGTAAGAGATCGATGGCAAAGTCGGTGGCAGTTCGGTGGCCTTCTCTTTAATGAATGCGACTTTGAGATTGTGGTTTTGAGTGGGTAGCGATTGCATATCCTCAGGGGTGAGATGGATGTTGTGGATAGATTTTACCATTTTTGTGAGGCATTTTTCGTGGCAGGTGGATGACCATTGCAGAATCTGGTGGTTCCTCCAGGAGATAATTGGATCATGTTGTTCCAACCAGGGTAGGCCGAGGGTGAGTGGGTGCTCAGGTGAATGTATGACGTGGAACTGGATCCTTTCCAAGTGAAGTGAAGATCCTATTGGTCGGCCGTCGATGGCTGCCACCGCCATGGTGTGTTCACATGTAATGAGAGGGAGATGATGTTTAGTGACAAATTCTTGGTCTATTAAATTCCCTGCTGTCGAGGAAGGCCCCGGTTTTTAACTCCATTGTGCACAAGACATAAATCAATTTTCATAGCAGAGTTCAGAGAGTTCAGAGAACTCTCCAGGATATTTCTGGGATGTGAAGGTCGAGTGGGGCAGTTGAAGCGTATATGAGTGGGTTGTCAACAGTAAAGGCAAAGGTTGTTGTCCAGCCTTCTCTCACGCTCCTCCGATGTGATGTGGGTGGCTCAGATTTGCATAGGCTCCATTGTAGAGGTGCTAGGCAGGTTCACGGGTTGGGAAGATGTACGGCGGCCTTTCCTGGAGCGAAGGAGTTGGTCTGTGCGAATGGCGAGATCCATGTATTCGTGTCTTGTCCTTGTCCTAGCACTCGAGTTCAGCTTGGAGGTTTCGGCAGTACATACTTTTTAGTGGATCACTGTCCCATCCAGTCTGTGCAGCTAGGATACGGAAGGTCATGGAGTACTCAGCTGCTGAGGAAGTTCCCTGTTTTAAAGTCAGCAGTTCATCCCTAGCGTCCTTTCCATCAATTTTCATACTTTATCAAGGATATAATTTCTAAATTATTTATTACATTATTTACAAGCCAGTTAGTTAGTATCATGAGATCATTTATGTAAATTTTATTTAGTAAATGATTAACAAACTATCTGAATGCACATTTATACATTTATTCATACATATAGTAACAGGCTTTATTAACACATATTTCCACTGTAACTCACGATTCATTCAGGTAGTTATAAAACATTTACTAGCTGTCGGTTAACTGTTTTTGTGAGCTCATATAAAGTGAAGACTATTTATGCTTTGTAAAGCATTTACAAATGAGATGTATAGGCTTCTTCTAAGTGAAACAAATGTAAAATAATTTAACGACTTCTTTCGATTCTGATTTCAAACTATTTGATGTCAAATGAAAAATCAACCTCTGCAAAAAATGAAACTGTACAAATTTACTCTTGATATAAAATTTTACTAAATGTAAAATCAATATCAATATGTCATACAAAAATTATAAGTACTGCACACCTCCAAGAAACATAACTGTGCAATACAATGAAAGTAGGTCTGATATAAAAATATTTTATATAAATTTTCCAGTATCAACACTGGATATTTTTTTTATATGTAAAGCAATAATAATATAAAATATTTTAAACCATTAAAAACTACCTCAGTACTAACTCCTAAACATGAGAGTACATTGCTTTATATTCATTTAACTGAGTACTGACAAAACTACTAACTAACTGGGTGGTAAATAATGTAATACATAATTTTGAAATTATTAACTGATCCTTAATAAAGCATGAAAATGCAATTATTGTATATTGTAAGTATGCTTATAAACCATGAATAAAGCATTCATAGCCGTGTTTATAAACTGCTTACTAATGTTTAATTAATGTAGGAACAATGACTTATAAAAGATTAATTGAATATTTACTAATGCTTAACTAATGACTCATAGTGTGTAGTTATCATAAAGTGTTACCTGTATAATACAAAAAATAGTCTGATAATACAGGCTGTATTATCAGACTATTTTTTAATTACTTTTGACCCAACTCATTTATCACATTGATTTAAATCTATAGTCAGAACATTTTATCGTGGTCTTTGAATATGCAAGCGTGAACCTTAATTATTCATGTAATCACGTATCCAACAAAGAAGAAACTTTAGTCTGAACCTGTGAATCTGATCACAGGTTCAAAATACATGTAATCAGTGACTATCCAGTTTGAAGAAATGTTGTAAATAGGCTTACATTATTCTGTTATTTTTTTACATGCATTCTGTGTTGACCAATATTTAAGTGTTAAGTAAGTTTTAAGTTTACAAATAAGGCTTATCATAAAATAATATGAAAGGAATATGAAAGGAAGTGTTGGTCTAAAGTAGCTGGGACAAAATACCTTTGTCTTGTTACAGTGTTTGCATGTAAATGATGTGTACACTTTCTCCATGTTGGCTTTTGTTAAAACTAGAAGGTCCAGATCTTATTTGCACATTTTTGTACCACTGCCCACAGACGATGGGATGCAGCATTACTGGTTATGAGTGTTGATGTTTCACAGTCATCAATCCTGTGGTTGGCTAAAAGAAGGAGTTTTAGGTGTCCTCAGCCCATGGAAGGAAGTGGATCCAGCTGTGAGAAAACGTGTGAAACGCCTTATCTCCCAAGTACTGTGCTCCATCTCCCTGTTGGAAAGCAGGTGCAGGGGGTTTGAACGATTAGAAAAAAAGTGTGATTTCTACCAAGAGAAACACGGCCATGATTTCTACCGCAAAGGAACCACTGGAATGCGATTTGTACAGCCGCGGAACGCGATAGTGATTTCTACTGAGGGGGACATGCTGTCCAGTGGGCACAGAAACTAGCAGCAAGAAGGCAGAGCTCCAAACACGGTACATGAATTGTGGTTAGCAGTCAGACACTTTGTCTTTCAAGAGACCACAATTCCTAAAGACATAATGAAACAGTGTTTTTGCATTCTCAAGGGCAGTGGGAGGCCTTTCATTGGCACTGGGAGTCCAGAGTCCACTTCAAATTTGATCTTACAATCATTTCTCAGATATGTGAGAGCTCCAGAGCTCACCCTAGTCTATGAATCTGATCCAGAGCTTGCTCCAGTCTATGAAACTGTGCCCGAGCCCATTGCAGTTCCTCCCAAGGTGCATAACCTACAGTCACAGTGGTGGTTCTCTTTTCCATCGGCTCCACAGTGGGAATCCTTGAAACCATCTGCTTCCCTGAAGCCAATCTACTCTGCTGTGGAGGTCTTTTGCCCCGCCCTCTTCTCTGCCAATGCACATAGTCCTCCCTCCCTCCCCTAATCTGCCTCTTTTAACCCCCCTCCTTGACTTCTTTGACATTTGGCAGAGTATCTTGAATCCACACCTTAAAGTGCATAAATGTTTCTAATAAATGTACAGTCTTGTACGAATATACTATATGAACCACAAATGCAGAATTTGAAAATGTTTTACAAGACGTAAGGGCAAAACAAATAAACATTTAAAACTTAGCATCCGAAATGTCATTGCGATTCATTGTTTTCTACGGACAGCTCTCCCTCTGATTACGTCACTTTATTTACAGTTAGCAGTGTTTTTAAAAACATGAGAAAAGCTCAGAATTCTTATATTATTTTTATTTCCATTTATTGGGAACACTGCACATTATATTTTTACATCAAAACATGAAGAAAAACGATCAATATTTTAATTACTTTACAGAAAATGATGGATAAAATGATATTGGACTGTTCAAA
>JAUMHP010000073.1:4892578-4924064 GCA_032361065.1 Enteromius trimaculatus | reverse complement strand
GTGGATCTTTATCATTGTAGGGTGGTTGTGTACACACACTCCCAACACACATTTCAGTCCAAACTGCTTGAAAAAGTTCATGTGGCACCAGATGACCCCTTTAATTTCAGATGGCTACAGTTATTGTTTTCAATAGCCAAAAGACTGTTTGTTCTGTTATATGCCAAATAAAAAACTGAATCTGCTAGTTTGCTTGTAAAAAAAGAATAGGCCATGAAAAATCATGATCTTGCATCCCTACTTATTAGCATGCATGTTACTAGAACATTAGCCATTTATTAGTGCTAATTAAGCACATATTAATACCTTCAACGTGACCTTATTCTACATCCCTTAACCTACCCTATACCTAAACTTAACTGCCTTACTAACTATTAATAAGCAGCAAACTAAGAATTTATTAAGTAAATAATAAATAAAATAAAAAGTGAATGTCATTGCATACTTTTAAAGCGCTAGCAAACTGAATTTCAATATATTGGCCAGTCCTATTTCTGAGTATGTGAGTTCTTACCATGCTCTGTGGACGTGGTCGTTTCTCAGGATTTTCACAGATACCCGTGTCTCTCCGAGGAACACGTCCTGTGCCAAGTTACCATTATTCCACAGCTCCACCCTGCATGAGAGAGTACAAGAGTACGCATTAGCTAAATGTTCATTTCTAAACGCACATACACAAACAGAACTTCGTAATCCATGTATTCAACACACGTTTGAACTTCTCTCATTTTTAGTCAAACTGAATCTGAAATTCAGCACGCAGAGCACAGATGCAGTTGCATCAAAGTGGGTTAGTCATTTTTCTCTCCGCTACCGAATGGAGCTTTTTCTCACATCAAACATGCACACAAATAAATTGCATTTAAGTGGAAAATAAAAACCAACAACACACCAAAACCATGCATAAACACACACACGCACACACACATTAGTGTCATGATCTAATGTGCCGTCTGGTGGTTTCACCTACTCTTACCTGTCAGCTTCTGCAGAGGGCTATATGGGACAATTCAGAGTGGCGCATTACGTGTCAAATCAGATCAAAGCCACATTCATCAAAAACATTTGTAACAGAACGTACAGTCGCCAAATTGAATAATCATTCATCCCTGACTACCATATTCATCCACAAAAAGTCGGTTTGTGCAGTTTAAGAAAAGACTTTAAACAAAAGTCTAGTGCTGTTCAACGATTAATCGTGATTAACTGCATCCGAAATAAAGGTTTCTGTTTATATAGTAAATGTGTGTACTGTGTACATTTATTATGTAGATATAAATACACACATATATTTTTCACAATATATTTATTATAACAGTATATTTAGTATAACAGTTTATTTATATATAAATATTTTAAATGTATAAACATATTTTCTTATGTACATGCATTTGTGTGTATATATATATATATATATATACACACACACATAAATATACACACAGTACACACACACATATTATGTAAACAAAAACTTTTATTTTGGATTAATCATTATTAACTGTTTAATAGCACCACAAAAAAAGAGAAGAAAAAAAAACAGCCAAGAGAGGCAAAGTAAAAAAAATGACAACATTATGACAAAGGAGAAGAGAAGACTCACTTGATCTCTAGTTTCTCTATGTCCTCCTCCTCCACGTGAAAGTGTGATCTCCCTTTGTAACTGCTTGACCTTGTGACCTGCCAAAACATTGTAAACTGTGAACTTCAGGCTAACACAACAGACGCATGCGACAAAACACTGTAAGCAGTTTAATCACCATGTCTCATACCAATTTTTCTTCTTTTTTTAAGATTTAATTTTGGCCATTCTTTAGCCTTTTATCAGATCACTAGTGACAGGAAGTGAAGTGGGAGAGACAGAGGGGGAGGGTAAATGATTAATAAATTAATTAAACTTACATTAATAAATCTTATTATTTAGACACATGATAATAGTTGTTTAGTGTGTTAACAAATGCTTTATTAACACAGGTTAATAAGTCAGGAAGTTATAAAGCATTTAGTAGTTGTCAGACGTCGGTTTTTGTTAGCTATTCTAAACAGTTAAACAAACAACACAGAGGGATACAGAACGCAAAATATTTTTTTTAAGATGCAGAAAATGAAACTTTACAAGTATACACTTGATGAATGTAAAACAAACCCCTGAAAAAAAAAATTATAAAAAAAAACAGTGTACAATTACACGTTTTTTTTTGCTTTTTTTTAATGAATAGTTCTGTATCCCTCTGTGTTGTGTTTATTTTTTCTGTTAGGAAGATAACTGAGCCTTTAAATTTCCTATATGCTTATAAATCAAGAAAAAGCTGTATGTTTATAGCTGTATTTATATTCTGCTTACTAATGACTATTAATATTGGAACAATAATTTATAAAGGAGGAACTGACTGTTTACTAATGCTTAACTAATGATTCATAGCGTGGAGTTATTATAAAGTGTTACCCACTACGGTAATCTAAGCATGCTCTCTTTCAAAGTTAAAACTGACACTTCTACACATCTGTGAAAAGTAAACCTGCCAACTTTGATTCGATTGGCAATCTCAATCATTTTGACATTGACAAGCGTAGTTAGACCACTGAGGCAGAGCTAACAAAAAATTGTAAAAACGTTTTTTTCGTCTTAACTCATGTGTAATAAAATACAGCAGAACAGTGTGAGAATTTCACATACTGCAAGGGACAATTTGCCCATTTCTAATTATTGTGGAGGTGAATTTGTCCCCCATACAGCTCAGAAATAATTTCGACTCAATCAACATTCAGGAATAGTTAATTCTGTTACCATCAAGTATTGACTTTCATAGTAGGACAAAAAAACAGCCTGGTTACAAACCTTCATCAAAATTTGTGTTCGGCACAACAAAGACATTCCTACAGGTTTGGAACTACTTGAGGGTGACAGACTTTTCATTTTTGGGTGAACCATTGCCTAATGTTCTTTAAATGGATAAGAATGTACCTCAAAATGAAATGTCTCATCAAACTGAGGGTCACTGGTTTTCTTCTTGACTTTAGTTTTTTTCTGGTCAGACCTGAGAGAGAGAGAGAGAGAAAAAGACAGAGAGCAGGATGTTATTACTGAATCAGAGCGGATGTTATGTACTCATTTCTGCCATCAGAAACAGAGGCCGAAACTCTCTTATGACTGACTGAATGAGAAATGATCACAATAGAGCATTTTGACTGTTTTAAGTACTGACTTCAATAGAAACCACCACGTTTTAAGCACCATCTGTTATTTTACTGTAAAACCTGTGATTTATGGCAACTTGAATCTGAAAAATGTTTATAAACCCACCTGGCCGGCCCTACGAGTGTTACTGTAGCGTATGGATCACAGTTCTGCCCACTTATCAACGGCAAACCCTGACACGCTATTATCCTGCAAAAGACAAAAAGATGTATTAAGGAGCTTGTTATTAAAAGATGGTAACACTTTAGAACAGGGACCAATTCTCGCTATGAACTAGTTGCTTATTATTATTATTATTATTATTATTAACATATTAGCCATTTATTAGAATAAAGTACACATTGTGCATGACAATATTCTACATCCTTAATCCTACTCAATACCTAAACTTAACAGCTACCATACTAACTATAAATAATCAGCAAATTACAAAAGTCATAGTTAATGGTTTAGCAAGAATTGGATCTTAAAATAAAGTAAAGATAAAAGAAAAGAATCTTATGTCTATACTGTGATTAAACAGCAAACATTCAAATCAATATGAAACCACATTCTTTATCCATTTTACAATGACAACACTCCAAGTGAAACAGGATATTTAGACTAAATGATGCAATTAATCGCGATTAGTCATTTTACAGCACTAATAGGCTCTCTCTCTCTCTCTCTCTCTCTATATATATATATATATATCCACACACGGGTTATACATTAGTGCTGTCAAATAACTAATCACGATTAATTGCATCAAAAATAAATGTTTTTGTTTACGCAATAGAAATACACAGTACATAAACATATATTATGTCTATAGAAATACACACAAAAGCATGTATGTATATATATATATATATATTTAAATATATTTTCAAACTATATATGCTGTATGTCAGTGTATTAATATATACCTAATACATATACATGGTGATCAAACTGAAAAAAAATACGGTAACACTGTGTTAGATTTAACGTTTTAAGTTACCACACTTAAGTATAACTACTGAAATTAGTTTTGCATGAACCAAAGACCATCACAAGCAGCTTTTAAACATGAACATATATAGAAGGGGCTCAGTGTCATGCACACAAACACTAAACACCATCATGATGAGACTCATGAAAGTGAAATATCCCATAAACTTTCGTTTAAAAACAAAACATGTAACATACAGTGCAACCCTAATAAACATAACAGATAAGAAAAAAACTAAGAAAAAAAAAGGAAAAAATTCAGGGAATGTCCATTTATGTTTTTTTCCTGTCAATTTTACAGGAATTTACCATTAACCATTTAACAGGTTTTTACCGTTAAAATCACAGCCATTTTTTACAGTGAACATATATAATATGTAAACAAAAACAAATGCAATTAATCATTTGAAAGTGCTACTATATATATATATATATATATATATATATAAATATAAACAAACTACTGAAATTAGTTGCAACCCAATAGAGCTAGTGAGAGTCTGGCACTGAACTCCTCTCACATTGCTCCTCTTCTCTCTTCTATTGTTGAGCACTGATGTTGTCTTTTTACCACCACTGTGTCACATTAAAATGTGAATGAATGAAAGAATAAGACGATGAAAGACGTACAAGCATAAATGAAAGTGTCAGATAAGAGTGCTGAAAACAGAAGCGCTGCTATCCAAGACAGGAAGTAATTCACACTTGTAGTTGTCATGGTGACAGCCGTGAAGCACCGAAGGAAGGTGAGAAAGAATGACAGAGAGCGAGAGAGCATGAAAGAGAAAAAAGCAGTGTGACGGCAAAACAAAACCACAGGAGCAGCGCAGTACGAACTTCCTGCCGTCACGGCATCACTTCCTCTTTCGTCAACCTGCTCTGTGGGAGAGTGTGAATGAAGAGCGATGGCCAACATTAAACACACACGTCAGCAACTCTGTGTTGAGTCAAAGCATTTTTCACACAGTTAAAGAAAATACATACACCCTGTAGAGTTGTGAAGATGAATTTCACAGGTACTCTCCTCCATCCAGACGACACACACACACACACACCTCTGAAGCTATCCACACGTCACAGAAAGCATACGGCATGTAGTATTTTTAATGTGAAGCATCATGAAACCACAGTAGTAAACCAAATAGACCATTTCCAAACATGCCTTGTATATGCAGGTCTTATTAATATACAGAAAAACTAGCATGATAAAGTAACCATATATCCCAGCCCTGACAGGTTTACAGATAGGACATTCCCAAACGTTTGGTCAACAAAACATTTTTGATATAAAATATTTTTTTATAAACAATTTCTAGTTCATATTTCCATCATTACAAATGTTCTCTGATATTGGTTATTTTTCATGTTATTTTTTTTTAAATTGAAATATTTATTTACAGCATATGGCTGTACAATTGGGTTAGAAAAGAAAGTGTAATACTTTTTCATGAACTATTATAGATTTTATATGCAAAAACAAATAGATGCTGCTGCTAAAAGAACAACGAGACCAAACTGTGATGAACATAAACTCAGTTTTCACAAGCCCTTATTCACTGGTGATGATAATGATGACAAAAATAATATTATTAATAATATTAATAATAATCATTAATGCATATTATTTATAAGTCTAATTAAACAAAAATTTATACAAAAAATCAAATCTGTTATTGTGAGAATACAACTGTGATTTAAAGAAAAATATTAGATAATTTTAATTTATAATAAAATAGACTATATTATATTTTATATAGATAGATACATTTTTTATCATTTTAATTTATAATAAAAATAATATATTGTATTTTATACAGACAGATAGATATTTGATCATTTTAATTTATAATAAAATAGTAGGTTATATATTTTATATAGACAGAGAGATAAATTGAAAGATTAAAAGATAGAGAGATAAAGAAATAAATGACAGATAAATAATATTATTTATTAAAAAATCAAGACCGAAATATAGTACTATTATAAGGATATTATTGTACTTCAACTAAAAAATAAATAAATATCTAAATATTCTAAATTAAATTAAATTCTACATAAATGCTGTTATAATTATGTATAATTATTATTGTTATAATTATATATTATTTTTAGCATATTTTATTTTTCACTAAACATTACAATATAAATATGTCTTAAAAGATTAAGAGTTTAATGTCTAAAATCATTTATTTAAACAGAAAATGGCACAGGTATATAAACTTAAACTTAACTTTTAGTTAAGCTAAATCTGATAAAATGCTAAAAACTGTTCACATAAATGCTCAAAAAATATGCCAGTATAAAATAAATGAACCGCAGCACGAAGAGATGTTCAAGAGATGCACTTTTGTCTTTAGTCACAGAAAAATAATCAAGGCAATGTTGATTGGCTGATGGCACAGCATGAACCTCCCAGTGACAAACTGAGCTGTGACAGCTGGATACATACTATAATACAATCACATGTAAGTGACATGTCCTAATGATATAGTGTCATAACTGTTACTATTAGAACACAGAGTTTTTTATGAATTGCCAACAACGGAGTAAGATGATTTTTAGAACCACACGCTATAGTTAAGACATCTACCAGCAAACAATAAAGGGAGGTCAAATCTTGGCCTTTTAACTCGATATCCTGTTTCACAAATGTGAAATGTACAGTGGGTTATGAATGCCAATTCATGTTGAGCTCAAATACACTGACAGACAAGCATCACTTACTGAACCACAAGCTGTTGGCAGATGGAGCCATTCTCTGTGATCAGCTCATTCAGCTTCATCTCTAAATGAACCTTCCCCTGTAAAAGTAAAAAAAAAATTAGATAATAAAAACCAGAAGTGCGCTTCATTTTTCAGTCATGTTGTCTTTAGATGGGCCGCTGCTTTATAGTCTGTACGCACTGACAAAAGAAAAAAACTCTAAAAATAGAATTTGTATAATTAAATAATGCTTTGATATCAAATGCAATGAAATTCAAACATTCTTTTATTAAAATGTTTATGAAGTTCATAATTCACTGTATATAGCATTCAGATGATAGGATCTGCTTAAAACAAAACGGTCATCTGAACTATGTGTTTTGAGGGCCCTGGCACTGAAGTTCAACTACTGACATGTTTATGATAAAATATGAAAAATGTTAAAAGCCAGTAAAATTTGTTGGAATGAGAAAAAGTGCAAACAGAGGAGAGGTGAGGAGGACAGGACAGGAAGGGAGAAAGATAGAGAAGAAAAACAAAATAAAAACACCCACATACTCCTACGCGATATTTTGTTCAAGTTCCTTTGACATGACATCGTAAAACGCACCAGTAATTCAATGTTAACAGATTCATAGTTTTAAAAATAAAAAAAGGTTACATGTGTTTGTTTTTTTAATAATAATAATTCAAAATGCAAGTCACTTGATAGAATCTAATAATTAAAGCTGCAAAAGACAAACGTAGGTCTATCACTTGTACAATAGATTAACTATAGAGCAATTTGTTTCGAAAGTATGAGGAAACAAAAAAACTTGTTTTGTGTAAAGAAGTTGTTTAAGATTTTATAGCACATAAGGGCTTAAAAAAGGCGATAGAGGAGCGTCTTGTGATTTCAGCCGGTTCTGGGTGGCTCTGAACATTATCTGACGGAAGTGCCACCCACCCTTTTCTCGTCCTCAGGGTTAAAGACACATACACCACAGTGTTTCACCAAGCCATAAGGTAACGCTGTGACATGCAGACTATAGGAAATCTATCAGTATTTTTTTCATCAATTTAACAATTTGTTATATAGAGAGAGAGAGAGAGAGAGAGAGAGAGAGAGAGAGAGAGAGAGAGAGAGAGAGAAAAAATTGTTAAAATCACATTTTTAGTCTGAAGTAAGCATGAGCGTGTTCTTTCAATTTAAAAAAATATAAAATGTAAGAACAACAACATGCAGTCAAACAGTACGTTTAGCTCCTGCTTTATTTTAAGGTCTAATTCTTGCTATTAACAAACCATTAACTATGACATTTAATATCCTAATTAATAGTTGGTAAGACAGGTGTTACTCTTAGGTATTTGGTAAGATAAGCAATGTAAATCATGGTCATGCAGAATATGTGCTTTATACCTACTAACAAATAGCTAATATGTTGGGAAAGTTGTATATCATTGTACAAGGCTGTATTACAAATGTTCAAAATAAAAATAATAATAATAAATAAAAAAATAGCTAATATGTAATTAATAGACATGTTAATAAGCAATTAGTTAATAGTGAGAATTAGTCCGGTAACACTTTATTTAGAGAGTCCAGGATAATGCATTAGTTAAGCATTAATTAATGGTTAATTTGTTTAAATTAATCATTAGTTGAGCAAAAACACACAAGTAATTAATGATTAACCTAACATTTTAAGGGCCCAAATTATGCATTAGTTAAGCACAAAAAAACTTGTACTTTATGATTAACTTATGCAACTTTATGCATCAGTTAAGCATGAACACGTATATAACTAATGATTATCTGAACATATAACAAGGGGCATATTAACCATTATTTACAATTCATTAGTCATTTTAAAAACAAACATTTATTAAACTTCCTTTGAAACTAGCCTTATTTATTATCTTATAGTCTATAAACATGAATATTACTCAATAGGTGTCATAATTAATATGGAGTCACTTTGGAGTCACTTTAGTGTCACTTTAGAATAGGGGATCAAATTCCTATTATTAGCATAATATTAATTGAGTTTAGCCTTAATTATTAGCTTATCCTAATCAATAAATATTATTATATATAATAATAAGTATTATATATGTTTATTAAAGGCTTTTAAATTTTTAACCATGTGAATGCCTTGTAGTATTATTTTGTTTCACTAGTCTGTAAATATGCTCTGGTGTTATAGATGTATTTTTATTTTGTTTCAGATGACATTTTTCTTTAAATCAGACTTTTGATTTACGGACACATTCTATCAACATTTACATTGGCCCAAAAAAACGTAGACACTTAAACAGTTAAAAATAAATAAATAAATAAATAAAGTCAGCACAATATTTGAAATATGACTATATTCCAATGAAAACTGACATGAAAACTATGCTTGCTCTGCTTTTACTTTCTTTGGTTGGAAAACTGCTATTTGTAATTATACATTTTTTAAAAATACATTGCAAGTATACAAGAAGCACTCCAATTAAAAATGATCAATGGAACATGCAACAAATTCTTATGCAGAAACCCGCTTGCTTTGTTTACTTTCCTCATTAATTTCCGAAAGTGGCAAACCACTTGACTTTCCGTGGTGTATGCGTTGTCTTTTTTTTTTAAAAAAAAAGCAAATTACTTTACATAAACACTATTTGTTTCTGATACAGTCCACACCCCCTGCCCCTCGTTCTGCTAAACGGTGAATCATACTTGTGTACAAAACAGATCCGTGCATACACCATACACAAAAACAGGATGTGGAGTTGGGCCTGCATCTGCTTTCAAGTCATTGGACCACATATAAGAGCTGACTAATACATCGATCTCATTGGGTACGGCGAGGCAATGAGTAATCATAAACTCACCCGATTGGCCCAAACCACGGCTGGAGACTAACCACAGAAGGGAAGTAAGGTCGTGTATTCATGTATTGCTCTGTTGGGTGTGTTAAATGATCATTTCTATGCCTTATAACCGTTCACTCACCTGAACTTCTGAATGTGGATCCACAGGCTGTAACTGAAACCAGTTCTCCTTCCCGCAGTACTTATATAGATCTTCCTTCCTGATGGCTACTTTACCTACAAACACACACACAAGCAAGACTTAGTTGACATGTACACTGTGTATTAGTCTTGTAAATGAGACAAAACAAGGGCAAAAGACACTGACCTACAGGTAGATCCCTTATTTGGAACATGCTCTTGGCGTACACGTAGAAGGACAGGCATTGGAATGGGCGGGGAATTTCAAAATAGAAGTCCTCGCTATAGAACGGACTAAAGCGTAAGAAAAAAGAATGTTAATCACGAGCACGGTGACTCTATTAACAAAATGCCTGCAAAAAAATAAATATAATCAATATCACATATTATAGTTATATAGTTATTATAGAGAACGGAGCAAGCATCACCATGGGTTAGATTCCCAGGAAAAGAGTACCTAAATAAATGCGTCTGGTATATGTATAAATGAAAATATATGTTATTTGTACTGTAATGATTTTTTTTTTACTGTGTTTGAACCAGGTTTGATGAAAAAAAAAAGAAGATTTTTTTAAACTAATTTTAAAACGGGGCATGATGCAATACATCAGAAGAGTTTTCTGCCACACAGCATTTATTTCTATGGTTTTCTTTGTACAGACGTAGTTCACTGACAAGCTACACAATATCACATTCATAATCGCAGATGAACCGCCTGTGATCATTAATACAATACTGCGTCGTTGTCAGTGAACTACAACTAGTCTATTATGCATCATGACAATAGCATGCGATTAATTGCAGAGCCCTACTCACAACACACTCCAACACAGAAACATGCTGAAAAAACTCATAACACCCAAATGCAGAAACGTGTTTATGGGAACCACAAAGTGACGAACTTGGTTGGGACATGCTTATTGATGTTTGCTCTGAAAGGTGAGATTTTGTTTTATTTTAACATACGACCTTTTTTTTTTCAATTCTAAATAATTCAGAAAATACACAGTTACTTCAACTATGAAAGGTAATGTAAGCTGGCTAACTTAAAAAATTAAAATAAAAAATTCCTTGGCTTTCACTATTAAAAAAATAAATAAATGTACAAAATAATATTTGACTAATAAAAATAGTTACTAACCACAAATTGTATACAAATGGTAATCAACGCAAAATTAAATAAATAAATGAATGCATCTTTTAAGCATGTTTATGTTTTGGGTTGTGTTATAAGCATAAAGATGATAAGGATGTATTCTTAATTTTCTGGTGCTTTTTCTATTTTTAGGTATTTTATTAAGTTGCAGAGTGTTGTCTCTCAGTCACCATAAAATAAGCTTTTTGGCAGTAAAACAGAAAGAGTAAATGATCGAAAAACACAGAACGCATTTAATAACATAGTTGCTTTAATGAGTCACAGCTGGTTAGGACAAAGTAAGTCTAGGTAAGGAGAAATTTAATGTGCTATACTAGTCATGTACTATACTATACTATTTAATGGTCACGATATGAAACAGTTTATGAAATTCAAATTATGTGAATATAAAATATTTCATAAGATGCAATTACATTCGAACATTTCTGTGACACTCTGTGCTTGTGAAATGTTAGTGGGTCACGTTCATGTGATGGACAGTTACCCTGCTTAACCCAAGTGTCCAAACACTTTCTGAGGTCAAAGCAAGCAAGGGATTTATAAAAAAAAAACAACTCACTTCTAGCTGTGACTGCAACAGTCAAATACCTCAGCTGAGACTTGAGCGGAGAATGCTCATCCACCCACACACACTCCAGCTCTTACACACACACACAAATGACACACTCATAGCCCCCGCACTGAAGAGCGCATGCGCATTCACGCACAAACGGATTCTGACCTCCTGAAAACTGCTACAGGTAAAACCACTCGACTCCAAATACTGAAAACGTGGCCACGCCGCACACGAATGGCCTCAGATTCAAAAGTGTTTAATAATAAGCCAGATGAGAGAGAGAAAGAAAGATTGGGAGAGGTGAAGAAAGACTTCGCGCTCTGAGAGAGGCTGATTGCAAACGAGTGTGTGCGCGAAAGACAAGGAGCGATAGATAGCAAGTGTGAGAGAGAAAAGTGAGGGAACGCGTAGGTGGACACCCTTCCTTAGACACAGCCAACAAAGCCCTTTGAACAGAGGGGGAAAAAGCAGTTGTGAAATACCACGAGAGGAAAAGCCTTCAGAAAGCGAAGGAGATAAAGAAAATGTGCTTCTTTCAATGACTAGACGCTTTTGCAACTGAAAGTGTGCACAGTGTAATATCGTCAATATGTCGTATGTCCGATATCACGATGAACTGTAAATCTGGCGCACAATGGAAAGTCAATTTTGAGTATAATGAATAAAAAAACAATGTGAAGTATCCACACCATGTTCATTACTTAGCATTACATTGAAAAATACCTTAGCAACAACCCAAAACACCATGACAACAAGCTAAAATAAAAAAAAATAGCTTAAAGTGATAGTGAAAATTGCATCATCATCCGCTCACTCTCATGTTGTTGACATTCTTTCTTCTATGGAACACAAAATAAGATATTTCACATTGTTTTTGTCCTTACAGTAGAAGTCAAGGTGGTCCAAAATAAATTCCGACCCTGTTGCAATGTAAGTGTTTTCAAACATTTTCTATGAATACCATCTACAATATATCTTTTAGAAACATGATAATAAAATCTTGTGTTAACAACTACATTATTATTATCACCAAACACCAACAAAACTATATTTAAGGGTTAGATCAGGCACAAATAAAGGTAACCACGCTCTACAAGTGCTAATGACATTTTCTTCAAGATATTTTTAAATCCCTATTGTAATATATATATATATATCAACTACCATGAAAGATGAAATAAAACGCCATAAAAGGGCAGTGTTTCCGATTATTACATGGCAGACAAAAAAAAAAAAAAAAAAAAAGGTTTTGTGAAGCAGCATGAAAACCACACATATGAGAAGTGCTGTAAGATAAATATCATCAACATCAGCATGTAGTTTGCATGTGATGATGGTGTGCTTATGTGTGTTTACGCTCTCACCTTACGCTCTTCTCATAGACTTTTGTGCGATATACTTCCTCCTGATCCAAACTGATTGTACAGAAGGTGCAGAGGTCACGGAGGCGGTTCGGCCCTGAGCTCGGACCCAGATTCTTTGCTTCGCCTGTATAGAAAAGCATTACAAGGGTGTAAGAAGTTTCACAATATTATACAAACGAATGCATTCATTCTTCCAAAAGGTGAAATCCCAAAGCGGAAGAGCTGTCTGAGGACATCCTGCATACCGTTTTCTTACAGAATAAAAAAAAAAATACATTCAGTTTTGTTCTGTTTAGCTTTTTTTGTATTTGAATTAGAGGTTTGTCAGTTGTGGGGTCGGCGATGTACGGCCACTAACACACACTATTGCGCGCACACACTTGCAGGAGCGCTGTGGTGGGTGCAGAGGCTTGAGGCGGATGTGGCCGCTGTACGTGGAGCTCATCTAAGATGTGGTTACAGACGAGAAGCATTAGCTTCCTCCCAGCATGCACTGGGGCTTCCAGGAGAGCGCTGATTCAAAAGATCAAATTCAAAAACACACATACACAACCACACGTTTTAATGTGTCAGAGGGCAAAGCTATAACTAATCCAGACCACATCAAACCAAAACGACACAGATATATTTTCTGAATGCAAGAACAATTTATAAAAATGAACACGCACCTTATAAATGTGCATGACAAATTTAGAAGATCAGATACTATGAATTCTTTATTGTGGTTTACAGCTTTCAGTTTTATCCCTCCTCTAAAAATCACAATTTTTTAGATAAAACCATTCATCATTTTTTTTTTATATAAAACGTTCTGCACTTGCTGTTGGATGGTAATCAAGTCTATAGACAAAACTCAGGAAGGAATAAGTGGGTAAATCACTCCAAACTATGGCAATGTGTCACTACAAAAATATTTATATGTAATGTCAATATGCAATGCACATCAAAATCTTTAAAATTATCCCTATTTTATGCATGCATTTTTATCTTTTGGGCTGACTCCATAATGCCCTGATGCTCATATAACATTCACCCTACAGAAGATGCTTATATTCTCATTAGGGATCAATGAGGCTGAATGCACAAAGTCTGCAACTTACACCTTTAGCAATTACACAGTCTGTGTTTCCGGCACACACACCTCTTCCCCTGAACCATTCAGAAAACAACAGCAAATGCAACCCTGAGCAGCTCATAATGATGCTCGCAGTCGACACAGATAAAGACTCAGAGGAAACTAAACTCCCAAGAGCACATTGCCGCAGGGAGCCATGATAGCAGCCAGTGCCCTACAGTTAACCCTCTCTTCTCACACACATCCAGGTGTAACGAAGACAAGTGAACGTGTGGAGCACTGTATGCTTAGCAACGGAAGTGAATACAAACCACAACTGTGAGGCCTGAACAAACAAGCTACACAAGGCTTCACACACATGCACGTACAAAACTCTGGAGTTCCCTCCATGCAAACACACATGCATGCATGCACTCATACGCAGACACGTTTATAGACATAAACAAACGTGCATAAGAAAACGGTGTACAACCAAAATATGCAACCATACCGGATACATTTCTGTGAAATCATCTGGGCCGATGAAAAGATATGATTCAAATCACACCAGCTATATAATGTAGAAATGATAGTTTCCACAGAAACTCATCATTTACAGACCAGTTCCATCATTAAAATGTGACACATTTTTAGGCTTAAAAAATATATTTTGCCTAATCTTGATTTGTTTTTTCAACTAAAAATTTTAATAAAAAAAAAATATATATTTTTTATTGTTGTATTTTACAGTATTTCAATTGATCAGAATGACAAAATGACCCCTAAAATCATTGCTGAATAAAAGACAGTAATCTACAGAATGCTTTTGGGTCTAAAGAAGAGAAAGAGCATCTTACTGTAACGGCTACTGTCTGAAAATAGTTTAAATTGATATCCATCAGGGCTGGGCGATTTGGCCTAAAATATAAATCTTGATTACTTGATTACGATTAATTAACGATTATTCATTTATTGCCCTAATAGTTCACTGACAAGTTTTGTACAGTAAATATGCTCGCATAATACAAGTGAGAGATTTCTGCATGAAGGGTGCATTACTTGATTTTAAAATAATTGAAGGAAACACACACTATCTGATTATTTATTAAACATCAGTGTTGAACAACTGAAACTAAAGCACACATTGCCTAAAACGAACAGTCACTTTGTTCTTAAAAAATAGCTAAAAAATAAATAACAGTGTATCTTCTGTCGAGAGTTTTAACAAGGTGTTTAAACCCGCTTCGCTCCACTGTAGCCAAGGAAGTCATATCCTTTGCGATGTAATAACAAATAGCGTCAGTTATTTCTTTCCATCTTCTTGAACTCTTCTCATACTGTGTGAAATTAGTGCATGCTTGTGTTATCGACATCGTCTCTTTTTGTTTTGTTTTTTTTCCGAGCCATGCACTGTTCATATTCAGTAACGTGATTGTGCTCCACGTGTTGAAACAAATCGGTGGTGTTACCTTTGGGCGTCGATGCCCAAATGTGTCCAAATAACGGATTTTTTTTTTTTTGGTACAGTCGTCTCAGTTCTCCATGCTCGACATGCTGGCAGAATAACGTAATTTAAAGGAGCGGGGTCACGTGACTCACGGTAGCGTTTTTAAAGGGAAAGTAATCAAAATAATCGGCCTGGAAAAATTTGATCAATTATAGGTTCTGAATGTTTTGATCGACCCTAATCCGCCCTAATATCCATCCATATTTTTAGGACACAATATTACATACACGACAGTTAATTAATATCACATTCACCCACGAGGAGTGTTGCATCACATCACTGTGCTTGAAAAGTGTTTAGTGTTAGCTGTGTAAGCACAATGCACAGCTAAGGGTGTGTGAGGTGACAGCGTCAATCTGCTTCAGCTCTTTAAAGAACTATTAATGTCTAATCCCAATGCCACCGACTGTGAAAAACTAAAGCGACTCTTGAGCTCTTGTGCTAAGCCCTCCTGCCCTGAATCGCTTAGAAGCAGCCCCAGAGACCGTGTGACGCCATCCCTAACTGCTTTTAGAAGATCTTAACTTAGACCCACAAGACATACCGGAAGGGGAAACACTGAGGTGGTTAGTTTTTGACCCCATATTTGACCCTGATATAGCCAGGCTCATGATAATTTAACTTGGCTAAGTCCTTGTAAAAAAAAAGGTAGTTCCTCAGAAAAATAATGAATAGGCAGAATAGCTAACTTTAGAATGTGTTTGTAACTATCCTACTGTTTAACAGCATACTGAGTATCTTTTCAACAGTATATGTTACTCAACCATAAATACTAGCATGCTTTTTATCTTATAAATAAATACAGTTTGTACACAGCTCTCTTGAATACTTGTCTCTGACTGCTGAATCATGACATTCGGCGATCAAATTGTCAATTGATCAAATTTGTCCCAAGCAACCAATTTCGAACGTCAATACAAAATAAAGTTTCAAATAAGTAGATATAAAACATATATAAGGTTTATATTAGGTGATGTACTTGCATCAAACAAGTTGTATTTACTGTACTTATTGCTGTCATATTATATTGCTAAACACATTTGCTGCTATTGAGGTGGAATGCAGGTAGGGTTAGGGACAGGTTTGGTGGTGTGAGTAGGTTTAAGGGTGGGTTAAGTTGTCAACAGTGTAATTATAAACGTAACTACAGGTGTAATTACATGGGCATTTTTAAAAATAAAAGTACAATGTAAAAACTTATATGTACATAATAAGTGCATCGTACCAAATAATTAATTTAAATGTAAGTACATAGCAGTTAAGGCCACCTAATATAAAGTGGGACCAAATAAAATCTATAAAACATGGTGTCTACGTGCATATTAGCATACAAATTCACACATTCAGAATCATACTGGTATGATTTCAAGGATAGCTTGTGTTGTGTGTTGCTCAAAACTATTTGTAACAATAGTTATTGCGAAAGAACGCAAGAGAAGGATGAGGTTTGAGAGTGAATGAAGTAAGCGGTCAGAAGGTTATGAGTCAATGAGTGTGAGCCACAAGTTTTAAACACCAACCTCAGCTTGTTAGCTACGTTTGAAGGCCCCATGAAATCACAAAGACACTCGACAAATTATTTTTGGGGAAACATATTTTCTTTTTTTAAAATAGCCGACTGACTTCACATCACAGTTCACAAAACCAAAGTTTGCTACATGCTATGCTATTGCTAATAGGTTTATTGGACAAAATTTTAGGCATGCCCATAAGAGCATAAAAATTCTAGATTTCTATTTTTCCTTTCTCTTTACAGTGTTAGAAGCTGATCTTATCTATGCACTGAAGTTTCAAAACCAAAGAGACAGTCTTTATAAATTTTATGACCTGCCCACCTAAAACGCTGAGTTTATACATGCTCCCACTTTGCTATGTCACCGAGTGGGTTTATATTCAAACACCACCTAAATACTCAAAGAAAGAAGTCGGAACTATTATTCTCACTGTAGTGTTGCTGCTGGCGCCATGTTGTGACGAAGCTGTGTGAGAAACTACTTCGTTTGTGTTTCCAAAAGAAGACAACTAGTAATCAGTGGTTAAGTTGTATTCACAACACTGTTCCACAACAGTTCAACCCAAATATTAGCGTGTGTTCAGAGCATTTACAGAGGACAGACTCCTAAAACCTGGAGAGTAGCCTATGCTGTCTGTACACAGAGACTAGCGATCCTACCTCTGCAAGAACAGTCTGGCACTTCTCACTCACAACCTTTAAGTAAGTTACATTTTCTTATTAAAAGAACCTGCTACATAGTTCTCGAACACGAGTTTTTAGCAGTGAAGGGTAGTGCTTGTGTCATTACTCCGAACCCGAATGCAGACGTGGTGTTTTGTTTTCGAGGTGTCAATGTGTTTTATTGTTTTGGTGTCATGCCGTGGGGACGTGGCATCACGTTATGGTAAGAGGCGTAACATTTCCGCCACATGTTTGGGGTATTCGGCTGCCAATCACGGTGCACTGGATAGCTGGCCAATCAAAGCACACCTCACTTTTTTAGAACGATGAGCTTTGTACAAATTGACCCGTTTCAGGAGGCGGGGCTTAGAGGAAATACAAAAATGCACAGTATGTGAAAAATAATGTGTTTTTTGCAACTTAAACCACATATACACACTGCGTTATATTCTGTGTCGTATTTCACTGTTTTTATTCAGTATTGCTTAAGATGACTAAAAACAGCGAAATGCAACTTATATGACACAAACCAGCAAATTATATACGTTAAATAATTTATAATTACATTTATTCTAGAACCAGAGTAACATCTTATTCCCAATTTCACTCAATATGGGAACAGGAGACCTTTTAACCAATGAATGGGAGAAAGAAGGTAATTGGCTTTACTTATTTGAAAAATGTAACTCAGATATTTACTTGTAAATTACAAAGTAAAAACTACTTTACTAGTAACTACAAAAAAAGTTACTTGTAATGTGTTACCACCAACGCTGCCAACACACATGAACTAAAATCCACAAAATGGCAAAACTAATTATCTAACCACTTCAGGAAAACAAACGGTTGTATAGTGGTTTAAATATAATCGACTATCACGTTTGTTTAGGCCTGAAATGTTCTAATAAGGGCATCAGAATTGGTTGACACCGGAACAATGTGGCCATTATAAAGTCGTAAGAGTGTGTTGTAAGATGGTCCTCATAGAGCCAGCCCTTAGTTTAGTTCCTCTTTGTCGGCTGTTATTAGTATACTACTGAATGCTTCACAGTTCTCCAACACATCACAACACGCAAATATTTCCTCCTGCTACTTGTATATGTGCACGCACACCTGCTGATAGCCGGTGCTGGTGACCACATGTAAATGTGGCCGTTTGTGTGCAAAAAGAGGGGAAAAGAAAAGAAAAAGATAACATCAGAGTGAGCAAAAAAGACTTGTAGTCCATGAGGGTACCAATTAGTCCACTACACTTTCCAATGGAAAGATTCATGGCTCAACATCTCACAAAAAAGTTTACCAATGCAGAGGTATTTTGAGTGGATTGTAAACATATTGCTATTCAGAATAACTTTTAGCAACTTTTTTTTTGCATGTTTCTATAATGTTCTGAGAAGATTTTAGCATGTTTATACGGTCTAAAACAGTGGTTTTATCTTGTTTAGCATCTGTATTGTCATTAAATTACATTTTAAACCAGATAGTAAAGAAAAATAACCTAAATCTTAATTAGGGAATTGTATAATATTATTAATGCAGACAAGTATTGAATGTAACTGTACATAATTAGTTTGTGTGTGTTTGTGAGAGTTGTGTATGTGCTATAGCATCTGTGCATTTATACAAAATCTATTTAGACTACTGTTTTTCATACAAATACCAAGAAACCATATAGTTAAATCTGTGCTGTATGTGTGACTTTTACTGTGTTTATTATAATACAAATAAAATGCTAAATGCTATGATGGAAAACCAATAGTGCTAATAATGAATCATTAAAAATGAAAAAAATAAAACACTTAAACAGTCAAAATAATTACATTTCACCATACAAAAATGTATTTGAACTCAAGCTACTGTAAACAAGCTACTGTAAAATGTATACAAAAATGTAAGTGATTTGAAACAATATGACCCTTAAGGACATGCAGAAACTAAGAAAATATACTTGTTTAATTAAAATAGTAATTTTTGTTCAGAAAAGTGTAAAGAATTAAAAAAAAAACGCGAAGCATTTGTCATGTTCTGACCATAAAGAGTAGTTTTAAACCACAACTAACAATCTGGTTTCTACAACTTTAACTCAGGAGAAATGTGCCTTTGTGACTGATACTAAATATTTTATTTTATCATAACATTTTTTTTTGTTATACATTAACACGTGCTTTATAACTGTTCTAATGAACCGTTATTATGCTAGTAACATGCATGCTATTAAGAAAGTAGCTAACAGTGAAAAGGGATCTAAAGTGTTACCTTCTGATTATTTCCTGATGGCATATTTTGGGCCCAAATATGAATTATTATATATTTTTGCAAAGACATAAGGGATTTTAATTACTTTAACAGGAATTACATCAGTAGTCTCGTAAGTGCTGCATGCACAGAATGTTTTAATTGTGTTTGTCGAGGTGTAATGTAGTATTGTGTGGTGTTAACATACGTCCCCAATTAGGACACTTACATGGACAAAGACATCACTGCAGTGTGACGCACTGCACACAGTGGCCTACGTACTCATAACAGTCATTCTGAAACCTTAGTGTGCTTTTGTGAATGAAAAAGCCTTTGAGCTGAGCTTCATTCACCTCACAGACCAATGGGCAGTTACCATTATTAGACATAACAGTTGTTGTCAACCAACTACAAAACACTAGTAAACAAATGAATGCCTTTATCCTTTCATAAAAATGGCTGGCGACGAGAGCCAACCACACCGTGTATTTAGACAAGAGCGTTAATACAGAACCCACAGACTGACTGCACAACCGTAACATTTAGCAGCTGATCAATTGTTTAGCGTCACAACAGTCACGCTGACCCCTTTGAGTGTTTCAGACAATTTGATTTGATAGCACATGATTGATGTCATGGGACATGTCTGTTTACAGTGTGTCACTTGGTTTGTATCACCCTGATTTGCCCTGAACCTCATTGTTTGGGAAAGGGCAAGCAAAGGACTGAGTAGGTAGTGGTTCGATCGAAGACTTTAGTTAAGTGCGACTAAAAAAAAACTGTTCTTCTGGAAGGCTTAGGGGCTTTTAGCAACCCTCCAATTTTTTTTTTTTTTTTTTTTTATAAAATTACAGGAAAGTCAGGTCATACTTTAAAGTAAACAGTACCTGGTTTATTCCCTAAGCATTTACAAAGAAGAGTGGAATTATTTAACATTACTACTGTGATTTCATAAGGACTTTCCCAGTTCTTCCTGAAGCCATGTGTAACTGTTTTTTCAATGCACTACACATGACATAACTGCTTTGTTAGTGTAACTAATTACTCAGCTCTCTTAGAAAATTACATACGTTGTCAATTTTAAAAAGGTACACCTTTGTACTTAAAGAAAGAATCCATATTGGGTATACATTACTAACTGAAGTGTACAAAAGTGTACCTTTTAAAAAATAAAAGGCCATCCCTTTTGTAACTTTTTTTCTTGAGAGTGTAAGTCTGTCACATTATTTGAAACCAAATTTTATAATCACTCCAAACTGCATCTAGTTCACATAACAGTATGTTATTTACTCATATTGTTAACTAGTATTATCGCTTTACTATACACGCTGTTGGAATTGACCTGAGGTTGAGACTTACGAGTCAGCCAAATGCCCTAAAAGTCCCAATTACACACCGACTTCCCAAAAATTCCCTGTCTCTGAATGCCCCCACATCCCCAGTGCAGACAACTGTTTTAGTACAGTAGCAAACACAGGTTACTGCTCTGTTACTGTAATCAGAAAAGCCTACCCTCATCCAGGTGGAAAGATAAAAGTGAGCTTTCACACAATCATACGCATCCACGCACAGTTGTAAAAAATTGGCATAAGGGCCTGTACACAAGACTTAATACTCATCTCGATATAGATTTTTACATTTTCGGGTATCAAAGAGATACTACATCCGTTTTTTTTTTTCTCTTATAGGTTACAACATATTTTATATTTGTTCCACAGGACATCTTTTACATTACATTAGTTTTTTTTTCTTTCTATACTCCCGTAAAACGAAGAGCTACTCTACTTCACATGAATTATGTAATATCATGAGGCCATGAGGCTTCCAGTGAGCTTTCCAGAGAGCGATGATTTACCACGAAGTCACTTGCAACACAGAAGGTTTCGGTTCAATTTTTTTGTTGTTTTTTTGTATTTTGGTGGGTGAGGGGTGCGAGACGGTAAAAACATAAGCGCCAATCAGTTTGACAGTGTTAGGAAAATATCCACAAATAAATTGAGTTCAAATTTAAATCATCTCAATCTATTCAAAACACTTTAAATGTCTAAATTATATTTCAGACACGCAGCAATCTTTCATTTTCCCCAATAATGTCAATATCAACTGTCATGTCATATCCTTTACAATTAATTTTATTGAACCATTTTATACTAATTCTGTGCAATTGTCATTAGATAAAAAATATCATTCAAATGTCACATGAATAAAGTGTAAAATATAAAGAACGGCTATGATACACATGTACATTGAAATTTAAAGGGTCCCTTTAAAGATTAACATGTTATTACTGTGGAAATATGCCAAGAATAATATGGTAATATCATGTTATGTCCAATGATCCAATGATAATTGTGGTTCTATGGTACTTCTATGGTACAAGCAGGCAAAAACCTGGCTCTACTGGGTTATACAAATCAATCCTATTAAGGGTCAGATTAAGCAGGAATAACTCCATATTTGATTTTTACAGTGTAAATATATCAAATACCCTAACAGAAACTATACCACAGTTAACAAGCTAAGTTTTAATCAATAAAGACTTTTAAAAAGAATTAAGAAGCTTATAGTCATTTAAAAAACTATAAAGTAATAAAACTATAAAGTAAAAAGCGGCTAATACCCAGTGACCAGACTGTTAAGTTACTGTAAAAACTGTAATATATGATTTTTAATCTACAGTAAACTACGTACTAAGTAATTTGAAATTTTTAACGTTACAGCAAGTGCGTTATTATTTATATAAACACAGAATATACTATATTACGCTTTTTAAAATCGTTTTTTTTTTTTTAATTATAAATGTGATAAATGTGAATTTAATAGTTTATTTAAACCGATGCAACAACTTCCGTCCAGCTTAGAATTTGTCAAATTTCGGCGAAGACCCCATCGTCTTCTTCACAGCCTCAGTCCGGGTAAGAATGAACCGACCATCCGCCAAGTGCCGTGAAGACGGGTTTGTTTAAAACGGGTAAATAAACAACAAACATTTCAGTCTTTTACTACCTCAAAGTGAATAAACACGACGGTTGTGAGGGGGAACCAGGGTTTGAGCACGTTAGCACCACTGCTAGCTAATAGATAATGGCAAAAGACTGAGCTATGTCTGTCACTGGTGATATAAAGACGATTCAGAGCTAAAATATCCCAAATCAAGTGAACTACTTATCCAAACTGTTGGTAAAATGTGGCATACAGCGCTGGTTTCTCACAGCCTCATCCAGTAGCGCTGAGTGTGTGTGTGTGTGTGTGTTGCTCCTACCGCGCCCCTCTATCCCCCGTGCCGATCCTTTTCTTTCTCTCCCAAAGCCATCTAAACACACTCGTCCAAACACACACATCTAACTCGCCGTCCAAGCAGCGTGTCGCACTTACATATTTTCCCTCGGAGGCTTTGCAAAATCCGGATTTTCGTGTCGTCTTCTTCCGCCATGGTCCAAGTTTCGTCTCTGTACAGTACATTCAACTCTTATCACATCCGTTTATGAATGCAGGCGCACGGACGGACGGCCCTCAGAAGCGTCACCGGCTCAGTGCGATTGGTCGCGTCGCCAGACCGGGATTTGTGTGAATCAACTCACACAGGCAACATCATGTAGTCAAAACAAACGGAAGCCCTAGTGGAGGCCGAGCGACAGAGCAGATGAACGGGGCCCCTCCGAAGAAACCCTGTGACTTGTGTTTTAAAACCTTGTGAGCTGACTGCCTAAAGAGCGTTTTAGCTTTGTCAGGTTACACAGAAACAGTCTTGGTGGATAGTTTGGAAATCAGTAGCTAGTTGCTTAAACTTTGTTAGAAGCAAGAAAAACTCTGTTTTTAAAGGCATTTTCAGATGTAAGCCCCACAGAGAAACACATAAGGAAAAAGAAAACACTAAATAAATATTGAATAAACATCTGTGTGAGGTTAGATATTTTTTAAACATACTGTTAATTTATTTATTTAGAATATTACTGTATAATGTGATAGTAATAATCATATTATAATACTGTAACGTTGGCAATAATCAGACTACATACCATTTTTAAACTGCAACTAGCATTTCCAGAACAATTAACATCCAACTTTTTAATTTATATTGTCATTACTTAAAAGCAATAATAATTATTAATGCATATATAACACTTATCTTTTTTCTATATTATTAGCCTGGTATTAAGTTAAATCAACACTGTAACACCGCAGCTGGAAATTTGACAACTTCCTCTATTCTGACTGCCATAATTCATCATTTTGTTTGTTTTTTCTATTATGCAAAGTTATAAAAATGCATGAAGAAAACTGGAACGTGTTTTTTTTTGCTATGGTTTCTCATGTAGATTACCCACATAAATCCACATTCAAAAAAGGAAACGTGAAAATCATCTATTTAATTGGTATTTAACATTTTTATGATTTCTTTGGCCATGCAGCACGACCATGCTGTCAGTGTCTCTGAAGATTGGTCCTGTGGGGGATTGTTATCAGCAATGTCTCTTTAAAAAATGTTCATTTCTGTATTAGTATATGTGTTAGAGTATTATACTGTATATGTGACCTGTGTCCGATTCAAACTATATGGACTAAAATGAAACCTTACGAAGTGTTGCACCTTTTCTTTTGTAAACTAGCCTTCGAATGTCACAGCATCTTGTTTAATGTAAAATGAATTTTTACTAGCCTGATATCTGGGTAGACTGGCAGATGTTTTATGATGGATTAGGCATGCAAAACAGATAAGTAGCTGATAGGCTGTTTTTGAAAAATGTAAAACAAAGTCCAGGTACAGATGAATGAAGTACCAGACATTCCCTGATGGCTTGGAATGAATGAAAACCTTCACAGACATGCTGATAGGCTTTCGGTTTTGGGCACAAACCTGCTACCAGCATATCTCCAGCGAGTGGAGTTGACGGTGGTGGAGACTTCAGAACATCTGGCACTGGTGTCACGTGGGTCCAGACAGGACACTGAATGCAGCATTGTGTGGAGGACCGACAGAGAAACTGGAATGAGCTTCTCAGATGGGTCAGCACGGAGGCCCAAAGACATAGAGAGAGAGACAATCTGAATGAATAAACAGAGTTCCCTCATACAAGTCTGCAGTTTCCGGAGGAAAAGGAACTCTGGGCTCTGTTACACTCATTCTCTTTCTGGCATTCTCTCTCTAATGTTTCTTGTTTTTTAAAATTGCATTTATTATGGATTTTAATAATATGACATTTAAAAAATTGAATGTAATGAAATATACTTTTGTTCCAATTAGGAAACTGGCATTTGAGGCAACCCAATCAACACTGCAATGTACAGTAGAATACCGTTACCATGTATACAACGCTTCTTTATAGGTCCAGAGGCATTTTTATGTATGCCACAAATAAAAACAAGTGTGTCACACTTAAAATTACTTATTTGTAATATGTAAAAAAGTCATTTTAATTACATCCTGTTGCATTGACTGTCCATGAGTTTTCACATAACTGTCCATAACTGTGGCTGACATTATTACATTTTAAAACAGTCTTAACAAAATATGATATACTTAAATACACTTGTGTATTTTTGTCATTTAATTTTTTATTTCATAATTTGTTGTATTTCACAAAATTAAGTAATTTTATAAATGAAAGGTAAAACATTTGGTATATTCTGGAAAATCATTTTTAGCATTTATCAGTATAATCAGCAGAGTTATTAATGCATTTTTTTTTGTGCAACAAACAAATTAAAACGGTGGTAATGGTGTTATGTTACAATAAAAGTACAATCACTTGCGGTTATCGTTACTTAAGGTGCTGCTAGTCGTTCACTTTACTTGATGCATAGAGTACAACACAATGAGCGATGGAATAGGGAAGAACCACTTGACAAATAAAAACGTATAAAAATAAAACCACTTCTTTTCTCATAGAAAAACATGGAAAACTACCAATAGTATTTCATGTGAACGACCAAAAATACTCTATATTTACATCTGACAAGTTCTCTTGAATGCAAAGTCACTACGCCGACCTCCTCATACTTTCATGTGCGTTTTTTTTCACTCCATTTTTCATAGGTTGCAAAGCCTGCCCTGTCACTTATGTCATTTGTCTGTGTGACATCAGCAGGAGATGCACGTCCTTCCTGTCGTGGGTGTGAAAACAAGGTTCCTCTTTGCAGAAATGCTGCTCTGCCTTGAGCAACTGTAGGCTGTTGGGAAGTTCCTTTGGTTACAGGCGTTCTGGGCTGACAGTTTGGAGAGAGTCAGCGCTTTACTTGGTTTTACCTGTGTTTTGCGAGGTCAATCCTGTTGTCCCCATATCACAGAGTCCTGTCTGTGCCCCTCAAATCCTTTAGAACGTTCCAAAATGCTTTTTTTCTTCGACGTCTTCCTCTTTATTTCTGGGGAAAGGTGACTAAAAGACCTATCCGCTGCATAAGGAAATGACAAAGCTTTTGTTTTCTTGAAGACACTGCTGATTGTAGAATAATTCCCCTCAGTTTCTATCTCCATAGGTTCCCCTATCTTTGGTTTGATCTCTGAGCTGGTATACATGCTTTCCCAAGGCTCGGGTTTGATCTGTCCTTTGCGCTCTTTACCAGTAGAAAGTGAACTGGTTATTTTACATGTCATGTTTGGATCTTCTCCATCTTCTGCCTTGAAGTGCTTGCTCTCGTGCACACTCAACAGCATTGCTGATTTACATATCTTTGAGCAGTACCTGCAGTTGTGTCCTTTACCTGACTTCTCTAGATGTTTTTTCTCATGACTTTTCTTGGTGGCAAGGTAAAGGAACCGCTGTGGGCAGTAGGAACATCTATAGCGCTTTTCCATGCTCAGGCTAGGGGACGTCACATCTGAGTTGAAACAGGAGCCGTCCTCGGTGCAGCTCTTGCAGATAAAGTCACCACTATCTTCTCCAGTGGGCCCAGCTGTGCTGGATGTGTCTTCAGGGGGACATTGTTTACCACATATTCTGCAGTGTGGCTGATGGCAGCTGATGATGTGCATGCTGAGGGAGGTCTGGCTAGCGAAAGAGCTCTCGCAGCTGCGGCAGGGGAAAGCTTCCTTTTGGCTGCTATGCCTTGGCTCCCTCCTGACCCCATAGTTGTCTGCTGACATCCTCTCGTCTGGACAGAACGATGTTTCTCTGAAGTCTTCATTGGCTTCCGGTGACAAGGGCCTGTTGTAGCATCTCAGATGTTTCATCCTTGTTCGTTTTCCTTTGAGCTTCTTACTCCTCTTCTTAGGTTTATATGTATAATAGGGACGCCATAGTTTGTCAGTTTCAGGATCATTTGGGTCATCATATGTTTCTTTTTTTGTGACTGAGGTTGTGACTTCGGCCCTCACCCTTAAACTTGGACTTCCAATACTCTCCTCTGCAGGGCTCCTTTGACCTATGCCCTCATGTCTCCAGCTTTTCCTTTTCCTCTTCTTTGGAAATAGCTTTGAGCCTTTTATTTTTCGTCGAACAATTGCCTCATTGCCAATTTTCACTGTTATTTGGCAGAGGGGAAGGACTTGGTTGTCAATTGATGGGCCTGGACATGCAGGCTTAGCAATGTACGTTTCTGTCTTTCCACTTGGCGGTTGATCCGCTGTTATGCTCTCAGGTCTCGCTTGCAGCAGCTGATTAGCCATGTCCTCAATGGTTTGTGCTGCTGCTGACAGTTCACTCAGCTTGCTCAACCCTTCGAAAGAGCATACGGATGGTATGTTGAGGAATGGAAGAATGTCTGAGCTGTTTTCTGTGTTTTTCTCTGTTGGAGAATCTCTGTCACTTCCATGGGTAATCAAAGAGGACATTGTGTTTTTCTGTATTGCTTTTGAAGAATCTGTAAATCTGTAGCTGAAGAGCGGTGACCCTTTTCCATCAAATCCAGACTTTTTTCTGAAATCAGCAGAGAGGTGTTTCAGGGGTTGGCCTGTCTCAGAGGACACTGGAAATCCTAAGTTTTGGTCACACGGTTTGTCAAAGCTAATGCGAGGCGTTTCTGATGCCATCATTTTCGGAGTGGCCATGAATGTCACTGGCATTGAAAATAAGGACTGACCACTGACAACATCTGAATTAGTCGGTACTGTGCTGTCAAAAAGAGTGTTGGGTGAACAGCTGCCCAGAGGTGCGCTGTAGGACTCATCATTGCTCTCGATCCCTTCTGAGTATGTCTGACTGTATGACTTGTAACGTTTCTTTCTAAACGTCATTGGGAGCAGCCTGTAAAGCTTTATGGGGTAGACACTACTCTTGAATCCACCATTTGCTGATTTTTTATTGACAGCCAGCTGTGGGTCAATGCCATGAAAGGTCTTCTGGTGATTCTTGAGGATGTAATAAGTCAAGAAGGTCTCCAAGCAGAAAATGCACTGGTACCGGCGTTCCCCGGTATGCCAGATCTCATGCTTGGTGCGGTATTCAGCCAGAGCAAAAACTTTGTTGCAGTAGTGGCAAGGATAGGCTCTATGCCATGAGTGTACATTCTCATGTCTTTTTAGGCTGGAAAGGGTCACATAAGCCCGTTTGCATACAGAACATTTATAAGTCCTTGAACTGCTATTTGTTTTTAAGGTCCCTTTAACTTGATCCTGAGACATCTCAAGGGGACTAGTCAATGTGGGTTCTAAATTTAAAGGGTGGAGATCTGGGGGAGGTAAAGAGTGTTTTGTGGTATTTGCATTGGATGTAATGTCAGAGACCGGGACTCTCAAGGAATCTTTATTATTTGTCTCTAACTCAGATGGGCCTTTTAGGGATTTCACACAAACCTGCTCGTGATTGCGCAATCTTTTCAGATGCATGAACTTTTTACGGCAGTACTTGCAAAACAAATGACTGACAAATCTCTTGTGAATTTGCATGTGAATAGTGAGAAGCGCAGAGTCGCTAAAAGTCTCAGGGCATTGCTGGCAGCTGAAGGTGGAGACATTGGGTGTATTTTGAGGACTGAGGCAGGGTGGCTCTGCATCCTGAGAGGGGGTAATGTCAAGTGGTGGCAACAGATCAAGGCTGGAATGTATTTCTGGTGCTGCATCTGAGGACAACTGCGAGGAAGATAATGCCGCAACAGTAGACTTTTCCACTGCGGATGTGCCTGTAACGGTTGCAACTGGCTCACTTGAGAGAGCTGGAATACCGTTACCATGTATACGACGCTTCTTTATAGGTCCAAGTCTTTGGGTAACCAAAGTCTTAGCTGGAGGCATGACAGGCATGGTGGTTCTGTTATCAGTCTCCTGGCTTACTGCATATGAGTGCTCTGTTAGGGCATTGGCAGGCTCACTCTCTGTGGGTGATATGCTCGTATCTTGGGAGCTAGAAGGAACATTCCTTTCCTCAAGTCCCTCAGTAACTTTGTTAGAGTGATCCAGTGTAGTAAATGGATTGTTTACTGCCTCAACCTCAGTAATGGAGAAAGCATTGGTGATCCTTGGACCTTTAGAGCAGTCTAACTCCTCAGGCTTGAGGGTTTCTTTTTTCAGCGTGCACGTGTCTGCCAACTTTGACTGACTGTTTGATCTTCTGCAGCCTACAGAGGCTTGGCCTTGCAAGAGACCAGAGCTCTGCCTTTCAGAGTCTAGCAATTTCTCCAGAAAGGGAATTCCTAAACGCTTTCCAGCTGCCACCAAAGACCTGCTGTCCTCTGTACTACTTGACTCCACTCTGGCATTGTAGATGAAGTTCAGGATGCTAGCAAAGACCTCGGATTTCAGGTCTGTTAGCTCCAGCACCTGACTGGATGTGTAGACCTCTGGCTTTTCAAATGCATTACGAAAATATCCACTTGTGGCAGCCAGTATGTTACGGTGAGCCCGGAATTTGACATCCTCTACGACGATTATTACGTCACAGAACAGGCCTTGCGAACGTTGTTCACTAAGATGACTGAGGACAGCTTGCGGGTGGGAAGTGTCCAACAGGCCAAGAGTGCTGGGGTTGACCACAGTCATCTGCAGAGGGGAAACAAGCAAGTAAAAAAACAAGCAATTACAGATACTCTGAATATTTGAACAGAATTTACTGAAGCATTCAGAATACTTAGTCGCTGTTCAATAGCAAGTCAATAACATTCAAAAACAAGATGCATGATGATGATGATGTTTTAAAGATCGAGCTTTCCCAATTTTAGCCCAAAATGTGTTTTCACTAATTAATTATTAATTGCTATTTTAATAGTAAATACATGTAACCTGTGTGACAAAGGCACCTTAAAATAATATTACCATGAAATGCATAAAAGTTGGGAATAATATCAGGGTGAGAAAAATGTAACCATGTTAAACAAATACATATTTGACACAACATACTATTTAACTAATAATAAAAAGAATATCAAGGAAATGTTTCAAACCACAGAATAAATAGAAAAGTTTAATTATTAGATGACACTAATCTAATCATATCAAACCACTAGATGGCAGCAGGACTCAATTCTTAAGCCGCTTGTTTCACCATCATGGCATGTCTATAAAGCAGTAATGAAATAAAGCCAGTGTAGTTAGTATAATATACAGTGCTTAACAGATGTGGTTAGTCCATTACATCAACAACCAAGCAGTAATATATTCAGTTGTTATACACAAATATTGTTAATGACCATGTAAGTCAGGGGGTCATCAAACTTAATGCTGGAGGGCCGGTGTCCTGCAGAGTTTAGCTCCAACTTGCCTCAACACACCTGCCTGGAAGTTTAAGTATACCTAGTAAGACCTTGATTAGACGCTTCAGGTGTGTTTGAGTAGGATTGAAGCTAAACTCCGCAGGACACCAGCCCTCCAGAACCGTGTCTGTTGACCCCTGATGTAAGTTATGGTGCAAAGACAGGTGCATATTTAATCTTTCATTTGATGTTATTGTAATGCAAGGAAATGAGGTAAAGATGAAGCCAGTAGAGATTTATTCATTAGTATGTTTGCATACTACCTTCATGTCTTCTCCGCATCTTACTACCTTGATCTGAGTCCCCTTCAAAGCTCTTGTTTTTTTTTTTATTTTGGCTCTCAAGATAACAGAAGCATACACAAAAAAAGCATAAAACAAAGAAACTGCACAGAAAAACAAAGAAAAGCAACAAATACAGTCCTTAAAACAAAATGTTTTCTATATAAATGAATGGTTTATTCTCTGACAGGCTGAAAATAGACGTAATAGTCAATAACCCTGTCATCAACCAATTTCATCCTTTGCTATACCTGGCGTGACCTGGCAGAGTCATCAAAGAGAGTCTAGACTCAGCAAGGGTGAGATGTTCCATACATGATGACTCACAGAGAATGCTCCTTTTGTCTGCTTGAGGAGCTAACACCTGGACTGTGGGAGATGGCTCACCTGGCAACATTAGTTTAATCCATCACATGTGACAAACAGAAATACATCAAAATGAATACAAATTAAAATTATATTTGTCAGAAATAACCATGAATTGGTTGAACATTTGTCGGAACAGTTTTGACTTCTTAATCACTAAATCCAGTAGATTGACTCAGAAAATCAGATTTTAAACATGCTTTATGTTAATCCAGGAATGTCCAACCAGACTTGGTCTCTAAATTAGACAGACCAGCTCTTTTCAAAATTCGGCGTGCAAATATACCACCATACCAATAACACCACCCTATGAAAGGA
>JAUMHP010000073.1:4863592-4881655 GCA_032361065.1 Enteromius trimaculatus | reverse complement strand
TAGTTTACGGCCGAGAGTTCCGATCCCGATTCCAGCCCCTAGTTTACGACCAGGAGTGCCGATCCCTGTTCCGGTTCTTGGATCACGGCCAGGAGAGCCAATGCCGATCCCGGTTCCTGATTCTCGCTGCAAGAGCGCCCTCCAGAGCCCGCTCTGCAAGAGCGCTCCCATGAGCCCACGTTTCCAGAGCGCTTCTCAAATTCTGGCCCTTCCTATGGACACCCACACGGCCCAGAGCCCTTGTGGTTGGCTAACCTTCCCAAGAAACTTTTTTCCCGAGTATCCAGAGCCGCCATGGCCTCCCAAGGCTCCAGATCCGCCATAGCTTCCAATGACTCCTGATCCGCCATGGTCTCCCAAGGCTCCTGATCCGCCCACCCGCCCTCCCTCACTGTGTATTGAGGTGGTCACAGCGCAAGGACACACCTTTTCGAGGGGGGCGTAACGTCACGCCCTTGTTTGTATTGTCATTAGTTGTCACTAGTTAGTTTTGTTTTTGTTTTAGTATTTCCTGTGTGTCCATATATGGTCTTGTTCCTGTTCTTGTTTAGTTGATTGATTAACCCGTCCCACCTGTGCTCCTCACCTGTCCCAAGTTACCCCTAGTGTTTTTAAGCTCTCTGTATTCTGTCCTGTGTGGCAATCATCAATGTTATTGTGAGTATGGTGAGTGTGTGTAATCCATGTCCTGTGAACAGTCTGAAGTAAAGTATATGTCTACTTACGCACATACTCTGACAGTAAGCCACATAGGCATACCTCTGAGAGAGGCATACCTCTGAGTCAAAAACCAGTTGTATGAAAACCAGGCCATTCTTCTCAAATCAGCGGCAATCAATCCAAAGGTTTCATTGTGACAGTTTACCCTCTTATAGTGTAAAAATACAACCTTACAGGGTCTGTGCATATTAAACAAGTGTGTGTTTCTTAATAACAAAATAATAATAATAATGAAATCTGTATGTATCCTACCTTACTAATTTGTTACTTTTTACAAGGGCTGGTTCAACAACTGGTTTTGAATCAGGACTCTAGTTAACAAATTTGTGTTTTTTTTTAATGAGTAGTAATTCTGTATTCTGTTTCAAACACTCAGGCCAAAAAATCTTAGATTAGAATAATGTTTGTGAATGTGTGTGTGTGTGTGTGTAACCCTAACCCTAACCCACACACACAAACGTTTATTTATTTAGTTTTTAAATTATAGAAATTCTGGGTAAACAAGATGACAAAAAATCACCGTGACTAACATTCCTACAACAGATGACAATGGAGGCAATGAAGGTTTTAACTGAAAAGACAAATGGCAAGTCATAAAAGTGTTATAAATGTTTCAGTTTTATACTTAAGCAATATCAGGCTGCCCGTTAAGTCAATAATACTACTAACGCTGTGTATTACTAGCATGAATAATATCAATGCAGTATTACTTTTATACAACAGTTCAATAAACTAGTCGTTAACACTAAGTAACTTCAACATCAACCACTGTTTTTTTCCCCGAGCAACACATGAGTAAATTAATCAGTGTAGTTGAGTCAGTGGATTACTCAAATTAAGACCCACCGGCCAAATGAGTACAACATGCACAAGACACGGATTTCATGATCAGTACACAGTATTTAAAAGCCAATAAATAGCATATAGAATATTTTAATAAAAAATAATGTGTGGAATTTCATTTTTTTCTAAAATTCTTTTCAAGTCTTATGAGATTGTGACTGCTTATATGGAGTGACAACTATGCGTTAATGTGAGTTCAGTGAATTATTATTTTCATTTGCATAGAAATATGTGTCTATACGGAAATGGACTTCCTTTGTCTTTTGTGTGTTTTTAAATTAATTTTCTTGAAATAGATCATCTAAAAATACTCTGACATCTCATTTCAAAACCCACTTAGACTTAAAAACTAAGGTTCATCTTTCTAAACGTTTACTGTGCACTTTTTTGAACCATCTCTAGATTGAAAGCTCGTTCCATTGGTTTTGCACATTCTCTCACTTTATTAACTTGCGCCATCTGCTGGTCATTTTCCAAATGGCAGTAGCTGAAAGGAGCTTAACAGTCACCACTAGAGGGCAGAAGCTATAGTGCGACAAAACAGCGGTATTTTGTGACAAAAACTGAAAATACATCATACTTGCGAGTTACATGAATAATTATGCATTACATACATTAAAAATCTCAAATTAACACTTGAATATGTAATACTTTGGGGGTCATATACAGCACAACTAGTCTGAATAAGAATTTTTAAAAACGTCTTTTATAAATACATGCAAGCATAAAAGATATAAATATATAATTTAATGAACACTTTAAGATCATATGATTGTCTTTTGGGTTGACTCGGAGTTATTATATAACTCATAGAGCTTCAGTATTGGCTTTATCTTCAGGAAAGGCTGCGCCGTCACGTTCTTTATTATAGTAAACCTTAAAGAAGATGTTCTTCCATCCCATGACATTCGCCAGCATCTCCATGTCTTCAGTTATCATATCGCAATTACTCATCACAGCCTGCCTCCAGATCTCCTCTGAGTTACACACCTGGACATTAACAGATTAATAAAAATACACACCATACTCTATCATTTCTGTAGCACAAATAATGCAGGACAAGTTACAACCTAATGTATAATACTGCAATAGTGACCACTGCTAGTAAATCAATACATTTATGAAATGTTCATTTCCACAGATATGATCCGATTGACATGCTACCTTCATTTCACTCCAACAGAAAAAAGGACAGTGTAGTATTTGTCTAACCTTCCTAAACCTGCTTGAGGTTTGGCTGAGGTGGCCAATGTCCTGTATGGATATGTAGGAAAGGATTTTAAGGAGCAGCTTGTCAGGTAAACGTTCCAGGTAGTCAACATGCCCTCGACACAGAGCCAAAGTGTAGTCCAGAATCTTGGTGCCAAACACTGCAGCTAGCTGCTCTAAAATCATGACGACACTCACTTACATCTCAAACCACATCATTTAGCTGATGAATAAAGAAAGCTGGATCTTTACCCTGCAACCAAGCATCATTCAAAAAGTCATGGTGGAACTGTTTTATTTCTCCAGGTGGTGCTCCTCTGAATTCAGTCCGAACCGAAATCTTCCACCACCTCCATATTACCTGTTGGTAATTAAGGGCTAGGAAACATCATGCATAATATGACCATTTATTATATATTCCAGCTGTAAGAAACTAAGGTTTATATAACTTATGAAAGATATTTCATATATATTCAGAAACGACCACCGGTAATTCCAGATAATTCATAATTTCATGTATTTCTAAATACCTCGTTTTTTGTGATAACAAACTGGTAGAAATCTTTGGAGGGAGGTGGACCTTGTCCAGCGGTTTCAAACAGTACCTCACTCAGCAAAGACGCCATATTTAGACGCTTAGTGGTTACTATGACAACAGACACACCAAAAATGATCTCCTTCCCTACGCAAATCGTTTTTATGCACATGTATTCACATCTGTTTTGTCCGAAACACACACGATAAACAGTCTAAAAAAATAATTAAAAAAGTGTACTTAAAATGATGTAAGTGTGAACGTTTTTTTAAGATGGTGGTAGTGGGGGGGTCACGACCCGGCGGATTCATATTATGAAATCCTGACGTGCGTAGCAGATGCACTAGTGGGATATTCATAAGGCGCGGGGTTAATGATTTAACAACCCGTTTGCAGTTACTCCAATGGCCGCTATTATTGTCTGCGCGGCGGTTGCTGAGGCTTTACCGCGCCAGTTGTTGTCGCAAATCGTTATTCTTTAGTGTTGGAAGTAGTGCGCGGCGGAAGCACGGAGAGCTGTGGGAGCGGAGGTGATGCGGCAGTTCGCAGGTCGCTCAGCTGATGAAGGTAAAGCTGCTGCTGCTGCACTCTGTCTAACAGCTACTACAACACTGGAACAAATAGGTAATTACAACAACACCGAAATATACACATATACATGTTAGTTCAACGTCCGGGAATTGTCTTGCATCATATGCGCATCGCAGCCCTTCGCGTGAATCAGGAGCCGTGTAAACATGAGTGAGAAAAGCCAGACGAAAGAAAAAATGGTTTCCAGTTGTCATCCCTCGAGCCCTTTTCCTGTTTCCCTTCTTTGCTTTTTAGTTGTGTATATTTAAAGAGGACACTTTTGGCATTAATGTGATGGTAGATACAATAAACCACTCGAATCCTTTTAACAACGTTTGCGAGGTATCGAGAAGGAATTGAGAGTCGTTTACATCCCCCTTTGGATAAATATATACAGGACATTATAACCATAAAACTGAAAAATCAGCGCCTAGTAGTACAGCGTATATGACGACTGATTTTCTGGTGTTTTTGTTTGCTTTTCAAGGGATGGGCCGTTTTAAGATAATAATAATATAACGGCCGATAAACTAGAAAGTAACGAGAACTGAAAACTGAATACAAGTTTCTGTTTATTTCACCTTCTTTATTTATTGGTAATGTCACGAAACGTCTGATTGAAACGGAGGAATATTGCATCCGTCACCAGTGGTGGTTTTCCTGTGCTATCCAGTGGTGTTCAGGTGAAATGTTGATCCGTGTAGTTAGCTGGTGCTGGTAGTTTGTTTACGTCTTCAGTCACTTTGACCTGATCTTGCCCGCATACACGTCGACAGGAGACCGGCTTTGCTCTTTAGCTTTACCATATGTAGGCCAAAAACTGACAACAACGGTACATTCTTTCCCTTTTTAGTACTATTGTGATGATTGTTCACGCTATATTGTATTTTGCCTTTGCTGTTGTAATTAAGACCGGTTATTTGTTTATAATCGCTTGTCACGCTTCGTCCCTTCAACAGATTAGCATCGGTTAGCCATGCTAACGCTGTTAGCACCTTAAACAGCTTAAAACAAAACTGGACGATTTTTCTTATTCAGCGTTTGAAACTAATGTCAAGCTGTCTGTCCGACTTGAAAGTGTTATTAGTTTATGAGTAACTTGATACCGCGAGTGTTTTATTTAACTTAGCATGGCTAGCGTGATGGCTAGCGTTAGCTGATCATGATTATTACTTTGACTCCGTGAACTTCACTTTAATTCACTCTCCGTCGTGTGTGGTTTTCTGTAGTGCGGTGCAGCAGCCGTGGCAACGTAGTTTTGAATGTTTATGCGTTTTTATGTGACGACCACGGATTATTTGAATGAGCAATTCGAGTATACAGGGCCACAAAACGCAAGACCGGTGTGTAAGGCCGCGGAGTGCGAAAATCAACTTATCTCGCTGTATTTTGTTTATTTGTAACGAACTAAACGCGTACATGTTTTTGTGAGTGGACGTTTCGTGTGGTTTGGTCGTGTACGGACAGTAATTGGGTTTTGGACGATACGAGCTTGCTTCGTGGACGGGGCAAAATAAACAAAAGGATCGACTCAGGCCTGTTCTGAGAACGGCCTTCATAATCATGTCGTATTTTCATGTCAACAGTCCAAATACACAAAGCTGCGCCTGATCGCATCAAATCATGGGTTTGTTTTGTTTTTATAGTCATTTGAAGGAATTCAACTCGTAATCATCGACATCAGTTCACCCTCTCTTCAGGGAAGTAGCAGTCTCAGTAGTGTGCACAGGGTATTTTTGACATGTTTGTGGCAGTTCGTCGATTGTTTGACGTTACCGCCGATATGAACGCTTTTCTTTTTCGGTTCTATAACGTTAAATGTTTAGGTTTTGGGTTCAATATTTGACGTAGTGTAGTTTGAATGTCATGGATGTTGTTTAGATTGCTGAAGTGGCGTTTAATGGTGGTGTCGTTGTGAGAAGGAAGGCCTGTGGTCTCGTTTGAACACACATATTCCTCATAACTGTACTTCTAAAATGAATTTTGATTGTTAACGTGTGTCTCAGAACCGACGACATAAACGTTATTTTTATGCTTCGCGGTCGCGTTTCGTATATTCAGCTCGTCTGTATGTGTATGCATTGTTATGCGTATGTTCACTCGTGAAACGTTGTGATATAGATGTATAAATACCCCTTTATAATATCATTGTCGTAGTCTTGCATGAAAACAGACACAAAGAAGCTCTTCTCGTAAGTCATAGAAAAGCAGCTTACTTAATATGTGGTATTTACAAAAAACTGAATAGTGAATGTATTCATAAAAGATGTGAGCTGAAGAGACAAAATTAGCAATGCAATAAATAAGCTAAGTTTGATAGGTTAAAATGTGTCCCATCCTTGTCAGTGTGGTTGAATGTGGTTAGAGACTGTTTTTATAAGTCATCTAGAGGTTATATAGCATAACTAAGTATATTCAGTGTTTCTACTTATCGTTTCATTTAAAATTAGTTCTTTGTCTTTATAAAATGTCTTGTGTATTGTCAGCATATGGCATCGATTTTGACTATAATACTGAACAAAATGGCTGCCAGCTTAGTCTGCAGTTGTAATTTAATTCATTTCTGATTTTACGTTGTCATCATTTAATGGAATAAAGCATTTTACTAAAATCAACTTTTTTTTTTCCCCCTTTCCCCCTCCCTCCTCCTTTCCCCCATTATTGTCCCTCTTCTTGTCGCCCTAGGCTGCTGGTTGGGGCATTTGCACACGGCTGGTAAGTTTGCATAGCGCTTGCCGTTACCTTCATGCTGACAGGATGGGTCCAGGGAGGGACAGGTGTGGTGGAGATGGGGGTTAAACAGGAAATTGACAATCGTAGTTTGGCAGTTGAGTTTTTTGACATCCAGAATATATGGCTTTAACAGGTGAAACTGTTTTTTACATTATTCAGATTCTCTTTTTAGTGTTTTAGGAATCTAGTCCTTACATTTGGTGTATGTGGGGGGGAAAGCAGTTCAGTGAATATGAAGTGGTGGTTCTACATGAGCCTGAGTGAGTTAATGGTCTTCTAACCGACTTAAAAAAGCAATATAATCTATGCAATCACTTTTTTTCAAATAGATTGTTATATTTTTGATAATTTTAAAGTTGGAGTTTCTAGTGAAGTTGACATGAAATCAGAACTGGCTCTATTTCCTTAATACGCTTCCTGGTTTTGGTCATCGGAGCACTTTTTTTTTTTAATCTTTCATCAGAATGTGATGACTTGCAGCACCTCTGAAACCGTTCCTTTTTGACTTATTTTTCAAACCCTGTAATCTAATCACCTATCATAGTGACTAATTTTCATGATCCAATCAGTTCCTGATGGATAAATGGAAAAGGACCTTTTGAAGAATTAATGTATTTATTCATTTTGGACTTTGAGTGACAGTACAGTTTCAACTGTATTAAAGGATTGCTCTGGCTTTTTTATTCTGTCTCTCAGCAGGCCTCAGGGCCAGTTTTAGTTTGATTTGATTTGGGCTGTGGAGCTGATCCTGTGTCAGTTATGACAGGGGTAAAGTAATTAAAGCCATTTGTTTCTCCTCCCAGGATGGAATTACTGCTAGAGCCAAGCAAGCGAAATGGGAGGAACAGACATAGATATTGTGAACATAGTGACTGAATATTTAGATTAAGGTAGTGTATTTGATTACAATAGCCTATTCAGACAGTTTCTCCCTCTAACATTAGATGAACCCATTTGAAAATCAAGCAGATAGATTTATAAAATGGTACAGGAAGCCAAAAAAGGGAGTAGGGAATGTCATGAACTGGGTGTTACAGTTTGTTAGCGATTGTTAAATGATTTTTTTAAAAACCTGTGGGCTGTTCTTTTCATCAGCATGATTGTGTAATAACAGTTTGGTTCTTGGGAAAGTTAAGTTGAGTGTTTGAGCCTATTGGTTGTAAAATGCTGCCTTTGAATGCCTTGCAGTGGTTACGTGATACCTTAAGCAAGTCAATTGACGGTTAAAGGGTGGGATAACACACTGTAGCAGTCATTTTTTATTCATTCCTAAAATAAGGCAACAGGATTTCTTCCTTTTATAAATGACAACCTATGTAGTGTAAATTAAGTTTGCAGATCTTTCAAGAAACAAGACAAGCATGTGTGATTGTAAAAATTGTGCATGCATAGGATTAAGAATGAAAATATTTAAGCTGTTGATCAGTCTGAATCTGTTCTCTTATATATCTTATAAGTTCCACCTAGAAAATAATAAATTAAAAAAATTGGACCACCATAAAATTTTGTGGATGATTCCTTTTAATGTGTGAGCATGTGTGTGTGTAAATGAAAAAAGAATTCCTCAACGGTTATGAAAATAGAAAAAAATAAGTGTAATCCTGTTAGCTTCCTTTTTAATGAACCCATCATCTTAAAGGTCCTGTTGTTCCACTGTGCATTTTGAAATCTGGTTTTCTTTAGTTTCAGTGCACTAGTCATTTCCAGTTGCCAGACGAGCATTTGACCAATGTCATTTGTTATCAAGCCGTGAATCAACTTGACCCTAGAGTTTGAGTACGCTGTCCCGAGAGGATCTGTGTTTAGCGGCAGGAGCATCCATATTTAAAGTGATATATTTGGCCTAAGAAAAATGTATCTAGGTTAAGAGTCCATAAGAGTCGCTGTCCTCCTTTGACACCAGACAAATGTTGTGTTGTAGACTTATATTTTGTACCACATTGGTTGTGGTCTACGTCCTTATATGAACCTCTCATATGACAGACTAATTTTTTTAAAGTAAGCATGAAACTCACTTGACCTCAAGTGAAACAGGAAATTTAACCAAATAAAATGTTCAGTGGATGCGAGACTGTATTTATTTGTAATTGATCAAGTTGTAGGGATCATAGAGCTGTAAATGTTTGCAAAAGCTCCTTAGTGTTAATAGTTTTTATTCTTACGTTGTTTTGTTTTTGTCTGTCCTTCATGGACTGAATGGGCAAATTAACCTGAAAAGATTTGTTTGTAAAGGTAAACACATAGCACACCAACCTATTGCATAATTTTTCAAGAACCATCAACTAGCAACTAGTGCAAAGTTTTCCGGAAAGTCTCCGCTGTTTTTAACCACTGAAACCTGTTTTCAGCAAATTTAGTTTGAAATTCTGATTCACTCGCTCGTTCGATTCTGCTTGAAGTAGGCCTGCACGATTCTTGCAAAAATATAAATCAAGATATTTCTCCATGGGAATTCAGATCACAGTCTTTTATTTTAGACCCCTTAAAATAAAAATGTAAAAGCTTGTTGTTGAACGTAAGAGAACATTTAACAATAATAAGTCAAATAAAAACAGAACCTGTGTTTTTTTGCTCCAGATGGCACAGAACACTAACCTATCAACCTTTTGAGGTTTCAGGGAGGATCCTCTCCTATTTTGAGGTGACGCTTGAGGTGTTTGTAGAGATTAATGTTGTTAATCGTCCGCATTATAGCTGACCGCTAACGTTAAACTATGTAGAACTTTAATGACAATGCAGCTACAAACCTTGCTTGTGTGCAAGCCATTGAAATAAGTTTCATAGTGCAGCATATTCCATATCCTGTGTGAAAGGGCCATTACACATCACATGAGTAATAGCAGAACGCGGCCAATGAGGGAGATGAGAGAAGTTCAGCATTTATGATTGATTAATAATACTAATAGGGGCAGTTTCCCGAACAGGGTTTAATACTAGTCCTAGATTAAAATAAATGTTAAGAGCTGTCTAAACTGGAAAAAGCTTGCACTGAGATATCTTAAAATACATCATTGCCATAGTTTGGTCTTAAAATACTCACAGGTTATGCATTTTTGTAAGACATGTTTCTAAAAACTCTTAAATGTCCTAAATTAGCAAAGGTCTAGTCCTGGCCTAATCTAATTCCTAACTGGGAAACCGGCCCATAGTGTTTTGTTAATGTGTGAATGTGACCAATAACACGTGAATGCAGCGTGATCTAATTGCAGAGAAATACACAGATGTCAATTGCCATATGTTAGAATCGAGATCCTGATTTTTATTTATTTATTTATTTATTTTTTATTAATCGAGAAGCCCTAGCTTGAAGCATATTGTGGACATCCAGAAATGCTTAAGTAAATAGGGTCATCTTTAATTTGACTACTTATATGAGAGGATAAAAGTTTAAACTAAATGTTTAAATATTAAAATAACCACAATAATTAGTTGCATTAATGTAATCTGTTGTTAAAGATAAGTTTTAATGTGAAATGCTGGTGACGTGAAGCAGGTGGATACTCGTCAGATGAAGCAGTGTTTCTAGATTCCTGTGAACCAGACTTTTCACCTCCCACTTTCGTACCTGCTACTGTATGTGTTTTCCACTCCAGCTTATGTTTGTGGTATGTGGCTTAGCAACAGATCTTTACTATTAATGTTATATCGTACCGTGGGGACCCTCACGGATTTCTCACTTTCCTCCCATTAGCTTACATTGTAGGTTGCTCGAAATGATCTTTTTATTCTATTTGAATGGCAGACACAAAGATATCCGGTTATGTATAGATGGCAAAAGTTTCAAAGCAGCACTTGTCAGAATCAACCCCCACAGTTTTTCTCAAAGCTCAGCAGTGTTTCCGGTGGATTGAAATCAATCAAATAATTATATACTACTGCCCTTTACTGTTTATTTTTTGATTTATTATAATTGAGTTTTGATTAACTTAGCAGTTATTCTAAGAGTAGCACTCTGAGACTAACGACCTGCAGTTTTTACAGTTTTTGCCCTAATAAATCAACAATATGCAAATGGTATCCTTTTATCGGGAAACGGTTAAAAACACATTTTGCTCTGCATGTGAACACTATTAGCAGTTAGGCTCATGTTTGACTGCTTAAAAAATTTAGAAAAACTGAATTGATTGCCTTTTCAGGGTTTTATAATAATTTTTTTTTTATCATCTTCAAGAGTTTGGTAGATGTAAATATATTTAGTTGATCACATTTCACCACATTTAATCTTTGGCATCCACATGAAGTTTCGATTTAAACCTCCAATTAAAAGTAACCACCATACTCTGATGTGGAGGCTGATTTTGTCATTTTATGGTTCATGGCTTTTATTTGCAGAACAATTTGCAGCATTATTTAGCTGTTTAGTGGTGAATATGATTGATGTTTTGGCATGATTTCAGAATGTTGCTAGAAGTTATTTAGGTGGTTTTAATTTGTTTAATAATGCTTACTACAGCTGTAATGCTTACTAATTGCTGATGCTGTAATAGTGCATGAGTATCTTGTCTTGTCTGCATATACTTGTAGTAAACACAGATTTTCTGCAGCAAAACCTCTCGCACAAAAATTACAGTTTAAGTGCCCCCTGAGATTAAGTTAATATTTCGTTAATATAAAACACATTTATGTAAGAAATGTCTTTTTATTGACTGTGGGCTCAAATCACTCTCTATTTGTGATAGTGTCTCAGTCCACATCACATTCGCACTGGGTTTTTAGGAACTCAGGGAATTTTAATATAACAACAAAGTAATACAATGGCTATTTCCTTAGAAAGACATTACTATTGTATATGTATATGTTACACTGCAGGTCAAAATTCCAACATTTATGTGATAATTCTTCACCGTCAAGTTTTAAACTCTCAAGCTTTGGGAAAATAAAGCAAGACTTTTGAGTTTAGCTGAGCATGTACATTACGAATGTACTAAAATGCTGAAAACGTCTGTCCCTAAATAGAATGTTCACATTAGCACTTCAATACACCGGAACATGAACTGCTTGTGTGTAAATAAACACAGTTCAGTGCTTCATTTAGAAACATGCAGAGCATCTATCTTAATTACTGTCTTTTTGTAAACTTTCTTTGTCAGCAGGAGCGTAATGGCAAGAATGTTTACGCTCTTCTTCCTTACTAGGGGTGGCACAGTTCATGGAAAAAAAACGAAACCGTTCGGTTCGCATGTCTCGGTTCGGTGCATGCATGCGTCGCACGGTTCGACTGTTCATGACATGCGCAATGTAGCCTCGTGCCCTGTATGTGTCGTCAGCGTGTCTCCCTTCCGCGCGAAAGAATTGAGGTGTCTATGGTGTGATGTGAGTGAGTGCTGCAGGTCACAATACTGTACGTGTAGAAATGGCAAGTGGAAGAGAAAAGGAAGGCTGCCCGGAGTTGGAGGATGTGCCAGCGTCATATAAATCTGGTGTGTGGGAACATTTTGGATTTCATGTTACCTGTTAGAGGATGGGTACCCGACGGGCCGGGCGGGGTTCGGACAGATATTTAGAAAATGATGCTTGCGTTTGGGTCAGGTTCGGTCATATCAGTGCGACAGAAAAATGTGGCCCGATCCGCGCTCTATTACCGATGATGACAGTGGAAATAAAACAATAAATAGAACTACGACTGTATGCAAGTATTGTGCAACACGCGTCCAATTCAGTTTATGAATGATTACATGATATCACTTTTTTAATACTGTATCCTAAATTGTGGATAATTAAGCTATATATCATATGCTGAAGTATGTTTCTGGAGTGTTGGAGTGTGGAGATTAAAAGGAAAAAATAACAGGAACCCTACAGAACCGAAAACCGTGAAACAAACCGAACCATGGGTTTTGTGAACCGTGCCACCCCTATTACTCACGTGGTAGGGTGAAAGAAAAGTGACATATTACAAATGGCCGCTAATACTTTTAGAAATGTGCAATGAGTTGCTTTAGAAGATACAATATTGAACATTTTTGACTTTATAACGGCAAATTCTATACAGGTGATGTTTAGGATGAGATTGGGCAAAAATCCTTTATAATTTATTAACTCAGGCGCATAGTTTTGATTGGAATATATCACATACTGTCCAGACGCTTCTTTCGACACGCAAGATTTTCCAAAATATAATCATTTAGGAATATATGTCTGTCATTTGTGCGACTTCATGAGCAGATCAAGACACAAGTCTTATTCACTGACGCCGTTTGTTATGGTCTTTCATTTAGATCCTCTCTCATAATCATGTACCCCACTTAAATGATGGTGCCGTAGGACACCATCTCAAATACTCGCCAGATAAAGGTGTGGTGGGATTGTGTGTCTCTGCGGCGTCGTAGTGATTGATGGTTGGTGCTGTTCATTACCACTGAACTGAGGAGGACACAAAGGCCTCCCTCCAGCTATTCTCTGTCTATGTTTAGGATGCGTCTTATCTCACTGCATGTTTTGATGCAGGCCAGCATGCTGCCGTTTTCAAAATCCCCTCAAGCTTGATGCCAGCATTACTAAGGAAATGGCCATCAAGCAAAAATTTGATTGGTCAGTGTAGAAGTAATTCATATTAGCGTTAGTTTTTTCCTGTTCTTTTGTCCTTTTCTCCTTCAGAGTCTTTTTAGAAAGCATTTGTCCTATTGATTGTCTCTCTCCCTCCTTCATTTTCTTGGTTTCTTCATGGATTTGTGCAGTAGTGCTGTGGCGTATGTTAATATGAGATGCGAGTAAGGTTATTGATCTGTTACAAGTGGTGGAGCAACGGATGTGCTGCGGTTTCAATGTATGTGATTCGAAAGATGATATTGGGTTCTTTTTGGCTTTTCATACATGGAACAGGAGGTGCATTTGGTCATGGTTGTTTGGACCAGACAGAATGGAGATGAATTGATCAATTGGTTGTGTGGTTATACAGTGATATTAAGATTGCATTATTCACCAGTTCAGTAGATATAGTCCATATATGACGTATCTGACTGGTGGATACAAGTACAGAATGGCTTTCATCCAAAATGCGTTCGCAAGAACATTGAGAGCATTCCCACAATGTATCTAAGCTAACCCTACTTGTTTCTCTTTTTATGTTTTGTTACCAGTGAATGGTAGTGTCTAGAAAGGGTATGTCCCTTCAGGAGAGAGGTGCCAATGTCCAACCGGCCTAATTCCAATCCAGGGGGGTCACTGCGCCGTTCACAGAGGAACACAGCCGCGGCCCAGCCAATAGACCACACACTTGCAGGAAGGTGAGTAAGCGGTTGCAAAACATTGCGCTAAAGTGCAAAATACGTTCTTGGTTTAGGTTTGTACGTGTATCTTTATCTGCTTGCGTTTGCATGTAGAGCAGTCGTACCTGCAGAATTCTATTTGTGCAACAGTTTCAGTGTTGAGGTCACATGACCTTTCCATTACCAATTTTTAATCTCAGTAAAAAACAATTTATTGGATTCTTTTGCTCTCTTCATAATTGAATATCTGATTTTTAAAAAAAATAGTTTCTGCCTGTGTGAAGCTGTGTTTTTTGTTTTGTTTTTAATCAATCCAACGTGACGACACATTGACCACTGTTACAAAATATCTTTTTTGGGAACCTTGAAGTATTTAAAGTTCAATACCAGCATTGATTTGATATACAAATTTTCATAGCGTTATTCGATTTTATATGTCCTTGTAATATGAATATATTAAAGTAGTATTCATTTTTCCAAAAAATAAATAAAATACTGACCCCAAAATATTGAGCGTTAGTGTAATCGGATAACTTGTGATCTCAAGACATAACTATATAATAAGAATAAGCTGTTCTGGATGCAGACTTATTGGTTATGTGATATCAACAGTAGACATTTATGTGTGTTATTTTAGGGTGCCTAGTCTGTCTCTAGTCACATTTGATTCACACTGCAAACTCTCAACTTGAATAATATATCATTTCCTTTGCCATGGTGCTATAGATTTAGTAGCATGGCACCTTTGTTGAATAGCAGTGCAAGGAAGAGTGTGTCTCTGTTTTATACCTGATGCACAGACATTCGACACTTACGGGGATACCTTTGTTTCTTTTCTTTCAAACACGTTCTTTATGCCCTCCAGCGACACAGCCAAGTGGCTAATAGTTTTACTGCCCAACTCAGGGTGATGCTCTCAACTTGTGTCAAGTGTGTAGATAGAAACCCGTAATGATTGGTGTATGTCTTTGCTGTTGAGTTGACTGGTGTGTAGGAAGCGCTGTAGAACGGCACGAGCAGTCAGCTCGTGAAATTGAATTTGAGGTGTTCCTCATTTACTGCCCATCCCACACTGCTCTCTGCTATTTAATTCCCAACCTCTCCAGGTTGCAGCCAGAGCAAGTAAACCAAAAAGCAAATTCCCCACCTGAAAATAGAAGATCTAATTCTAAGGCTTCCAAAGCCCCGCCCAGCTCTGCCGTCGGCTCCACCCGCGGCCACGCCTCTCGAAGGTATCCCTTTTTTCTCCTGTGTTGCGTGTGGGTCTTTTGTGACGCAAGTTCACCATGTGACGACAGCTCTGTCTTGGGTACTCAAGTCTTTCCCCTTTCTGTTTGTTTTTGCAGGAACAGCCTCTCTCTATCAGTGGGTTCTCACTCGATTCCAGATCCAGAGTTGGAAGCAGCAGGGACTTCTGGCCAGCAGGGGAGACGGGAGGGCAGCAGCACCCGTGCTCTCAAACGCAGCTCAGCTTCAGAGCCTAACATCACCTTTTCGCCCAGCCCGGCCAAGCGGCCCAAAGCGGTGCCCAGCCACCTTTTGGAGAGTTCATCCAGTGGGCCATCGGCCCCCACAACCTCACCTGAAGTTACAGAGCCGAGGAAGGCTCCATCATCTGTCAGCGCCAAGTCCAAAAAGAGACGGTTAGCAGCTGAGCCGGCTCCTGCCAGAGCCCTGAGCAAGAAGAGCGCAACCTACCCTGGCCCCAGTGGGGCCTCAAGCACCCCATCTCAAAAGCGTAAGAAGGCAGACGCCTCTTCGTTGTCGTCCTCCTCTTCTTCCTCCCTTCCCAGCTCCAGCAGCGCGGCAGGCCCCCTGCCACCCCGCAGCGAGGCCAGCCGGGCAGCCAAACCCACCAAGCTGGCGTCCAAATCGGCCGCCTCAGCCAAAGCTGGGTGTAGCACCGTGACTGACTCCTCCTCTTCCTCTGCCTCTTCCTCATCCTCCTCTTCCTCTTCCTCCTCGGCCGCCACAGGCGCCAACAGCTGTGCCCCTCAGGGTGCCCGGCTAAAACAGGGCAAGGACCAGAGCAAAGCGCGACGGTCACGCAGTGCATCCTCCCCTTCTCCCAGAAGGAGCAGCCGGGATAAAGAGCAGAGCAAGGCTGCTAGCTCCTCCAAGTTTGACTGGACATCCCGCTTCAACTCCAAAGTCAACCTGCCAAAGCCCAAACTGTCACTGCCGGGATCGGCCAAGGCTGAGACCTCCTCCAAGCCTGGGCCCTCCGGACTGCAGGCCAAACTAGCAAGTGAGTTCTCAAACTGCTTATGTAATTTTACAATATTGCAAATTCAGAACAAGTTAACAAGCTTAGAGCATGATGTGGGCTTCCCAAGTTAGACAAAACAGGAGCCTAAACATCTGAAGGTTGGTGTAGGCAGTCTTATTAAAACTAGTGTTGTCACAATACCAAAATGTCACTAATCAATACAAAGAAACCGTTTTGGTGCCATAGGAATTTTTTTTGTAAATTATAAATTTCAACAATACATGCTGCAGGTCTTTTCAATTAATTAAACATACAATGCTGTAAAGCATTTCGGTGAACATATAGTGATAAAAAGAAGAACATGGAGACCTACTACATAGAACAGGTCAGGTCTGATAGTTTGATTATACTCATTTGAATTACAGATGTATTTTGTCTTTGTCCTGTCAATTACTATGTTAGAGTGCTAAGCAGAATGAACAGTTAATGAAAAATTAATAGATGCAAATTTGCACCCGGCAATGTGAATGAAGTGAGTTGGGCGCAGTGGTTGACACAAAAGCATGATACGAAGCGATATATACACAAGCCAATCAGTGAAGACCTTATTTATATGTTCAGTGTGAGACATCTGGATGCATCTGAAAAAAAGGAGAGCATTGATGTTTTCATCCAAGTTACACAACAAACACCCCACAAGTAATCTAGAGCATTAAGGCAATGTGAATATTTGCTTCGCTTTTGGTGTGCAAACATGATTAGAACTGCTTGTGAGAGTAACGCATCATGTGACTGCTTAACATTAAAAACATGTTGTAAATCAAAAGATTGAAGCTTTTCACAGAACGTGCAACGTGCACCAAAAAAAAAGGAGCATTTGAAAGTAACCAGTGCTGGGCTCTTTTGGTTCGATTGGATGTGACTGTGCAAACACTTTAACTATTCTACATCCAGATTCAGTTTCAACATAGTGCACATGGAGAACACCAGCTGCAAGGGTGCTAGAAGTGGACTTTAGTTTTCAGGCACCTGCCACCAGTGATGCACCTGACACACAAGCTTTCTGTGACACAACTGATCTCGCAGGGTCATTTTTAGAGATTATCAGACAGAAAATGAAATTGATTCAACCCAGAACATATTACACATTATGCCGCTTTTGAGCCTGTTAAGCGCTCACACTATGAGATCATTCATATTATCTATGCATAGAGAAATCCTTTTCTCACTCTGGGATGTGCAAACCTTACAACTAGTGGTTCACCAATCATGACATTTGTGGCAGATGTCACCAATTGTTGTTGTTTTTTTTAACAATAAGATTAGCCAATGTCAATCACCAATATTTATTTTTAAGAAGGCTTGAAACCCTGCTGTTTTAAGCTCAAATCTCAAATCGACAGTATATCTAGTACATGTAACTTGTAATTACAAGTTCCAAAACAGCGCTACTGAGACCTTTTTTTTGGTCCCACTTTATATTAAGTGTCCCTAATACCTGTGTACTTCCACAGTAATTAGATGTGTATGTAGTCTGTAACCACAGTGTAAGAGCACACCGGTACATAGTATCTACAGCTGTAATATTCTGTAACTACACACATGTAACAATCCTCAGAATGGTGTGTGTGAGTACAAATGTGTAACAGGACTAACAGCACTTTTTGGTTAATAAAGTGTTACACTTTATAGACAATTGCTATGGATTTAGTGGGCAGTTCCTGAGGGTTTACCATGTGTATATACACTGGTATTACAGAGGTGCACCACGCACTTTACATGTTCTAGTTAATCTTATACATACTGCTGTTACAAAATGTAGCTATGTAATTCCTGTTACATGACTACTTAGTGAAGTGAAACACAGTGTTTCCCACAGGTTTGAAGGCAATGTGTGGCGGTCAGCCCGGGGGGGCTTCTTAAAAAAGATTCTAAAGCCCTATCATATGGAAAGTCCTTAGGACAGGGTCCATTGATAGAGATCCTCAGGCAAGCTGCCAGGTGTTCTCCTTTATAATACATTTATTTGATTCACA
>JAUMHP010000073.1:4839938-4858531 GCA_032361065.1 Enteromius trimaculatus | reverse complement strand
AAAATTGTTTACATAATTATGTATGTGTGCTGTGTAATCTTTTTGTATATGTAAAGAAACACACACACACACACACATACAGCCTATATTTTGAAAATACTATCCCTTTAAGGCACTGATTCGAGAAAGGTGCTTTTCTCCTGATATGAGATGAGGAGAGGAGTCATCGTTAAGCGTAGATGATACAGTGTGACTTAATTTACACAAAGTGCTAATGAGATGACGTGCAGAATGTCCTGGTTTCTGTGGAAAGTGTCTTAATGTGTTCTGTATGTAGTAAGTGCTAGTTGTGAGCAGTGGCCAAAGTTCAGCGCTAGATGATTGGTTAACACTTTACCATGCTATTATTTTCATTATTTATTTTATTTAATCACTAGCGCATGAATTGAACGCAACTCGTATGGTTATAGTGCTTCTTGTCCGATGTGCAACTGGCATGTTTTATTTTTATTAGATTATTAAAGTGCACCTATTATGCCTTTTTTGTACTATATTTGTATTTGGGACGTTTCAGCTCAAAAAACCACAGAGGTTTATTAAATCATCTGGAAAATGTAATTTTATTGGGCTGAGGAAAAAAAGAAAGAAATTGGCCAGCATACAACCAAACAACTTGCTGAGGGCAGAAACTATAGCAGTTCATGGCTGTCAATCACCCCCTGTGGCCTGAGTCAGAGTGATGTCACATTGCATAGAGAATCAACACGGCAGGCCTAGTAAGGGTGTACTCACAATAGGCATTATTGCCGTGAACCGGGCCCAAGTAAAGTCACTTTTATTTACATAGCGCTTTTAACAATACAGATTGTAGCAAAGCACTGAACATTATAAAGTAGTAGAATAGAGTGATGGTAATGTACCCGAGTACAATTCTCCCCACTCCCCCTCTGGCCTGCAATCACATAGGGTTTTAGCATTCGTGCCAGAGCACGCTTACGTCATTATGGTGCGACGGTTTCAGAGTCCACCGCTCTTTTTACTTTCTGGATGGCAATTTGTTGGCTTTGGAGCGTTGCGTAAACGTGACATCACGCGTCCCGTTCTGTGGGCACGGTTCGGAGCACTCACACTAGTCAAACGAACCGCGCTTTGGTGGCCAGATGCACTCGGGCACGGTTCAAACTGCCTAGTGTGTATACACCCCAAGACTAATTTGGTTTGTAGGGGCTAATTTTGCATAACCTAGTTATTATGATTGGTGAAAACCACTAAAGGTTGGCCTCTAATAAAGATGACAACAGTAAATGTGTACTACAGTAAATATTAGTATAGTAAATATTTAGTCTTCTCCACTGACCGCTTTGTAAGATTTGTATGATGTAACACGCAGATGGAAAGAGCAGTTTGCATTTTGTTAATGTTTTTTTTAAAAGTCTGTTTTAGCAAATGGTCATATTCAAGTGTTAGTGATTTTTTCCAGTTATGATCATTTGGGCGAATTTATATGTTGATACCAAACCTGGTTTGATGATAATCCGATACAAACTCTCAAAAGTACCTCATCCTGCTTCAGCAGCCTGAAGTAAAAAAAGAAATACGAAAGGTTTAGTTCTGTTGTTTCTGATGTGTCATTGTAGCCTGCTGAGGAATAGCATACTGTTCTCTGCGATTGATTAAAACATTTTGTTCTCCTGTGATCTCTCTCAGTGACTGCCTTCTAAACTAGGCTTGCTTATCCTTTAGCTGTCTCACTCTTTTCCCTCTGTTCTGATTAAGTTTAATGCTGTTTGTTTCTCTTTCTAGGTTTGAGGAAGTCCACAAAGAAGCGTAGTGAGTCTCCCCCAGCAGAGCTCCCCAGCTGTCGGAGGAGCACACGTCAGAAGACCACGGGCTCTTGTGCCAGCACCAGGTACTGAATCGCCATCCAGAACATGCAAGATGAACAATACATGCATGAGCCATACTGGCTGTGCGCGCAACATTTTTATTGCTCCTTTCCTTTGGAGAGAAATTGCACATACCAGAGAATTGTGTCTTTCTAGCGTGCAAAATAAAAATGTGTAAACAATCCGCTTGCTTTGTCCTGTCACAAGCATAGCTATGCTCTGGGTCCAAGGCTCTATTAGTTTCTCTGGGGAATACTATCGCAACAGCCATTTATTAACATAACATGTTTAAGCTAAGCACTTAAATGTTACGGTACATACTACGGTCTCTGTGCTCACAGTATCTGTAGACATACATTTCACTTCTATAGACTGTAGTCAGGGTAAAGGCCATATTAAATTGTATGTGGATAAATGCCTTTACTGTGGCTTGCACTTTATAAACATTAAAAACATTAAGATTTTTTTTTTACCAGTGTCAAAACTCTTAAAGTGTTTTTGTCTACTAAGTGCGTTTGTTGAACAATGTATTATCCATTGAAGATGCAATTCATACTAGTCTTGCTTATGTATTTGTTGCAGTCACATTTACTGTTGTTCAGATTCAGGGTGAAAGATTTCCCCATATAAATTTGGCAGTGAATTCAAATTGGTCATGTGCAATTGTTTTGTTCGGTTACTTACTCTACTGGAACTTCCAGTTCGTCCTCATAAGGAAAAAAATGTTTTAAATTATGTATAGAAGTAGTTTTTCTAAATGCTTGGAAACCTTGATTGCTTGCGTGACATTTAAAACCATTGTGAAAAACCTAAACTCCACACATATGACCTTATTAAATTGAGTTATTTTTGCTTTATTTTATAAAACATTACAATGTGTTAATCATTTTATAAAACGACTCTGCATCCTTACTAACAACACCCCATTCCTAACAATGCACCCATTCACGCAGAGGATGATAAATGTAAATAATATTGGCAACTGTGTTGTCACGGTACCAACATTTCTGTATTTGGTACCAAAACAAAACACAAAAGCATGCTAATTAAAAAAACACTTTTTATTAATAAAGTCAAACTAAAATAAAATTCCATTCTTATTTAAAATTGTGTTTCAGGGTTTTTTTTTTCCCAAGTAATAAAATATAAAAAAACATTTTAATAAATGAAATCTAAACACTTTTTATTTTTTGGTAAATGAAGGGGATTTAAAAGAAATATTGTGTGAAAGCAAACTAGTATACATTTTTTAAAAGGTAGTGATAGTGGTACTTTTAGTTTGCTTTACATTTCTGTGTGTATATGTGACCCTGGACTACAAAACCAGTCATAAGGTAACATTTTACAAAATTGAGATGTATACATCATATGAAAGCTCAATAAATAAGCTTTCTATTGATACATGGTTTGTTAGGATAGGACATTATTTGGCCGAGATACATCTATTTGAAAATCTGGAATCGGAGGGTGCAAAAAATCTAAATACTGAGCAAATCACCTTAACAGTTGTCCAAATGAATATCTTCTCAATGCATTTTACTAATCAAAAATGACATTTTGATATGTTTACAGTAGGAATTTTACAAAAAATCTTCATGGAACATGATCTTCACTTAATTTCCTAATGATTTTTGGCATAAAAAAAATTCAATAATTTTGACCCATGCAATGTATTTTTGGATATTGCTACAAATAAACCCCAGCGACTTTGTGGTCCAGGGTCATATATGATATGAAGCTGGATTTACTCAAAGGAAATTGTAAAATGCAGTTCTGGAGATGTCCTCACTGAGACGGCAGATGCTGAAATCACGACGTGACCTTTGCGGTGCAATATTTACAGATACTAGTCCATATAGAAAACATCCATTTTTAAGCTGGATTTCGAGCTTTTCGAAATCATAAGGGCGTACGCAACAAGGACCGGGTAAAAAGAGACTTATTTGGTCTTTAAAGTTTGGTTGATTCTATGCTGTTTGGCTATAGTAGTTTTGTTAAAGTAAATGGTCAATTTTGATAGTTTGGGATTATTTTAGTGTAGTGTCTGTGGATATGCACTTTTTAATGAGAATATTGGTGTTTCTTGTTGTTTCTTTTCTTTCTAGTCGGCGAGGCTCAGGCCTGGGCAAGCGCGGAGCAGCCGAATCTCGCCGACAGGAGAAAATGGCCGACTCCGACAACAACCAGGATGGGGCCAATTCATCGGCCGCACGTACAGAGGAGACCCCACAAGGGGCGTCAGGTTAGCGTAATGAGATTGTATGAGAAACTATGAACGTATGAGTTAAGAGAACAATGGTTGGGTCCTAACGTTGGCATAAAATGTCTTATTCTATGTCTCTGCCTCCTATGCTAATTTTCTCTTTCTGCTGTGAAGCGTCTAGCTCAGTAGCTGGAGCTGTTGGCATGACCACCTCTGGAGAGAGTGAATCAGATGACTCTGAAATGGGAAGACTGCAAGGTATGTGTGCTCTTCTTTACACAATACTGGTAGTAGCTAAACAAACGTTTTTCACAGAATTATTTAAAAAAAAAATGTTTTTTTTTTTATCTTTGGCATCAAAGTGAATGAAACTGAACTGTAACTGAATGTAATGTAACTGAAACATCTAGTTGTGTGTAAGGTTTTGTTAAATTGTTTCTCTCTACAGCTCTGCTGGAGGCCAGGGGCCTTCCTCCTCACCTGTTTGGCCCATTTGGGCCGCGTATGTCTCAGCTGTTTCATAGGACCATCGGGAGTGGCGCTAGTGAGTGTCCTTGACTTATGTTTGTCATTTTTTTGGGGATGATTGAGTATTTCCTCTGCTCAACATGTCCGTCTTCTCTCTCTCTGCACTTGCAGGCTCAAAGGCTCAACAGCTGCTGCAGGGGCTACAGGCTACAGGAGACGAATCCCAGCAGCTCCAGGCTGCTATAGAGATGTGCCAGCTGCTAGTGATGGGTAATGAGGAGACGCTGGGAGGATTCCCTGTCAAGAGCGTTGTACCTGCCCTGGTGAGTACTCTACATGCATAAGGAAATTCACCTGGACCTCATCTGGTTTACACAGTAGTTTATTCTGGCCGAGAACTGCCTTAGACAGGAAGGAAAGAATTATTCAAATGATCCACAAAATAATAATAGTGGCAGAAAGTACTTGTGGGGTACTTTTTGTTTATTCAAATTTTAGGCCATAAAAGTGCAAAATGCTATGCGGTTATGCGTTCTACAGGCTCGCAGTTTTCAGAGCAATGAGCACTGTGCATTTATGCAAAACTATAACTTATGATCTGCTTTTGTAGAATTACAGCAGTGTTCACTATATGGTGTCTATATCTCATCTGCTGATTCTTGGCTTCCCTTCTAATGATCCTTTGTATACAGGGGTTAGACGTTTTACAGTAGCATTTTCATTCAGCCATGTTGCCCTTTTTATTTGGGAAAATGTTATTAACTATGCATTTTACATAAATATAATCATTTTATAATTGATTAACCCTTTGAAATGTGAGATTATTGGTTGTAGAGAGATTATAGATAATTTTATTTCAAGTTTGGTGAAGTGAAGTTGAGTTGTGAAGTTAAATTGTTTCCTTTTTTTCCCTTTTTGTTTTCAGTAATTTTAATCTTTAGAATAGTAGAGTAGACCGTATCCTACCCAAATCTTAAAGCTTCTTAAAGCTTAACCCCTAAATTAATCCTTTGTTGCCTTTCTCTTCTTACACTCTTCTTGTCTTCTTTTTGCAGATCACGCTATTACAGATGGAGCATAATTTTGATATTGTGAGTATTATGAGCTTCTGTGAGTGCGTGCATGTGTCCATGCAGAGTCAGAACATTGCGCGAGTCGATCAAGGCTAGTGAGTCTATCACCTGGCAATGATCAACTCAGTCATTCAGTTTTGACACTTAAAATTAGAGAACAACGAAATAACTGTTCACCCTATGTGTCCTTTTTTCAGATGAATCATGCATCTCGCGCCCTTACCTACATGATGGAGGCTCTGCCACGCTCCTCAGCTGTGGTGGTAGACGCCATCCCTGTCTTCCTGGAAAAGGTAAATTGCACCTTTGAAACCTGGCTGCCAAATATGTGGATGACATAATTAAAGGTGCCATATCAAGGAAAGAAGGTTTTTCTTTTGAAATAATAGCATAAATATAGACAGCAAATTTAGCTCCGCTCACTTTTTATGATTTACAACAGCACAACCACGGTCAAGTATATCCACTTACATTCACACATTCAGGGTTTGCCATCTTCATGGGAGTCATATAAGAGCGAGTTAGCCAGTCATTAAAAACGTTGTATTTAGAAGAGGTGTCATTGTGTATGTTGTCTTAAATTAAGGTTTCCTTTGTGTCCACAGCTTCAGGTAATACAGTTTATCGACGTGGCAGAGCAAGCGTTGACCGCCCTGGAGATGTTGTCACGGAGGCACAGCAAAGCCATCTTACAGGCTGTGAGTACTGATGCTTTCTGAGTGTTCGTTACTCATTTTACTAGGTCAACCAATACTGTCACCTGTCAAACTGAATTAAATTGAACAAGATGAGAGTAGATGTGTGGACTGTTCTGTTGGCCCCGTTTTATTTTATTGTAGAAAATGACTGTGCTGTTTTGATCTCTCTAGGGAGGTCTAGCTGACTGTTTGCTGTACTTGGAGTTCTTCAGCATCAATGCTCAGAGGAACGCGTTAGCCATCGCTGCTAACTGCTGCCAGAGCATCACGCCGGACGAGTTTCACTTCGTGGCCGACTCTCTGCCCCTGCTCACTCAGAGACTCACACACCAGGTGATGAGCTGAAACCGAAATCTCATTCACATTCACAAGAGCAGATGTAGTGTCTGAATATGTAACCCAAACATAAACGCCCCACAAGGACGTAAGTGATATATTTGCTATGGTGTTATTGGTGTGAGTCATGCCTGTTTGACTTTCAGATGCCGGTAACAATAAAATCAACGCTGTCTACTTCAGATGTATCAGCATTTTTATTATGATTTTTGTTTTGTTTTACAGGATAAAAAATCTGTGGAAAGCACTTGTCTCTGTTTTGCCAGGCTGGTGGACAACTTTCAGCATGAGGAGGTGAGAAATGATAGCTTACGCGCACACAAGCTTGGCAAATCTTATTAATCTTAAACCTGTGTCTGATCTATTTGAGCAAATACATTTTGCTTGGTTTATGGTTAATTTTAAGGGAAGTGTAAGGCAAAAGTTAACACCAGTTTTTTCTCTCCTTTTTTATGTCACGATTTATCATCTTGCCTGCTGTGATTTAGCCTTTTTCTGCTTTTCATTCTCATTTCTAGCCAGTCATTCAAAGTGCATTGTAACAGATAATGTTTGTTACGTCTCTCTATTATTTATCCATAAATTAATTTGAATTCAGCTGATTCAGTTTTAATATTTCATACAAATGAGCGGGGTTTTTTTGTGATGTAATTATAAACAAAAAAAATTCTCAAGAATATTTTGGAATTCTGGAGTTAAACACTGCAAAGTATGCATCTCAGATTTCATATATGTGACTTTCTATGCCTAGAATAAGCTTTTAAATGTGGTGAGAATAGAACACAAGCACTAGAAATGCTAATTAAATGAAGTCAACAAATAATTTCATTGAAAATTGCAAATGTCTTGTGAATCACTTGTGAAACTACTCAAAAGAACTTGTTTGTGCATCGGCCGTCTCTACTTTGGTATGCAAAACATTTTTGTGCATTTAGTGTGACCTCATTAACCGCTGCCCTGTGTGTCACGGTGTCACAGAACCTGTTACAGCAGGTGGCATCACGGGACCTGCTGACCAACATCCAGCAGCTGCTGGTGCTCACTCCACCCGTGCTCAGCTCCGGCATGTTCATCATGGTAGTGCGCATGTTCTCTCTCATGTGCTCCAACTGCCCATGCCTGGCCGTGCAGCTCATGAAACAGAGTAAGTCACATGTACCACAAAGGAGTCCTGTTTGTATTAGGAACACCAGTACTGAAGAGCAGTTTGTTTTGTACATATTCAAGATCAATTATATCATTTATATTGAATGTCTCTGCATTTTGCGCGTTTATAGATATAGCAGAGACCCTGCGTTTCCTGCTCTGTGGCGCATCTAATGGGAGCTGTCAAGAGCAGATTGACCTTGTTCCCAGAAGCCCCCAAGAGCTTTATGAACTCACCTCACTCATCTGGTATATGAAACATCTCCTCGATCTGTGTGGTTCTGTCAGTGACATCTGATTAACATGCTCGAAATGAACGGAGGAATTATGAAGCTTAAAGGATTAGTTCACACCAAAATGAAAGTGGTCATCTTTGCTGTAATGAGTGTGTTTGATCACTGTGTTTTATCTCTCTGCTTTAGTGAGCTGATGCCATGTCTGCCTAGAGAGGGCATCTTTGCGGTCGATGCCATGCTAAAGAAAGGCAGTGCTCAGACCACAGAGGGTGCCATCTGGCAGTGGAGAGATGACAGAGGCCTGTGGCACCCGTACAACCGTATTGACAGCCGCATCATTGAAGTACGTTCATGCAGTGAAGATGTAGTTAAAGTTGCGCCCAGAAGATTTTTGATCCGTTTGATCTTAATTGCTCACTTTTTTTAGACTGCACACCAGAACGGAGAAGACGAGATAAGTCTGTCGACTCTCGGCCGTGTCTACACCATCGATTTCAACTCTATGCAGCAGATAAATGAAGACACTGGCACTGCTCGTGCCATTCAGAGAAAACCCAACCCTCTGGCCAACCCCAACACAGGTGCATAATCTACACTTAGAATATAATACATATTCAGTTAAAATTTTCTATGAAATATTTCCTTCCCATGTTTGTAGTAAACTATAAGATTTTTTTTTTTTTTTTTCATATATCAATAACTAAAATTGGAATATTTAGATGCTTAAGAACAATAAATTGTCTTTTGAAGCAAGAGATCAGATGATAAGCAAGATAAGCTATTAACATTTGTGACCCTAACTTGGTGCACATTAACATTATGAAATTTATATAAAGATCTATTTCATGTCTTCTGTGGAGCTCATGTTTGGTATAGCAAATGGGGTCGCCTTCAACTCTGAATATGATCTGCAATTCAAAATTCTTGCTATTTTATATGAAAAAAAGATAAGGCAAGAACTTTGTAACTTGTAAATCTTAAGATTGAATCTGGTGTCGTCTTGCATTGTCGGCAAACACACAGTGTTTCAAGGCCAAAGTTTGTGAAAGACTAGACAAGTGTACATAACTAAAACCATTCATTGTAATCAAATAATTCTGATGCGATGGGGAAAGAAAAGTCCCCAAAGCATCAATCTGTGCCATTTAATCAGCAAATATTACAACCTCTACTGTCAAATAATTATGACCAGTGGAAAAGCAAACACACAATGAAATCAATGAACAGGGAACTTCCACAAATGAGGCACATTACCAAATTATACAGGATATTTATAAAATATTTTAACAATAAATGGAGTATAACTGTGTCTGTCTTCACAGGAGGGCACTTGGAGGTGCGGCGAGAAGACGCACGTGCTCAGCTGATGAAAGAGGACCCTGAGCTGGCCAAGTGCTTCATAAAGACTCTGTTTGGGGTTCTGTATGAGGTGTACAGCTCCTCTGCTGGGCCTGCCGTCAGACACAAGTGCCTTAGAGCCATCCTACGGATCATCTACTTCGCAGATGCAGAGCTGCTTAAAGACGTACTGCGCAACCATGCTGTGTCTAGGTCAGTTTGTGAATGTAGAGCCCTATGTGAGCGTTTGGACAAAACTTATGCTTACTTTTATAAAGATCAATACAAATTTAAAAGCGGGAAGATGCTAATTGTCCTGGTGTGCGTTTGTGCACCTGTTTCCGTTTCATGATATGATTGTTTTCCATTTCAGCTGTACATTAAAGTAAAGATGCATTCCTTATGTGAAGCTTGTAAGAGTGTTTTGTACTTATTCTGAACTAATGTGTGCAAATGTTACGTTTGTCTGTAGCCACATAGCTTCCATGCTGTCCAGTCAGGACCTGAAGATTGTAGTGGGCTCTCTGCAGATGGCCGAGATCCTCATGCAGAAGCTTCCAGATGTGTTCAGTGTTTATTTCAGGCGGGAAGGTACTTGATCTTTTGTAAATTACTTCAAAGAATCAAATCTCAGTAGCTGTGGCAAGATTACTGGAAAACAAAAATATATATTTAATTTACAATAATGCATTTCACCCAACACTTCAGTTTTATCTCTCTTGTTCTGTTTAGGTGTTATGCACCAGGTAAAGAACCTCGCTGAATCCGAGGTGTTCCTCACCAGCCCTCCGAAAGCGTGCACCAGCGGCACAGCAAGTCTTTGCACCACCACCATCACCACAGCAACCACTACAGCTGCTTCTAACGTCACACCCGACTTGGGCTCCCCTAGTTTCCAGCACAGCATGGACGACTCGCTGGACCTCAGTCCACAGGGGTATAGAGCCACTCTCACATGCACCGTTACTGATCTATAGTTTGTAGACTTAGTAACTAATACATTGCCTTTAAGTTTTAAAAACAGAACCTCTGTTCTCTAGTAGGTTGAGTGATGTTCTGAAAAGAAAGCGCCTTCCTAAAAGAGGACCAAGGCGTCCCAAGTACTCCCCACCCAGAGATGATGACAAAGTGGATAATCAGGGTATGTAGCACACCACTGGTGCTAAATGTACTTGGGGCACTTGATGTATTATTTTAAGCAGAAACATTCATGTAGTTCTTGATGCTTTGTGGTTTCAGCTGCTTTTTTGGTGCCATCTTTTGTTCGACAATTGTAAATGCCTTGTTACCTTACTCTGCATGTCTCCTCCACAGCTAAGAGTCCTACAACCACACAGTCCCCCAAGTCCTCTTTCCTGGCCAGTTTGAATCCCAAGACCTGGGGTAAGCTGGGGACTCAGACAAACAGCTCCAACTCAGAGCCCTCGCGCACTGCAGGGGTCAGTGGTCTGGCACGAGTGCCGCCCAAGGACTCGGTTTCAAACAACAGGTAAAGCTACGTGTTTAGTTGTGTTGTTTGTTTGTTTTTAAATTGTATGTGAATGAGATTAAGTTGGCAACAGATGTTGTATTGTTGTGAAAAACAAAAACATTTTATAGATAGATAGATATATATTTTTATATTTCTGATGTTCACCAATGTTGCATTTTGAGGGTTGCAAGATTGAAATAAATGTTTAAAATGAGATAATTTTTTAAATGTTTCAGGGATAAGATAAAAGCTTGGATAAAAGAACAAGCCAGCAAGTTTGTGGAGCATTACTTTAATTCTGAGAGCGTGGATGGGAGCAACCCTGCACTGAATGTCCTGCAAAGACTCTGTACCGCCACAGAGCAGCTGAACTTGCAGGTAATAAGCATGTTATAATGCACTTTGAAGCTGTTTATCACATTTTCATATGTACAGTTTAAAGAGAAAACCATATTTGAGTGGTATTCGAAATGTGTTCTTTCTCTCAAGCTGTGTTTTTACACGTTTCAGATTGACAGCGGTGTAGAGTGTTTAGAGGAGATAAGCAGTATTGTATCTGAATCAGACGTGTCCTCCTTTGAGATTCAGCACAGTGGGCTTGTGAAGCAGCTGTTGTTGTATCTGACATCAAACAGTGAACGGGACACTATCAGTAGAGACGAAAGAATCAAGAGGTTCCTGCATGTGTTCTTCGGCTGCCCGGTTAGTCACACTTGGAAACACGCATACAGCTTCCTGTCTCTCACAGTGCCGATTTTCCAGATTTTTTTCTCCAAATACTATCAATAATTACTATTAACTGAGCTATTGGCACAGCCTTCCACAAACCATCTGACACTGAAATTTATGGGAATATGTATGTGATGTATAGAGACAGCAAGGCAACTCACAGTGTTACACTATTCCCTTGCCGCTGAATGCCGCCGTTTGTTTGTAGTAGTTACTGTTGTGATCAGCCTTTGACTCATTGTTTGTTATATGTGGTTCAGATACCAGGACAGGAACCTCTGGGACGTTTGGACCCAACAGAGAATGGCCCACTGCTGGCATTGGTGCACAAGATGAACAACTGCCTTAGTCAGATGGAGCAGTTTCCTGTTAAAGTGCATGATTTTCCCAGTGGGAACGGCAACGGAAGCAGGTAATTCCCTCTGTACTCTCTTCTTTAATGCTCTTGTTGTAAATACATCCATTTATCTTTCTGTTTAAGGCTTTCATATTTTATATTTATAGCTTTATTAATATAACCCAACCGCTAAGATTATAGTGACCCTGTACCACAAGACCAGTTATAAGGGTCAATTTTTTAAATTGAGGTTTAAACCATCATCTGAAAGCTGAATAAATAAGCTTTCCATTGATGTATGTTTTATGTTTTTATTTGGCCAACTAAAGTAGCCAACATTTGTTCATCAAAGTTGTCCTTGGACAAGAATGAATTATGGTTTTAGTTTATGGGAAAACTTTGATCCACTTCAGATTGAGTTCTGATATTTAAGTATTGATATTTATTGTAGAAAATTTACAAAATATCCTAATGATTTGCATAAAAGACTTTTTATCCAAAAGCTTTGGATAAATTGCTGCTTCAAAGCAATTTAAAACATAAGTTTAAAATTGTAATACGAACATGGTGTAGAGTTAAAAATAGAATATTTAGTATGGTTTAATATGTTTTTATATCTTTTTATCTCATGCTGTTTAGAGCACAAATAATCGTTATAAGATCGCAATCTCGATTCGACCCCCCACACGATCTTAATCCAGCATTTATACGATTCAGACAATTATCATTAACGTTCATCATTAACTCATCTGATTTCGAGATGACACGCAATCACTCACTGCACGTCACAGGCGGTTTTGCACGGGCAGCGGCCACGACGGTTTGGGTATACTTCACTTTCCGCGTTGCGCGGCCTCGCAGATGGAAGCGTGTGCATGCAGAGCAGGAGCAGCGCGTGCTAACTATGCTTTTATACTGGCAGCATTTGTCGCAAGCAGCTAAATCATAGCTTGTACTACAGTAGGCTAGATTGAATAGCCTATGTTACCTTAATCTTTTGTGTATCATTCAGTAAAATTAATAAATCAGTTTGGGAGTTCAAATAGGCCTCTGGGCTCTGGAAAAATAGAAAGGAGTTATTATTCTAATGCACTAGCTGTGTATCAATAATTACTAAATAAACCATACAATAGGCACATCTATAAAATATTAAATACATTTATATTTATATACATTTGTTTAATTTCTTAATGTTTAATAGTGATTTTTTTCCTTTACATTATTACATAATTTTTCATTACATTTCTTTAAATTTTAAGTAAGGCGTATTATTTATTATTTTACTGCTGTTTGATAACTTAACGTTCAGGGGTAAATCTTTAAAAGAAAAAAAAGTTTTCCAGAATCATGAGAGAATCGTGATCTTTATTCTAAGCAAAAAAATTGTGTTTCTCATTTTATCCAGAATCGTGCATCTCTAATGCTGTCTTTTGTTTGCAGGGGTTCACAAGCTCTTAAGTTCTTCAACACACATCAGCTGAAGTGCCAGCTGCAAAGACACCCAGACTGCACCAATGTAAAGCAGTGGAAGGGCGGGCCGGTCAAAATTGACCCCTTGGCCTTGGTACAAGCTATTGAGAGATACCTTGTGGTTAGAGGTGAGCACACACAAATCTCAACATGATATTCTCAGTTCTCTGGTTTCTGAGTTCTCAGATGAGACGGTTGACTTTTGCTGTCTCTGCAGGGTATGGAAGGATCAGAGAGGAAGATGAAGACAGTGATGATGATGGTTCTGATGATGAGATCGATGAATCTTTGGTACATTGTTTTCATGATAATATTTACTGTGATCAAAATGGCATACTGTGTAGTATGCAATTTTTTTGTAATGCTGTGGACTATCCATTTTCCCAAAGGCTGCCCAGTTCTTGAATTCTGGGAGTGTGCGTCACAGGCTGCAGTTCTACATAGGGGAGCACCTGCTGCCGTACAACATGACTGTTTATCAGGCCGTCAGGCAGTTCAGCTTACAGGCCGAGGAAGAGCGAGAGAGCACGGATGATGAAGCAAATCCTCTGGGACGGGCTGGCATCTGGACCAAAACACACACTATATGGTACACAACTTGCACGCTGTTCTCTCACTCTTTCAGAAACTACGCAATCACTAATGTTTGCCTTTTCCATTCATGTCATACAAGTCTGCAACCCTATTAATTGAGCTATTTTGCATTCATAGTGCATGTTAATGTTTTTTCTGTTTGTGCGTTACAGGTATAAGCCAGTCAGGGAGGATGAAGAGGGCTGTAAAGACGCTGTCGGAGGGAAGAGGGGTCGTGCACAGACAGCTCCCACTAAAACCTCCCCTCGAAATGCCAAGAAACAGGACGAACTGTGGCACGGTAGGGAAATATCACATGCATTTGTGCACTGATAGCCTATAAGCTGTATAAGTCTGAGTTTTGTGTGAGTTTTATAAGCACCTGCCTTGGAATCCATCTTTATTCAGACTATTTGTTTTGTGTATGTGTGCGCGTTTTCAGAGGGTGTGTGTCCCAGTGTGACAAACCCATTAGAGTCATACCTCATTAGTGATCCTCCAGAGGGCATAACTTTTGATGATCCTTCAATGGAGGTCATTCTGCTGCTGAGGGTCCTGCACTCCATCAGTAGATACTGGTTCTACCTGTATGATGTGAGTACCATGTTCAAGAACACTTCCATTCATACAAAATAACAGGTACAAAAACGGAACCTGTATCAGAATATGTGCGTAATTAATACTGCCGTCAAATTATTAATAGTATCCCCCCCAAAAAACTTTTTGTTCACATAATGTGCATTGTGCATGTTTACTATGTGTATATATAAATACTCATGCACGTGTATATATAAAAATATAGATTTTTGTTTTGAACCAAATCAGCTGACAATATGTCAGACTAATAGAAATTAGCGAGAGTAGATTTTACATTCATCTTTCTCTTTTCCCCAGAATGCTGCATGTAAAGAGATCATTCCCACTGGTGAGTTTATTAACAGTAAACTGACAGCTAAGGCCAACAGACAGTTGCAGGATCCACTGGTCATCATGACAGGGAACATCCCCACCTGGCTCACTGAGCTCGGCAAGACCTGGTACTGCAAATTCTTCATCTTATTCTTTTCCTTCATGTAGTGTTAATGTCATGCCGTCTAGTTTTTACACCTCTCATCTTCTCTTTTCTAGTCCATTCTTCTTCCCGTTTGACACGAGGCAGATGCTCTTCTACGTGACGGCGTTTGACCGCGACCGTGCCATGCAGCGCCTGCTCGACACCAACCCAGAGATTAACCAGTCTGACTCACAAGACAGCCGTGTCGCTCCACGCCTTGACAGGAAGAAGGTTGCCCTAAAATTCCTGTTTAAGCATGCCGTAGCAGCAGTATGTCTTCACAAACACCTCTCTAACACTCTTGTTTGTATGTATAGAGAACGATAAACCGTGATGAGCTCCTGAAGCAAGCAGAGTCAGTAATGCAAGACCTTGGGAGTTCCAGAGCCATGCTGGAAATTCAATACGAAAACGAGGTATGCCTGAGTGACGATCAGGCCAGAAACACAATCTACACAAATTCTTGGCCAGTGCATTTCAACCGTGTGGTTTGTGTTCTTGCGTTACTGTGTTACAGTAACAAACGGGAGGCCCTACGGATGTGGTGTTGTTCTGGTAGCTCGTTATAAACATACTGAATGTTTGCCATCACTGTTATTTCACTAGCCCATGGAGTCTATTTCAGCCAGTGCTATTGTTTAAGTCTATCGGTTGCAGCTCAGAGTCCACGTTTCCGTCAACCTTGTTTGATTTATGCCTGACTTCTGTCTGTGTGTTAGGTGGGAACAGGCCTCGGACCTACGCAAGAGTTCTATGCTCTGGTGTCTCAGGAGTTGCAGAGGGCTGATTTGGGTCTTTGGAGAGGAGAGGAAGTCACTCTCTCCAACCCTAAAGGTAGCTGTCATATATTTGTCAATTTTAAGCACCGTTTCTGGTGTAATGCAGATAGCATTCTACTGCTGTTCACTAAGCTAGTTTCTTCTCTCTCTCTTTCTCCCTCTCACACACACGCACACACACTCTCTGTCTGTCTTTGAGCAGGGAGTCAGGAGGGTACCAAGTATATGTTCAGCTCCAGAGGGTTGTTTGCTGTACCGTTTGGGCGCACTACCAAACCAGCTCACATCGCCAAGATCAAAATGAAGTTTCGTTTTCTTGGAAAACTGATGGCTAAAGCTATCATGGACTTCAGATTGGTATGTTTACTTACTCGTCAAGAATAATACATTTTTTAAAACTAATTCACTACTCACTCATTTTATGCCTTTCTAATTTGTTTCTTTCTAGAATATCAGTCGTTTAAAGTTTGTCCGTTAAAATCTCAGAACTTCTATTTGCATTTTAGTTAAATTAGGTGTGTTGCAGTATACTGAAATCAACAACAGCCCATGGTTTTGGAATGTGAAATATTAATGTAAAGACTCCACATTGATTTATAAATAAATTAAATTGGGTTAGTTCACCCACAAATGTACATTTTGTCATTAATTACTCACCCTCATGTCGTCCCAAACCTGTAAGACCTTCATTCATCTTCAGAACACACATTGATATTTTTGATGATATATCAGAGAGCCATCTGTCCCTCCATAGACAGCAACACAACTGAAGAGATCCTAGGTCCAGAAACTTAGCAAAAACACCAGTAAACAGTCCGTGTGACATCAGTGGATGAATCTCGCTTTTGCGATGCTACGAGAATACTTGCGCAAATAAAACTCAATGCTCAACGCACCGTATACACAAGCTTTAACGTATTTGACTTAATCAGCCATGTTTACATCCGGGTGAAAGCACATGCATGTACGTAGTCTGTGGCTGTTTGCACCTGAAGAAAGCATACGGTTACGCAGTAATGTTCTCAAAAATGGCGGCAGATGCACATCATAGGAGAAGAATGGTTGGGTATATAATGTTATTTTTGTTGACTTTGTGCAAAAAAAACAAAACAATTTCTAGTATCGTTGCAAAACTTGAAGTTGATCCACTGATGTCACATGGATTTTTTTTTACCAGTGTTTTTAACTACGCTTCTGGATCTGGGATCATTTCAGTTGTATTGCTGTCTGTGGAGGGACAGATGGCTCTCTAATTTCATCAAAAATATCTTATTTGTGTTCCAAAGATGAATGAAGTTCTTATGGGTTTGGAACGACATGAGGGTGAGTAATTAACAAACTTCTTGACACGCCAACAAATAGGTGTCAGTATTGCACCTTAATGCTGGTTGCCATTGATCATATGCCATGCCATTATTATTATTTTTTTTGGTTTTGTGAGGGTTTGGTTACAAACTCGCTTTTTGCCGTCCTGCACTCTTTTGGCCATGGTAGTCATGTAGTGAAAATAGGTAAAATAGTCGATACGATAACTAATATCATCACTGCTACAAACACACTGTATTAGCACCTGCTCTGGCAGATTTCTGGAATGAAGCTCAGTTTGTTTGATTCCCCAATCATTTAATACCTCCAGACATAACAAGAGAATATCATGTCATTGATTTTTGTCAATTGATTTGTGTTTTTTTTGTCTCTAGTTGGACTTGCCTCTAGGTTTGCCATTCTATAAGTGGATGCTGAGGCATGAGACCTCTGTCAGCTCTCATGACCTGGTCAACATTGACCCTGGTGTTGCCAAATCCATCCAGCACCTGGAGGACATCATCCGCCAGAAGAAGAGAATAGAGCAGGACAGATCACATGTGAGCACTGGCTGCTAACTCTACATCACACACAGAGACATGTAGACTGATTTTGTTTTGTCTGTATTTATCAGACACGGGAGACCCTACAGCAGGCCTTGGAGAGTCTCAACATGAATGGCTGCTCGGTGGAGGATCTGGGCCTGGACTTCACTCTGCCTGGATTTCCAAACATCGAGTTGAAGAAAGGGGGCAAAGACGTGCCAGTCACCATTCACAACCTGGAGGAATACCTCAGAGTAAGGAACTGAATAACCTGACACGTCGTCATTTATGTAGCCTGAATAAACCGCTCTAACAACACTGCCTGTTGTTCGTCTGTCTGTAGTTGGTGGTCTACTGGACACTCAATGAGGGCGTCACTCGGCAGTTTGAGTCATTTAGGGAAGGATTTGAGTCTGTCTTCCCTCTGCATCACCTGCAGTACTTCTATCCTGAAGAGGTGAGTGCTTTCATCAAGTTAGTTTTAAAGACCAAGCCTTGAAGGCGCCACAGATCCTGCTGCGTTTGTTGGCTTTATTCTTCTCATTGCACTTGAAGGATTTTGTCATGAATAGAAAAATCAGGCTTTACCTAATCGTCTGACACATAAGTAGACATTGTTTTGATATGCAAGAACTGCATCCAGTCTCAGAATCATTAATTGTTCATTTATGCGTCAGTAACTTAAGCCAGTAATTAAAATGTCAGCTTCAAAGTTTCAATAGTCATATGCAAATAATCTGCTGTCATTATATACAGAAAAGCAAAGAATACTCTTACTATGTAATCGCTGGAGCTGTCATTTGTTTTATTTTAAGCTGAATAGCAGTAAAAGTGTATTTTTTTTTGTTGCTGTAAAGCTGTTTAAGGTAAAAAAACATGTAAATGTATAGCTGCTTTAATTGGAATAGAATTAAAATAAATGTGTAAACATTAGGGATGTAACGGTATCAAAATTTCACGGTACGGTAATACCTCGGTATGAATGGCACGGTACGGTATTTATTGA
>JAUMHP010000073.1:4823089-4837645 GCA_032361065.1 Enteromius trimaculatus | reverse complement strand
TGACTATACTTTAACACAACACCCCCCCCCACATATATATATATATATATATATATATATATGTATATATGTATATGTGTATGTATGTATATTTATGTATGTATGTATATATTTGGAAATTTTTAATCAGTGCAATGGAATAAGATGATAAATAAAATCATTATTGATTAAAATAATTTGCACTACAGAGGCACAGAAGAGAACAAAAGTGGCTTGTAGGTATTTACAAACAGGTAATGACGCTCATGAGGTAATGAGGTGGCATGAGTGCCATTAACTTCATAAATTAATGTTGAGATTCATGTTTTACGTAGAACATTTGGAACATATAAATATGAAATAATAGAAATAACTGAACTTATGCTTAAATTAAACTAAATCTGCCATTAGATTTCAGTAAGTTACTGCTTTTGTTACTGAATCCTTCCATTGCTTCGTTCAGTCCCTGCCTCCCAGTGTGCATACTACTCACCCATTCTGCTCTAAATAGTTCTGAAAATAATCAATAATATCAAATAAAATTTAGGATGGTTAATATGCAAATTGGGACTCTTTATGAATGCGTGATTGGATTGATTCAAACAATTCGTTTAAAAACAAAAAAGCTGCGTTAATGGAGCTGCTCAGTTGTGAGTTTGTTTTAAACTCTCTTAGTTGATGAAATAGATCAAATTAGGCAGTTAAGTGTAAGTAGGCTAAATACACGCAATATTAGCCTTTTGTTTATATAACCCCTCATTTTCTGTAGTTTCTATAATGGTAGCGTTCCTGTCAACTGTTTCACCTGAAGCAGCAGCAGCTTACTAAAACACTGAGGTGTAGTTCGTCCTTTAGTGATTCACATTAGTTAATTTCTGAATGAGCATGTGAGAGGTCTGCGACAGTTGTTACGTATCTGCGTGATTTTTTTTTTTTTTAAGTGGGCATACACAAATCCTTCGCCTTTCCCAGAGGCTGCACATCTCGTAGACTACACCACTGGTTTACATAGACAAACATTGGAAAAGTAGTGCATTGGAGTGGAAAACTGTTTTACAATGAAATTTCTATCTAGTTTAATTTGTTCTTTTTTATGCGCTCCCCATTTCCAGCTGGATCAGTTGTTATGCGGCAGTAAGTCAGAGTCCTGGGATGTGAAGACACTAATGGAGTGCTGCAGACCGGACCACGGCTACACACATGACAGGTACATAGTCACGCCTGCATTGGCCTGAATACACTATGGGACTTCTACCCTGATTTATAGTCTGAAGGACTCGGCGCTCGTTGATGCTAGTGGAGCATAGTCAAAGCCACTGGTTCTATCCAGTCAGAGGACATCAGACAGTCCTTTGATTAATGATTGGATGTCTGGTAGTGTGTGATTCTTCAGTGTGTGATGAGCGTTTTTCGCTGTAATATGACAGATTTAGTTTTGTCTGTAGCCGTGCCGTGCGGTTCCTGTTCGAGGTGCTGAGCAGTTTTGATGCAGAGCAGCAGAGACTTTTCCTGCAGTTTGTCACAGGCAGCCCCAGACTTCCTGTCGGAGGTGAGGAACCATTTCAATCCAGACAATCATCCGTCAGGGAGACAATCTCACATAACTTGACCTCCATATTTGTTTTCCTCTCAGGATTCCGGAGTTTAAACCCTCCCCTCACCATCGTTCGGAAGACGTTCGAGTCGACGGAGAACCCGGATGACTTCCTTCCGTCGGTGATGACGTGTGTGAACTACCTGAAACTGCCGGATTACTCCAGCATCGAGATCATGCGCGAGAAACTGTTGATTGCTGCGCGCGAGGGCCAGCAGTCTTTCCATCTGTCTTGATCTCACCTCCTGCACCCTCTCACTCAAAATGGCCTTCAATCAACTCACTGCAGAACCACACAAATCGTGACTTCTTCCTTTAGAGTTCCTCTTCCTCTTTCATTTTTTTTCCCTGCCCTTTTTCTTTTCTTTACTTTTTTTTTTTTTTTAACAAACACCCACATTGAGGCAAAATATGTACAGCCTACTTGTTTAAAGAAAAAGCAGCTTGCAGAAACTAAACGATAGAACATAAGAGACTTCCTTTTGACTCCTGACCGGGAGAAAAGGGTGTTATGCGACTCATCAGATTAAAAAAAAAAAAAGAAGAAGAGCGAAGAAAACATTTTTTTAAAGAAACGTTTAAAAAAGAAACTTCAGAGCAGATTATAAAATATATCAGTAGTTGAGATGTTCAAGCCGAAAAAAAGAGGAGAATACCTGGGTGACATTTTAAAACTTGCGTTGCTGTCTGATGTATCAAGAAAAAAAGGGATGTTTTTTTTTCCTCCTGGTGAATGACATCTTCACTGTGTGTTCCTGTTGGGGAGGGGGCATCCATCAAGCCGGCGAGGGTTCCTATAGCTCCAAAGATCATTTGTACAGACAAACATTTGCAGATTTTGCTTATTCGACACATTTGATAGAATAGCTGTGCTCTCCTGCCCAGTTTCCCCTCTGTTCTGTATTATACCCCGAACGTCTTGTTACATTTTGGTTCCACTTTGTCGTTTATTTTCTCTCTCTCCTCTTGTGTGTCACTTGTTTTTTTTTGCTCCTTTTTATTTGAGAGAATTTTTGAACGTGTAAGAGAGTTCCAGTTGGTTGAATGCGGGTAGTGTTGGAAGTGTAGTATCTTTATTATATTATTATTATTATTATTATAATTATTATTATTATTTTTTGTTTTTGGTTTTTTTTTTTTTTAACCCAAGTTGAAATTGTTTTCTGGCCGACATTTCACATAAAGTGTCAGCTCCATGTTGAAAAGATGTATCCATTGTGTTGAATGAATAGACTCCTATATGGTTATAGTAGTGTGCCTCTGCTGGACTTCTGGGGACTTGAGGTCTTAATGATAGGCCTGCTGAAGTTGCTCGGCTGGTGAAGCCGGGCTTTAATCCCGTAATGTAGCTGAGCACAAGAAATTCATTTAAAAGAATTGGCTGGTCTTATTTTATGGTTTCACGGCCAGATAGCATTTCAGAAAAAAAAAAAAAAGTTCATTAAATAAAATAAAGTTTATATGCAGTTTTCACACCCGGTTTGAGGTGGGATTGTCTGCCCTTTTTTCTTTCTTTTTGTTTTTTTAATTTTCTATTGTTTTGTTTTTTTTGTTTTGTTTTTTCTCCTCTTGCTGTAGTTTATTTTTGCACTGCTGGCTTGGAACAAACCGTGGTGTGCACTGCAGTCTGTGGCCAGGAGGAGGTGCCGCTGTGCGCTCTCCTGTCCTCGTTGTTCATGTGCTGGTTTCTAAGATCTGCAATAATTTACTGCATCAGGTTCATGTTTTTACCTGAACATAAATAAAGTAATTGTTTGACTCAGTCTGTGCTGTTACTGACCGAGCTCTAAAGTGTTGGTTAAAGTTTAAAACTGACGTTGTCACGGGTCAAAAGCAAATGTTTTAGGCAATGCAAGATATTTGAAGATACAAACTTTATTCTAAATGAACAGAATATGAGTTAAATTACCCTGATGAAATAATTCAGCTAGTTACTGATGTTACAGAAAAGCGTGTACATCTGATATTACTGCTTTTGCTGTACAATACAATAGTTTTGTATTAATAGTGTTATACTGAAAATGTAGTGGTAACAACAACATTAAGATAACAGCAAATATTTATGGCTGTCTTAATTTATTTGCTTTGAAAAGTTTTTTATTCTACAAATTTAGGAGGAGTCTACTTGCTAAGATCAAGTTTAATTGCTAGATCTTTTGAATGACGAAATTGGCATGATCTATAGAAATAGTTGTTTTCTGAAAACATACTCGCCCTCAGGCCACAATGGTTTTTTTTTATTTTTTTTATCAAAACAAATTTATATTATCACTTTGCTCTCCAATGAATCCTCAGCAGTGAATGGGTGCCGTCATGATGAGATTCCAAACAACTGATAAAAACTGCACAATAATCTACAAACTGCATGTTTGTAATAAATCCATCATTAACGTAGTTTAACTTAAAGCTGCTGGTTCCTTCATTCATAATATTGCATTCTTCGGTCATCATTTTCTGAATCTGGAGAGAAATAAGCACAGATCAAGAACCTTTGTGCAAGCAATGGTCTAAATGCTTCTAATACGTCTTAGGATTTTGATGAGAAGACCTTTGACATTTACTATGGACTTGAATTTATTATTATAAGTTAAAACCCCTTAATGAAGATTTTTACTTCACAAGGCGTTAATGGACTGGAGTCATGTAGATTACTTGTGGATTATTGTCACTTAATTTTACTGACGTCACCCATTCACTGCAGAGGTTCCGTTACTGAGAAAGTGATATAATGCGAAATATCTTAAAGAAACATACTGATTTACATCTATTACAACTATTTATTTTTTATTAAACACTTTAATAAAGTCGTGACATTTGTGAAATTCTGACTGACAACTTTGCCAAATGTCTTTTTAAGCTCTCCACGGGTCATCAGGCAGTGCTTACTGTGTCCATATTATCAGGAATAATACAGAATTTATAATAGTGTTGTCGTTTATGCAGTCAAGTACTGCATATTGCTTCCAAACATTAAAATAGGTAAAAAATGTGTCCAAATGTAGGCCCTTTTTAGAAACATTTGTTGTTTTCATTTGTGTCTTTTTAAGAGTTTCGTAAACGTTGGAACCTAATATAACCAAGATATTTTTTACTGAATAAGAGAAGTCTTTAAATTGCATCTAAATGAATATTCTAGTGGGTGTAATTCTGATTCTGGTTCACTTGAATTTCAAGTCCTTAACCAATCAATAATGAAATTTAATTTACACAACAGTCAGGGTTACTTGTGTTAAATAGCCAGTTTTGTTTTCACAGACCGATGAGGGAGCCAGACATCTTTTGGTTTCTGTTCGGAATCAAAAACCAGGGATGTCTCTGTTTATTATCATTACAATTCAACTTAATATAAATGTAGCAACAGTGTTTAAGCTATGCATATTTTGTAATCAACAAAATCAAAATTCATCTGTTCCAGTTATATGAAAAGTTGTTAACCTGGTAAGTTTTTCAACAAGTAAGACAAATTATTTGAATATTATTTTCATGCAATAAAATCCACTTAATGCATACACCAACTTGCATGCATATTTTCATCTTATTTTTATCCAACTTGAGACTATGAGACTGATTTATATGAGTTATGACTCATTTATGGTGATGGAATAAATGGTGTTTATACATACATTTTAAAACAGTGCTCATTTCATAAATAAATAACATTAAAATTGACTTCAAAAACATTGTTATGCCTTTATAAATGACTAATTACTACATCTAAAATTGGTGTAAAATTAATTAATAAATAAAACCATGTCATTATGCACCAAACATTTTAGTGTACTTTAGATCATATGTAATAAAAATCTGTAAAACAATGAAAAATCGATTTAAATATATTGTAAGCTTTAATTTGGTGAGCTTTTATCAAAATGTTCAAAAGATTGTGTGTTCACGATAAAGAAAAATACTTTGTTAGAACTACAGAGTCTATAAAAATTTTATTTCCACCACAAAATGTTATGAAAGATATACAACGTATAATTTGCTATGTGATGGAAATGTTGAGGATATTCAGGGGAAAATAAGAATTTAAGTAAAGTCCTCTCAGAAATGCACCTGTTGCTACATGTAACTCCAGCTCTGTCCACACGGCGGCGCATCGGCCACCTTCAGCTCTCCGGTGACTGGAAATAAAACTGCGTCCTGCGGGAGAAGTTGGTAAGAACCGCGAGCATCTCGCCCTGGACTCTTCAGAACACCGACACATTCGTGTTCCTGTTTTCATATCAGCTGCAAAGACGACAGAAAAGGGGGTGAGTGACCTTGAGTATTTTGAGAGCCTCATATGATGCTTAAGAAAATGTGTTTTGATATTAGCTTGTCCCAGCAAAAGTTGATCTGAGGGGTGCGAAGAACAGCATCCATTTGCTTGCAGCGAGATTCAGGGTGTTCGTGTGTATCGATGTGTTCAATACTGGACTAAGACTAACGTTAACTGTAGTGGACGCGGTCATTCTGAATTCACAATCACGTGCAAAGGATCTCAATACAAAATTAAAAATAGCGTAAATAAAGTTGTTTTCTGAGGCAAATATGTCCGTGCTCTTATTCTAGCTGTAACACTGTTGATGTCTAGCGGCTGTGCTGCTGCGTAACGCCAATCTTGAAGGATGAATACAGCACGGTGATCTTGAATTACAATTGATGTTGCGCGGTTTCCGCGCGCATTCCAGCGATCATCACCATGGCAACAGTTCGCGAACGAATCGTCTTAAGAGTCCGGCTTTTTCGATTAATTGAACCGGTTCACAAAGCCGATCAGCCCTGAACGAGTTTGTAGTGAATCGAACTGAGCAGTCCGTTCCCAAATCGAGAGTCCCGAGTCAACTCACCTTATATAACGTTAGCCCTTTTCCAAGGACGCTTTTTGCTGTAACCCAATTCTCGAGGCGTTCTTAGTGTTGTCATTAAGAAAACTAAATGACTTTATAACAAGATAGAAGAAATGTTAAATGAAAAGGCCTGGAAAAAAGTTTAACGGTTTTATCGACACACTAAAACTATGACAAACTGCTTTATTACAACTCTTTGCGTGTAAAATAGATGATTGGATGCTAGAGATCACGTGATTAATGTCTGAATGACCGTTAAAAGGAACTGTTCAAAACAAGTGAGTTGCACTAATTTTCGCGGGCGTTTCAACGAATATTCAGACTGGGATGAGGAGGCAGTGTTCATTAATGTTAGTGTGACTAATTTTCATTGTTTGATCTTAACGTTACTCCCATACAGTGTTGCCAACTTTTTTTAATCGAAAGTAGCTAAACCCAGCTTGAAAACTCTCTCAACTCACTAGACGTCGCTAGATGACGTAATACGTTAACTTGCCTATTCATTACGTCAGTGCGTCATATTATCTTGTGTCTCTGTGGTCACATAATGTAATTTAATGCACCCAAATTTCGATATAACTGTTTTCACTGATATATTTAACGTAATGAATATGAAATATAATGATTGAACTGCACCCCATTATTAGGCCTATTAAACTACTTCTATTTTACAAGATGTTAATCTGGATTAAAATCCTGATTTATAATCGAGCAGTTGTCTAATGAAATCAAATACACATAAAATATAGACAATGGCTATGCTGTGATTTTTGGCTATATTTGCATGTAAAATAGAGTTAGAAGCAACATAATATCAATCTTAACCGAAGTCGCTAGATTTGTCGCTAGTCGCAAAGTTTACTAAACATATTTCTAATATTTGGTCGAAATTAGCTATCATTTGGCTGTTGGTGATTTATGTTTCCACATAAAATATTGCAATGGCTATCGGCATTTCACTTTATTAGCCAACAATCCATTCAATATTATTATTCACATGCTAGTTATATAGCTATTCTCCTAAATGAAATATAATTTTTTAAAGAAATTGAATTGAAACGAAGGATTTTAATTATTTCACAAATTTACCTGTTATTATTAATAAATAATTCACTACAAAGTGCAAAAAAAAAATCAAAGCTGAACAATATCACTGATGTAATTTTCACCTAAGGTGGGGATAGTACCTTAATTGGTTTTGGAAAACCAATTTGTTGTTTGGTATGGATACAAAAAAAGTGTCAGAGACTGATATACAAGCATGCAAGCCTTGCCAGCATGGACAGTGGTGAATTTTATGAAATATCTTACCGCTGAAGGTAAAAAGAAAGTGTGAATACACAGGTATAGCCTACTGTAGCGAACGTCTTGATGCCACTTCAAACTGCTTTTTTCCTCTCAATTACAAACACACAGCAAAGATGACCGTGGTGAGAAAACAGCATCTGATTATATTAATGTGGATATGTTTGCATCAGCTATGCAAATCGACACTATCACTTTACATTTAGTTATTTTGCAGACACTTTTATCCGAAGTAACTTTATACAGATTACAACCTCAATTTCTACTAAAAAATTCTCATGTTTGACCCTGACATACTGAACATAAGAAATTAAGTTTTGATTACTTTCACTTGAAGTATGTCTGTGATTTTGCAATAGTCTCTCTCTCTTGGGACTGATATTTTCAGACCCTGCTGTGATGTTTCCTTTCACACAGTACACACGACTTCATTTCTCTGCAATTTACCAAACTCTGTGTGCGCAGAATGAGAGGAAACACTCAGGACAGAAGTGGCATCACCTGTATCGGTCATGTCTGTACCATAGAGAATCTTGAAATGCAGATGGCAATATTTTCCAGTATCGGTTGTCATGCCAAAGCTGAAACTTGTCTGTTGAGAAATGTTAGTGTGTGGATGTGCAAGGAATGTGTGTGAGTATCTGTACTTCATGTGCAGTATATGAGTCGCTGACAGCTTCCAGCATTGTTCCTGTCATCTATTCCTGCACAGCAGCTGCGGTACTGCAGGCCATAAATAATACAACATCTCTGCTAGCTCTACATGCTGATTCCTTTATGAGCATATTTAGCAAATTACAATATTTCTCTGATTTTTTTGTGGAGTTCCTTTGTAGTTCAGCACATGTTTTCCTGAAGCATTTGCATAATGAGATCATGTAAATGCAACATTGCTTACATGGCAGCGTGTGACCCACTTTGCAACAAAAACGTGTGAAAGGGTAAAAAATCAACATGTGCCTGTTCTTTTTGCACAAAAATAAGAAACTATATTTTCATGAAAAATAAAATAAGGTCTTCCTATTAGCACAATCTTAATTTAACACTCAGTTTATTACTGAACTGTGAGCCAGTTATAGCCAATTATTATAATATGTTTTAATATTGCTTTACAATTTTACGTAGTTAATGCTTTTGTATTTTTATTTTGAAAAATATAAACAGAAAGAAAACAAAAATAACATAATTTACTCAACCATTCTTTTCGTTACGTCTTTCGCCATTTTGTATTGTATCACAATGCAACGCATACGCAAACTTTAACGCATTTGACGTTATCAATCATTTCATCGAAAATGCCTTAATTTGGGACAGAAATGTAATTTTGTGGTGTGAACTAATCCTTTAAAAAGTTTTCCAAATTCAACTGATCAGATACCCTTTTTGATATGATACTAGCTAGCTAGCTTTTGACTTAAATCCTCACCCTCTTTTCTCCACACAAGTCTAATTCGACTAAAACAGCATAAGCAGTTTGGATACAGTTCTGCTCTGAACATCTGACCTTGAGGGGTATACTTTCAAGGTCGTTTATCTGGCGGGCTGCATTGTTTTGATTGTGATGGTGAAGGAATGTATGAATGGGCGCTTTGCTCCCACCCTCACCCCTGCCACACAAAGCCTCTCTTTGACCGGGAGCCTGGAGGGAAACCCACCCTGTCTGGGACCTGTGGGTTGTGATCAGACTCCGTGTTGTGTGTGGCTGTGGAGAGAGGGGCGGGTGAACAGGATGATCATAAGGATCTTCTTCTATCTTCTCTGCAGCCTGCGCGTCTCCATAAGGGGCTGTGATTAACAGGTGCCCATTATTGCAGTAGAGGAGGGGGGTAAGAATACAAAAGACTCAGTGTTAGCCAGTCTCTCTTCCCTTAAGAAAAGATTACGTTTAGTTAAGGGTATTTTCGGCCAATCAGTAGTCATTAACATGACATGCGCCTACCTTCTCCCAAGATGTAGGTGATTTTCCGCTGCACTATGCTGAGGTGGTAGGATGTTCTGCATTGTTTCTGGGTGCTGGATGCACCAGCTGTGTGAAAGTTAGTTGCAATATAAAAGAAGGCAAAGTTACGACTTTTGGATTGTTAAATATTTTCCAGTTGCAACATTTCACTTTAGGGATGCACCGAATGTTCGTCAATGAAATTGTTTGGCTTAAATAGTGAAAAAATGCACTTTTGGTGTTTAGCTGAATGACTGAGACGTCTGAATTAATTAAAAGCATTTAAAAGTGTCTAAGAAAGATGCTGCAGTCATTTCAAACACAGATAGCTAGAGACAGTTTAGCACTGCATCTCTTGTCTTCGATGTAAATATTTTTTCAATGTTTTCAAAGAATTCTCTTCTGCACAGCTAGGCTGCATTTATTTGAACATTAAAATATATATATGCCTAATGCAAGAAGGGGTCTCAAAAATCAAAATGTATTTTAAGTTAAATTGTGCTTTGTTGGTATAGTTATACGTATATTAAGAAAAAAAATTAAGTAAATATTTGAAAATTTTTTGTAATTGATTTTTTTTTCTTGTAAAAACTAGACAAAACAATAAAAGGCAGTGGTGAATAGTGTGCAGTGGCGAAAAATAAAATATGTGGGGGGAAATGCCTTCGTGCCAGTGTTGCATTTAGTTAAGCTTTGCCCAAGAATTTTAATTTAGGTGCATCCCTATTAAACTGAGCTGAAAATCCTAATAAATGCAATTTCTTTTTACGCAGTATTTACGGCTTGCCTCTAACTCAAATATAGAGTCTGAATGTTATATACATACGAAAAGGCGAAAGTTAGTTGCAATACAAATGGATGGTAAATTTCACCTTTCACCACTAAATACTTTTCTGTTGCTCCGTTAAAAATTCTGAATGTTTAAGTACTGTGTCTTAGTCAGAACTTCTGATTGCCTAGTATACAGGAATTTTTAAAGCATTTGTCGACTAATCGCACGTTTATTATTAAACAATTTAAATCATTATAATGAGCCTGTAATTGCCTACATAGCTTAAAACGTACTTTAGTATGTGGATAAAGCTTGCCACAGTCCGGTACCGACATTAGTAACGATTATGAATGTGTCAGGGAAAAACAGTAAGGAGACCGCATTAACCTGCTTTCTTTGTTTTCAGTTTAAGACGGGGGTAGGCAGTGTCGGTCCTGGAGTGCCGATGTAGCACGATGTACTGCACTACCATAGACTAGCCGTTGACAATCTGTTATTCACTGACTGCGTGACTTCGTCTGTGGATTTTGTTTTTCTGCGACTAATAATATTTTTGTCGACCAAGTCTCTTCTGGTCAACGATTAGTCGACTGTTAGGAGGCAGCCCCAATATATTCACATAATTCGGTCATACTTTATGTTAAGTAGCCTTAAATACTATGTTCTTACAAAGTCAAATGTGCTCATATTGTATTGCAAAACACTTTTGCGGCTTTTGAGGTGGGATACAGGTACGGTTTGGGACAGGTTTGGTGGTATGGGTAAGTTTAAGTGTGTGAAAGAGATGAGTCAACAGTGTAGTTATAAATGTAATTACAGAAATTAATTACAGGTGTAATTGCCTTATAGGTATTTTTACAATGTAAAAGCATATATGCACAAAATAAATGCATAGTACCAAATGATTAATTTAAATGTAAGAACATAGTAGGTACCCAACCTGCAAAAACTATGCAGAGCATAACTATGTACATTAGTGTAATCTAAGGTGAAGCAGGTGCATTTTTTTTTTTCTCTGATATCTTCGTTGCTGAGAAAATAAATAAAAGCCTGCCCACACTGAAAGCTGATTGGCTTATTATGCTGAGTAAACCAATCAGAATGCTCTCTGTCTAGCACGCGCTATGAACAGGCACACACACACCGTTGCACATGCACACACAGTCTCTCTCACTTCACTCTGTCCAGCGCGCGCATTAAAAGATGCACAATACAGGCATTAATGTCTCGCGTGCACGCTCTTGCCCGCTCGGTCTAGATTCCGGAACATTTTATCCAATTCGCAGGCATCAGGGAGCCACTATCAATATGCGGGAGACTCCCGGAACTTCCGGGAGACTTGGGATGTCTGGGTAAGACCACCTAATATAAAGTGGGACCCTTAATTTCAACCCAACTTCAGTGAACAAAGTAGAAACTGGGTAATTTGTGGATGTGCTTTCTTTTTTCTTCTAGTGCTTTGCATGTGTAGGTATTGTATCATAGTGCATGCATGTGTGCACTAAAGTATTCCAGTCTACATTCCTGAGGTTGCTGAGCCGTATCCTGAAGATTAATTGTAACTGAATTGTGACTGGCTGATTGCTTAAGAGACCAGACCCAGTGACCTGCTTTCTGTACAGGACATACAGAGCTATCCAGTTACAAATTAGGAGGTCATCGTTTGTTTGTGCTTATACTAGTTCTAAATGCTACTTATTTTTTTTTATATATATTTTTTTTATCAATTTGTCAATCTATGTAACCAAATCAAAAACATGTCCCAAAATCAAAAGCACTGGCACGTGTAAACATGTAAACAGTCCACTGAATCTTTTAATCAGAATGACAAAAAGTGTACATGTGAAAGTGACTAATGACGTGCGTGCATCCTTTTTCTTTAATCATATTACTGTATTTTACTGTATTACTATCCCATCAAACATAAATCCAGAAAAATGAAACAGGCCATGCTGATTTTTAATTTTCAATTAATTAGCAATGTTTTTTTATTACTAAAATGTATAATTGAAACAAAATGTAAAAAAAAAAAAGAAAAGATAAATTGTCCCTATGAATATCTGTTGTCATTTATATTAGTATTGTTGCAAACCCTAATGAAGCTCAACTTACAAATGTAACATGAACTAGTAGGTTAAGTGCATTTTTTAGATTAAGACTAGTGTAATTGCCGCATAAGCCACTGGAGAATGTGTTTTCTCAACTTTAAATGGAGGCTGACAGACTAGGAGCCTGTTGTGCTTGCCCAGATAAAGTCATTGGGATTGTATTTGAGTATTAGTGGTTTAGTCAGACCTCCGAAGTGTCCGTGAGCGTTCTTGCTGTGGTATCCTAGCGATGCTCAGCTCGGGAATGCGAGGACGGGCTGTGAAGTGCAGCTGTGTTGTCGCCTCCTTAACGACTCAAACATGCCATTGGCTGGCTGCCTCATAAAGCCTTCTGATTGGCAGGACCTATGATCCATTTGGATCACTGACTGATGATAGAACAAACATGAGGCCCAAGACAGGGATCTGTCCTCATTGACTTTTATTTTTTAATGCCAAATTGTGTTAATTCTAAACCCTGCTGTTTCACACAAGAGATTGCCGTTAAGGAAAGCTGCATGGTTTTGTAACTTATCACCTTGCAATATAACCAAAATAAACTAATGGCAGTCAGTCTGCATGATGCAAGCTGAGTAAAACTGATTCTGTAGACCTTCCTGAGAAATAGCTGAACATGTCCGTTCTCGCAGTGGTCCATGTTTGCAGAGTTTGTGACTGAAAGTGTGACGTTTGACACTCTTTAATGAATGATGGAATCTGGCAGGTACGGGTTTAACACATTACAGATTAACAGAGGTTTAGCTTCACTCCGAGGAAAACACTGGCAGAATTGTTTTCTGAGAAATTTTTACTAACAGGAAACTTGACAGCCTGGAATTGCATCCGTGTTCACTCTAGAGGCACAAGCCGTTTTTATGCATATAGAATCTTTGAAAGGACCAGTGAAAATGAAAATCCTGACTTAACTTATTCCACCTCTTAATTTATTTACCTCATTCTAAATTGTTAAGCTGTATTATAAAGCTGTATTAATACAATCGTGTAATCAGATGTAAGCAGTCCGGATGTTTTTCTGGAAAAAGATTATAGTAATAATTTAGAAATAATCCTACTGCCCTTAATAAAACAATTGACAAAGATCAAAGAAAGTTTAAATGCGGTGATGTCTTTTTCATGTGTTGTCTTTCTCTACCTCCTTCCCTTCTTTTCCTTTTTTTACGTTTAATTAATCTTCCTCATAGTCTTTCTTCACTACGTTGATCAAGTTCCCTCTCTCTCTGTCTCAGATTGTAGGTTTTAGTCCGGTGCATGTATACTGGGCGCATTTCAGGAGCATGTTAAGTCATCTTGGTAACACAGGGCAGGGGCAGCCTGCTCAAGTCTGAGCCTGTCCCAGAATGCACCAGCTGTTCCGTCTAGTGCTGGGACAGAGAGACCTGTCCCGTGCAGGAGACCTCTTCTCTCTGGATGACAGCGAGATTGAAGACTGTCTGTCCCAAGCCCTGGAGGAAATCAAAGTCATATCCTGTTCACCGGTGAGTACTCTGATCCCAAAATAGTACATTCATGACATATTTGAATGAGTTTAAAGGGGTCAAAAAAAAAACAATGTTTTGTCACCTAGAATTTTGCTACAATGTTGATGTTTTTCATTTATTACAATGTTTATTTTGAATAAATTAATTTTATTTTCTATATATTTTAACAACCTCCCTCCCCAATGTATAGGTATGAAAACATCATAATATCTTATAATTCACTGATTATGATATTTTTATGATATGTTTTTTTAATAAAAACTACATTACATGAATCACTGAAAACTTTCTTGCCTTTAAAGTTCCTTGGACGGTAGAAATGAAGAAAACGTTTTCTTTTGAGTCTCTGTATTCTGATGAAGTGGTGTCTCAGGAGTTTGGTCCAGAAAGTCAAGTTTTTTTTCGAATTAACTGCTGTAAAATCTAGACATAAGAAATGGCCAACCACATGTCATGCATGATTTTAAATGGGGTCCATGTATATTTAGACTGTAGAGTAATCTGACTTTAGTCGTTCCATTACAGCTAAGAGGTCCTGGACCTCAAAAC
>JAUMHP010000073.1:4780835-4816794 GCA_032361065.1 Enteromius trimaculatus | reverse complement strand
TGTTTATAGTAGAGTTCGAAGATGAGCATGGCCTGATGTTGTATGTAGAAGTACTGTACGCTTACCAAGTTTCATGACCACACTCAACCCAAGAATAGGTTTGATGCGTACTGAAAGAGCGCTCCGGGAACTCTTTTTGTATCAATGAACACCTGAGACTGAATATAGTCCTTTGGCCTCTATGTTGACCTGGCAAACAGATGTCTGGGGCATCACTGTGCATGCTGCGGGTGAATCCTCGACCCTTGGGTTTTATCCTTTGTATATTTATAACCCTGATAACCCAGCACATGAGGAGATTCCTATGGATGACGAACAGCCTGGACCTTCTCACCAAGTCAACCGTGAAGCCAGTCCTGAAGGATCCAGAACACCTGAAGACCAAATCTGAGAGTCTGGTTAAGAGTAGACAGTGCAGTAAAAGAAAAAGGAAGACCTCTGGCAGGTCAGTAAGCAGAGAATGGAAATCAGATCACCAGTCTGACTCTTCATGTGATTCCCTCATCTCTGGAGAAATGCTTGGAGAGACATCCTCCAATGATGACCAGCCTGGACTTTCTCACAGAGACAGCAGAGAGGCCAGAGCAAGAGAATCCAGAACACTCACTGCCCAGGATGAGTTGTTTCAAGATGGCAAACGGAAAAGGAAGACCTCTGGCAGGTCAGAAAGCAGAAAAGGGAAACGGAGATCAGACCACCAGTCTGATTCCGATACTTCAAGTCACTCCTTGACCTCTGAGTTTTATTCACCGGCATTACTCGGAGAGACTTCAAGCCACGATGACCATGCTGGACCTTCTCATCAAGATTAGAGCATCCAGTGTGCCTGCTGACCACAGTAGTCCGGATGTGTCAAGCTTCAGAAGAAGATGAAACACGACCTCAGCTCACCAAAACACCCGAAGCAGAAGGAGTAGATCAGCTGCCCTGCCTGAGTGGGATTCACTTTTACAGGAAACCATGTTTGGTGATGTGGTAGAGTTGCAATATGGTTAAATAACGGCAATCTCGATTCAGATACCCATGTTTCATATATCTCATCTTACTTCTAAATGACAGTGATGAATTTGTTTCTCAAATTAAATAGTGAAAAGATTGTAAATTGAATATCAGAGTTTGTGTAATAGACAGAACCTTACCACTCAATCACAGAGAGACACTTATAATGAACATGCGTTGAGGCTGTTGTTGCAGTTATATCTGTTGGATGATAATCTGTTAGATTAATCCACATTGAGTTAAAAAGACAATTTCGATATTATATTGTTTAATGCCCAGCCCTACTAGTACTCATAATGTGCATTTAAATGAGGAATGATTTATTATTAAAAATCTGTTAAGAAAAGAAAAACTGATATACTGCCAAAATATAAAGCTTAGTTCTTTTGTAAAATACATTACATTAAATTACTACATACAGATGTTTTCATTTCTTTTATTTTACAGTACAATGGTTGCAACAATAAATAATAAAAGGTTGTTATTATATAAATGGGGTTACCTTCCTTTTTTCTCCTTAGCTGATCAAATGCTTAGAAGTGAAGTAAGAGAGCATATGGCTTGTTCTGGCTGATCACTGACCCTGTCATCACTGCATATCTGAATAATTTGAATAAGGTGACCCCTCATTTCCACACTTAGCATATTTTAAATTTAAATCAGAGAAGTTTGAAGGGAATGTTGGTGTCACTGAGCGTGATAAAGCCAGTTCCTCTTGCCTCGTTGGGCTTCTTTGTTCTGGCTGGCTTTTGTAAACAGATTTGGGCTCATCCAGCGTCTCAGGGGTAGCCCTCTCTCATTCTCTCTTCTCTTGTATTTCTCTCTCCAGGGCCTACAGTGTCCTCCTTTCCACAGTCACTTGCATCACATTATCATTCCGAACATGCCACAACACAAAGATGAAAATATTTGCTACCAAACTTTCTAGTTTAAAGTTACTGCATGCTTTCAGAAATCTTCATTTTATAACATTGTTGCATTTTATTTCAACAGGATGGATGCGAACCGGATAATAATAGTATAATAATAATAACAGTTGTATAATAAAAAGCTAAAAACAAAAGGTTTAAAACAGTCATACATTATAAAACCAAATGCAGTGTATTGCAAAAATAACCAACATACATCTGTGAAACCGTGACATCACCTTGGCATTTACAAACACAGTGTGGTCAAACTAAATTGCTCATATTATAATCAAAGCAGTTTGCAGAGTTGACTAAAATTTTCTTTTAGGTGTCAGTTTTTTTAAAAGTGTACTGTACCTCAGTATAAATAGCATAGCAAAATTTCTACCATTTGACACAATGCATGGCACAGATTTCTCATGTACAACAAGCTGGTTAAATTCACATCTCTTTCATTCAGTTACGTGATTATATGTTGCAGGACTACTTGACCAATGACAACGACCAAGCGGTGGTGGAGATCTGCATCACGCGCATCACTACAGCCATCAGAGAAACAGGTTCGATCGAGAGGCACGGAGCAGCTCTTGTGTCATTATGGGAGTCTTGTCTCGAGCATAACCTCCAGCCGCAGGGCAAAGATGAAGACACACCCCATGCTAAGATCGCCTCCGACATCACCAGCTGCATCTTGCAGGTAGAAGCAGCACTTGAGGGTCAGAGCATGCAAATGATTTCTTCATCACTTCTCTATATTTAGCCTGTAAACATGACAGCTGATTTCTGACGGTAAGAGTCAGGGTACAGTTAGACGTCACGCCCATGGACCGTTGGCTGAAGGTCTGATGCATGTGGCACGCTTATCTGGAAACACTTCAGGAGTTTCTAAATTGTCTTCTGGTAAAAATGATGCAGGATTTCTGCGGGACGTGTGCATTGCGGCCTTTAACATTCTGCCTGGAAACAATGATGCCCTCACACCAAACATCTCACGAAAGCCGTAGTGTTTACAACTGTGATGACGAGCGCTTATCAGGATCCACCGATCAAACTCTTGATTTTCAAAAATGTGAAAAAAATTGAAATTTTCAAAATCTGAGGAATAGAATCATAAAAATACGTGTTTAAACTGTAGTCTGTTACTGTGGCGACATTTTCCCGTCTGGAAATGTGATGCAGAACATATCAAACGGATGTTGTTTGACACGTCGGTCCAATGGTTTCAGAGGCGGGCCTTGGCCAATGAACGCTACCTTGTATTCCACACCTTCAGCCGTCAGACTAGGGTCCAAAAAGTGCAGCACAACCATAAACATTAAAAAAAGCGTGATGTCTTAAATTAAAAATGCCCTTTGACATCCTGAAAAATCCTTTAAAAATAAACCAATCAGACGATGACTTCAAAACTTCCAAAGCGTTTCTCATTTAGTGTATCTTATGCATCAGTCATTCTGACGTCTGAGGCTGAGACTACAATTAGGATCACTAAGATCCACAGAAATGTGAAAAGGGTCCATATTTGTCAGTTGTGAAGCACTTATTATACTCATTCTCAGGAAATCAAGTGGCATGTCTCAAAATGGAACTGACATGCCTGACAACAGCAATTAGCCGTAATCTCTTTTTAATTATTTCTGTTTCAAAAAGATTTTTCACAGGCATGACACAGTTTCTCCTGCTTCTTTGGATATTCGCTTCACTCACATCCTTCCCCTCTATAACTCCACTCTCTTTCTCTCTCACACACACACGCGCATTCACTTACATAATAAGCCGCATATGAATCTTAGAGAAGGGTTTAGAGAGAGGCTGAGCTAGAGTGATGCATTCTGGGTAGTGGTGGAGATCAGTATTCATTAGAGAACTGCAGCTTGAACAGTCTTATGCCTGAGTTCTTCAGAACTATTTGTGGAAGGACTCTTTGATCTGAGCAGCAGTCACATATTCAAGTGGGTGTTTTATAATTAGCTTGGGTTCTTTGGAAATGATTTGCCCCATGGCATGCCTTTTAAAGCTTTAGTTCCGATATTCAAGGACACTTCCCTTCAGGGAGGAATGTGATAATTGGCCATTCTTTTCACAGTAAAGGAAAATCTTTTGACTTGCTACAGAAGAAATGAAATTTATACTCATACTATTACAATATGTACAGTAATTAAATACATTCATATTTTTGAAGAATAGCTAATTATTGCACTCATTCTGTTAAGATTTAAACTTAAATTTTAATAATTTCATTTTGACCATATATTTAATGTCATTGCTATGTATTAGTGTAATGAAAAAAAAAATCCATCTGATTTTCCACCTGTTTTGTTCACATCTTCTACACTAGAGGGCAGCAGAACATTTCACATACTCTGTATCCTTCTGTTCAGTTCATTATATTCATTTGAAACGTTTACTTATGCCTTTAATGCCTTACATAGTATCTCTTGTTATTATTTTCTTATTTCATTTAGTTGACTAAGCAGCCAGCTAACTTGCATGTGATCACTTCCTGAATCTATTAAATCGTTATTGGCATATAGAATTAGCACATGCTTCATTGTTTTTGTCTCAATTCAGGCCTCTGTTTAGTCTGTGCACCATAAAAGCAGGTCTAAAGTTGGGTTGATTTATTATTTTCCAGAATTACAACAGGCCTCCAGTGATGGCATTAGCGGTCCCTGTGGCAGTGAGGTTCTTGCAGCAGGGGAACCAAGAGCTGAGTAGAAACATGTCCAGCTACTTGTCACTGGCTGCCATTGCTAAAGCTGAACTCCTGGCGCAACACACAGAGGCCATCACCTGCAGCGTGCTGGGAGGTAGGGGTCCATCATGGGGTCCAGGGGGAGGGAGGGGTCACGGTAGGTCACTGACATGACATAAACACACACAAAATACTCTGGGTTATGGTGATTTCACCAAGCGCCACATGTTCCTGGATCGGCCAGGCATGGCATGTTAAAGTGACAAGTGATCTTCTTATTTTTATTTTTCTCTTCAATTTTAATCGAAAGTCTTTCCCTAACCCTCTTACTAACTTTACAATAAACAAACACATCCTCATTTCCAATTTATCACATATTGGTCAGTCACTTTTAAATGCCCAGGGTACACCTTTAGCGTCATTTTTTTTTAGCATACTCCATTTCTTTCAGTGAGAAATCTTTGGCGTCATACACAGAGAAGATGAGCATGGGAATATCGCCATGATTAATTTACATATTGGGTTGATAATAAATACCTATTCTAAAATAAGTTGAACAAAGTATATGTTTTTTAATAATAAAATATCCAAAAACCACTTGCACAGTGTTATATATTTCATGCAGTTGTGTGCTTACTGTACATAATCTCAAAAGTTCTGTAGGATTTGTAAATTCAAAGAAATTCCAGATTTAAATAATGAACCGTCCCTGTTCACTGTCGCCTATCAATGATGCAATATCCCCGCTATTCTCGGTTTCCGACTATGAATACTAAGGCAACACACGTGGACAAATACAGAAGTGGTAGTTATTTATTGTGCGTTTCCATATCATGGATCATGATTACACTCTCCACAGTCCCAAAAAACATAGATGTATACAAACTGAGGCAAGACGATATTGGAACAGTCCCCGAAATAAAGCGAGAACAAGTGAAGAGCATCGTAAAAAACCTTGGACTGGACAGAGACTCCACTCTCGTGTGTGTTTTAATGGACTGGTAAGCAAATATATATTATTCATTGTGTAAGTAATAGTCATGTGCAGTGGTTTAGGTGATAAAACAAATATAAATGAGCTTTTCATCCGTTAGCATGATTTGTAAAAATGTCATATCCCAGAGTTCAACGCTCCATCATTGTGTCATCGAACTTCTCCTCTGTTGTTGTTTTGAAAATGTGACCTCTTGTGGCGTAAACTTATAAATTGTGCCTTTAAGAAAAAATTTGTTTATATATTAAATATATTTATATATCATATGAGAATATCAACATATAAAAATATAAATAAAATATGCATAAAAATATACAAAGTACACATTATAATGTAAACAAAAGCATTAATTTTGCATTTGATTAATCATGATTAATTCTTTCACAGCACTAACATTTACGCATCATGACTTGACGTTAAAGGGGTACCTTGAGTGTTAAAAAGTGATACCGAGGGATCTTGACCAAGCATCAATATGTGACGAGTTAGGAGTGAGAGATCTGAATAAACATTAAATATTTTCTGATTGGCTGCTTATTGTGATACTACACCAGTCTGACACTTCTTCTACGCAGCCAAACTTGTTGCATTGATCCTAGTTGTGAAACATTGTTAGGTGTAGCATTGGGTAAGCATTGGGCTGGGGGGGTTAATTGTTTGGTTTATGCCTGTGTTTGTCTGACTAGTATATTGTTCCAGGACCAACAACAGATGTCGATCCAGGAACACGTCCTACTTGGCAAAGTCAGCGTCACAAATGCTTTATTTGATTACGTAGTAGAATAGAATGGTGAGTCATGGAAGGTAAAAAACAATCATATTCCCCAGGATTCAGTGCTTTCTGTGCACCTCGTTGCTTTTGTGGGAATTGGAGAAGTAGTCCCTTTGTGCCTTTACAAGAATATCCACACATACAGAGACCAGTGACTGTTTAGTTTCCACAGCGCTGGTTTGCCACCCACAGCATTGGCGTGGTGTAGATGACATGTGGTCTTCCTGGCCCGCAGTGTGTGGTTCTGGTTTTTGGTCCCAAAACCACATAGTTAAATGGGTCATTTGAGACATCCACAATGAAACAAACGTAATTACATCCATTGTTCTGCTAAGTTGATTGAAGCACATGTAATTTAGTGCTTTTTCAATGAAAGATTTTTAGCATATTCCCGAGTGCCGCTTATGGCCGAACTTGAAATACTTTTTCTACGAGAAGTGCTGAGTATACAGTGAGGCCCAAGGTGCACTGGGGCCATCGGTTCAGCAGCAGGCACAAAACACATCCCAGCCGTCACTCAAAATACAGACACGGAGTTGTACCAGACAGTTATTTTTTATTGAGTATGCGGGCTTGTGTTGCATTGCACGCTGTTGCATGACGCTTTACTCTGTGATGTGACTCACGTTGAGCGTGTTTGGTGAAGTACAGCCATTTTTACCAGTCATGCGAGGAATGGAAGGTATATTTAACATGTGCATGTGCCAAAGTACACTATCATGTCAGCTGTTCAAACAGTCCACTCACGCAAATTGCTGCCCATCGAAGATAAAGATCTCATTGGGGTGGTTCTACTACTTGTGATAAAGGAAGGGTCGATTGTTGGCCAGACTCATCAGAGACAAAAAACAAACATGGCTTAATCAGGGAATAGTGTGGTCGAATTTATGTTGACCTCAGTTCATTATCATATATTGTAGTTCGAGTCAGCCAAAGGACAACAATATTGTAAATTTTAACGGAGCCACAGAATAAATACTGAAACACTGAAATGGTGGTATAGCTTGGTGATGTTAGAGATAAGAATATAAATATGATATCTTCATATTTAGATGAAGCACATAGATATTTATTTGTTCAGCATTTGAATCAGATATCTCTACAGTGGATATCCATCCAACCATGCCACCCTGGTTTACAGAGAGGTTCCTCATTCTACTTTCTACATTCTATTTCTGCATTCAACATAAAGTTTCTTGCCAACACAAACAAACATTGCCTCAGATGAAGAAGGTCCCTCTTGGGTTTTAATCTGTATTATTCAACTGTTAATGGGGGTTCGAGATCTAAATGAAGTGTATTGTCTTAAAACTGGGCTTGCTGCTTTACCATCATGTTCATCCAAGAACTGGTTATGTAACTCTGAGTTTTGAAACTGTCATGACAACTTCCACTCAACGGTTGCCCAGGTTTTTGGAGCCCGAGGTACAGTCAACAGTTGACTGACCACTACAGTGAAGCAGCTTGCATTGAAATGCTTGGGTTTCCATATGCCCTGTGCGTTGTGTACATATGCTATCAGGCCTCCTTTGATTACATATTGTGCCATTACAGCGCTCCAGAGGGCTGAGTGGGAGAAGAAAGCCAATACGCGAGTTAGCAGAACCTCTGGAAGGAATCCAGCCTGCACTAGAGATAGAAAACAGAGCACTTACCAAACTCACGCTTTCTCAAAGTCTACATAACACAGCACAGGGCACAAGAACAACACCAGGAACTTCAACTCTCGAAGAATTTGTGGTCTACATTCCCTTGCCGAGATTCAGCATGACTCAGTGATACTGCAATACTTGGTTTAACTGGTTTTATTTCCAGTATAAGCATATCAAGTTTTGTGGTTTCTGCATATTCCATGCATTATAGCAGAGCAACTGCAGAGGACCAGCTTATGGGATTTTAATAGAACTTGTCCTTCCGCAAGCCTCCCATTGGGGTCTGTCCTCCTAATCAGTCTACTTTTTCCTTCTGTCATTATCACCACCCTGGCCCTACTTCCCATGGGTTTACAGGAAACCAATAATGTGCAACCTCTTCATAGTCCGTGAAGCAGGAAGTGGGGTGAGGTAATGGGGTTCAGGTTAGGTTTTGTGGGGTACTATCAAGGGGTTCTAAAGGCAGTGATTCATAGAAACAACTACTTCATTGGTACGACAATTAGATTACAATTTTCATGGTCTATTTAATGCTCAGGCCAGGCTCATTCTGACAAATGGCTTTTTGAAAGTCAAACGTATACAATGGTTAGTTAAGAAAAAGAAGACCATGACCAACTTTACTACAGAAATGGCTTAATGGCTACTACACAGAACCTGATTTTACCAGATGTGAGATGTTTCTGTATCAACATCTTTGTTGACCCTGCAATAACATTGTGATTAGCCAATCAGATCTGAAGAAGCAATTTATATAAGTTGAGGCTTGCAGTGCTTGGTGCTTGTACATCAGTGTCATTCATTTCTCATTTCCTCTGATTTTAGGGATTACTCACGGTTAAGGTTAAGTTTAGTTGCAGGGATACGGTCAAGACTAATGTTTTGGATTCATATGTTGTTGTTCCAGGGTCAACAAAAAATATGTTGACCTTGGAACACATCTAACTCCGCAAAATCAGGACATGTGGTAAGTAAACCTACACAAAATACCATTTTGTACGGTGGCTGAGAGAGCTCAACGTGCTGCAAACTTCAGTAATCACATGCAAACAGAAAAAAACACATTCAAACTGCAACCAAACACACAAACGTGCTGCAAACAACACGAAACACAGCGGAAATGTTTCAGGGGGACCTCAAAAAGTGACGAACCTATCTGGGACCTGATTATTTGTTCCGTGGCTTTTGGTCAGAGCAAAAGTGTTGTCGCTGAACTAAAAGGTGATTTTTTTTGTGTGTTTATTTTAAAAACCTGATAATACGGTCTTTTGGATATTATTTGACGAAATTACACACTTAACTGTAACTGTAAACATTATTTTAATGCTATGTTAGCTAGAGTTACTCTCAGATGGGTTCGTCATTTTTTGAGGTCTCCATGAAACATTTCCGTTGTGGTCCGTGCCATTTGCATTGTTTCTGTGTTTGCGTTCATGTGTTTTCAGCGCCTCTCTGTGTTTTGTTGCATTGTGAGAATTTCTCACAGTTTTCTTCTGTTTGCATGAGATTTTTTTCTGTTTGCATGTGTTTTCAGCGCGTTGAGCTCTCTCAACCACCATAATTTTTTATTTGATTAGTGTCGACTAGTTGTGACAACACAGCATGACAAAAGATAGTGTATGATGCTCTTTTCAGCAGGACTGTCAGCAACCTAACAGTCACTTAGTCTCTTAGCTACATTATGTAGGTGGTTCACCATGAGCTCTTGTGTTTTCTTAGTATGTAGACACAGGGGACTCGTGTTGGAAGTCACGTCAGAGGTATTGGTCTGGAGTGTGTTAGACACGGCTCCCCTGGTGAGTACACTCACTACAGGAGCAGGAAAGGTAGAGGTGGAAAAGAGCATCTTTGAAACATTAAAGCTTTTGAATGGCTCCCAAACTCCCTCCAGCAATGCTCATTATTAGTAATATCCCTTCAAGAATGTAGTCTTCCTACCGCCATCTGGATCCACTAATCAGTCCGAGGCCCGAGTGCTTTTGCTAAGCCAATGATTTGTTCCTCTTTTATGCTGACCCATGACCAGTGTCATCCAGATCCTTGGTTATGTTGCATGTGACACATGTAAAATACCAAATGTTAAATGTGGCCTGTGCTGTTTAGTCTTGTTTTCCATAAACTCATTTTCTTGATTTGATTGTACAAGTCTCATCATTATCATTAAGCCTAATATATTAAAAAAGCCTAATATCTCCCCAAAAAAAGAAGTCCTCATAAAATATTATATCAAAATCGAATTACTTCCTCCGCCACCAAAGCAACTTACCTTTTGTTAATGTATTGATTTTTTCTTTTAATTAAAAATGTTATTCAAATATATCACAGAGTGGAAATAAAGAGGGTGTTGAATGTTGTTTAATGTTGACGTTAACTAAAAGGTCACTTTTATATGATCTTTTCTATTAAAAGAGAGAGAAAGAAAGAGGCAAGAGATGAACTGATTCATTAGATTTGTTAATCCTGTCAAATGTCATGTTAGGGTGCAGTCATGTTAGCAAAATTTCAACTTTCAGAAAAAGCAACTTTTTGTTGGTTAATTTGCATGAATATGTTGTGCAGTATGTGAAAATGGAGTAACCTACTTATATGGGATAGCTGTCGCAAGTAAACTTTTTGTGTTGTTTAGGACATACTGCATAGTACATACTCTACAGATATTTAATTTAAGAATGATTTGGCTGTTGGTTATTAAATAATTATCCATGATAACGTATTGAATCACTAAATAATGTATATCCCAATGAACTGCTATGTGCTTTTAACAAAAACCAAAACGTCTTGATCTTTTTTCATTCAACAGATCCTGAATGACAATGTTTTTTTGTTTTTTTTTACATTTTTATTATGGTTTGTTTTCCCCAACCCTCAGAAAAATATCTATGTACATTATACATTCATCTTAGCCTCTTAACAAACAAAACCCAAAACAAAACGTTATAATACATTTAATCACATCAGCGGAAACTTAAAAATAAAGTCACAATTTGTAAACATTTTCCACAGTTCCGTCATCAAAACATAGCATCCATCTTGTGGGAAAAATACAAACCAAAGACGAAAGTTATTCATTAGCAGAACTCATATAACAAAATAGTTTTAAAATGGTCATCACAGGATATGCCTCTAGTTTAAAAAAAACAACAATGACAAAACAAAACATAAAAAATAACAATGGACTGAAGTAATACACTACAAATAGATTAAAAATTAAGTCAAATCTGAATGTAAACATTACCAATCAAGATAAATAGTTTGATGATACATAATATATATATTTTTTTCAAAAAATCCCTCCATTTTGTATTAAACATTCTTGTAAAACAGAACAGCTTGTAATAATACAAAAAGATATGATATAATGTCCCTCAAATGGCAGCAGATTAACTATTCTTGCTAAATCACATTATCCCTGTGAGGGAGCATTTTTTGCACATTTAAGGAGAGGAAAAGTTTTGTTTTGTGCAGGTGTAGCAAAGCAGATTCTTAATATGTGCTTGTAGGAGCTCAGATGATTTGTATACAGGGCTCAGGTGGTTAAGGCAGTGGAGAAATTTAGTATATCAACTTTACATCCCCTACCGGGGTCACGTTAGAAATGCCCCATGCCACCACATTACCACGGATACCACAACCACTTCCATCCATCCGCGCTTGCTGAGATATCTCTTTTGAATCCAAAACGCGATCCCACATGTTCACTCCAGACATTTTCCCTGTAAAGGCCACCTCCGTATCAAATGTGGTTGGAATACTATAAAGCGCGAATAAACGTCCATACTCTTGCCCCAGTAGTATTCTTCCTTCACCTCGTAACTCATGACCTTCAGCCACTCCAGCAGAGCTCGCAGCTTTTCGGCCATTTACCCACAGTGAAGCCAAGCCCTGCTGGGAACTCCAGACCGCACAAATGTGCACCCACTGACCTTCTTGAGCTGCCCCTGAAGCTTGCACCAAATGGGTTTCACCATTGACGGTAAAGAAGACTCTCTGTCCGTTCAACACCAGCTGGAGTTCATAGGCATTGCCAGTTGTACTGTATGAGAAGAGGATGGTCTTGTTGAACGCCTGAGTCGGTTTCACCCACAGGCAAATGGTGACGGCATTGGTCGGAAAGGGTGCATTGCGTGTGACTTGCACATGAGCTGTGGATGTAGATGAACGTTTGGGGAAGAGCAGTCCAGTGTCACAGCCTGGAAAGGAAGAAGAATTGAGAGAGGGAAAGGGAGAGTGTTAACTTTAATTATCTGCCATTAGTATTGATATGGCGTAATGTATTTATTTTTAGAGGGAGAATCACTAAACCACACCACAAATCAAAAGGCACATATGATTACTTCCTTGAAGGCTTATGGTTTTTCCCAGCGACAAAGATCAAGAGACTTCTTATTCTTGTGCTTTACGTATTTATTCACTTATAAATGATCAGGTATAACCCAACTATGATCATCCCTGTGCAGTTATCTTTTGTAAATTCATGCTTGCATGAGCATGTTTTATACGGGTGGTCAGTTTTGTGCACATTTAGGTGGCATAACCATTGAAAGGACCTTCAACCCGAAGAAACTCAATTACAGTGTAAAACAGAATGGGACTGAAGGGGGCTTGGTTAATGGGATTGACATCCTATACTATTGCTTTGCTGTGACACGATACTGCTCTCCTTTCCTACCGTAGCTTACAATATTTTCATTAAATTGTTCTTGGGTTTCCTGCTTTGGGAGAATAGAGGAAGGCTAAGTCATTCCCTAAACAGTTTAATCTGGTTCTGTTTCCCCCGCTGGATGCTTTAGTGTGGTCGCCCTGCAAAGCTGTTCATGATTATACCTCCCTCCGTTTTTTGTTAACTCTACCTCTACAAAGCTATTTAATGCAGAAGGCATGGGCATCCGCAGATTAAATCATTTTTAGCTTAAGCTGACTAGAAACTGTATCTGGCTTACTGACAAGGTGAAAGCTCTGTTGATGTGAACAAAGTTTCAACTCAGTAGGAGCTTAGGGGTTAAACATTTGTCAGATTTCGGGGGTATCCACCTCCTACCTTGGGATGAAGGTGGTCTGGTCGGAGGTCGAATGAGTTTTTTGTGTTTGTGTTAGTCTGCTAAGTTGGTTAGTGGTTTGATCGCACCATGTGTTTTGCATAAATCGCAGATTTACAGCCCAAACTTTACCAAACCAGAATCGTCACCTTGGCAGTCTGTCAGGATGTTTTGTTTAGGTACTATGGCATAGATTTACATTTGCGTTTTAAGCTTTCCTTACAGTGTGGTCTTTTACCTGTGCTTTTTTTAGCTCATAGTGAGATTAAATCCAGTTTGAATTCCAGTATATCCATTTTGCCCTACACGCCTCTCAATAAAGTTGTAAAAATATTCAATACTTTTGCTTTCTATAACTTAGATGTCTCACCTGATGGGAGCCTGTTTGCTAAGGCTGATTTGGTGTAAAGTGTCAGGTGTTCCCGGATGGTTTGCAGCTCGCCGGAGATGGTTGCCAGAGTCTTCTCTAGCCTACCTTCATTCTCAGTCTCGGTCACTTCTTGCATGAGATGTCGGGCCTGGAAACTCTTGTCTTGGGTGGCCAGACCTCCTCCTCCTCCCCATTTCAAGCAGCCGCTCTCTAGTCGCTCCAGCCGCGCAGCCTGGTTTACGCTAGCAGCCAGCAGCTGCTGCAGGGTCACATGATGCTGCGCGGACTGATCAGCTGAAACCTCTCGCACACGGTCCAGTGCGTTCTGCAGGCGCGTCTCCGTTTGAATCCCAGCCCGGCGAACCGAGCTCTCAACTGCAGATGCACAAGAGCCGCCGTACTGTGCTACAAACTTTAACATCTCTTCTCTCAGACTCTGCAGCTCCACCTTGATGATATCATCGGCATACTGCAGGAGCATGTTCTCTTTCATTTGGGAATTTTCCAGCATTGTGAAGAGCTTATCCCACTTAGTGAAGACTGGACCTTTGCAGGGTTCAGGGGAAGGTGTGGGGGTCTCCCCTGAGTGAGAAATCAACGGAAAGGAAATGAGAGGAATATAGAAAGAGAGAGAACATGAGTTAAGATGACATGAATTTTATACATACTTCAGGCGACACAGCTGAGTTACCTAGTGAAGTGTTAGCAGCGGAGAGTGCGTCATGGAACTCTATGAACTATAATAATGAAATATTGCAACCAAGGCATGGTTGACTTAGATCTGGATAACTTATAGTGATTACACTCAACCAAAAACTTTTCTGTTTTCTGCAACAATGGGATAATTCCAACAAACAGAAATGCGAAATCTATTTCTTCACCTGATTATAAAATATTTTTAAACACCCTCATGTCTAGGGTCCTTAATAAGCACACTTTCACTTCAAGGTAGAAATAATGATCATCTCTTTTGATTTAAATTGAACCTAAAATCTTTAAAACAATAAAATTCGAATCATAAAATTCATAAAATTCGAATCGAATCATTTATTTTTAATTATCAGCTACATTTAATTTTTCTTTTTCCCTCCATTTGTTCTTGTTCTCAGTGACATAGAGCATACTCCAAAGTCAACACACAATCAAAGTATATCCTCATCAACAAACAAAACATTCATTTATGTCACGGCACAATTCCGTTACGCTTCAGCAAATACTGCTACAGATATTCCATTGTTACATTGTTAGTATCTCTTTGTCTTTTTCCTGGGTAATGTAACATCTCTCTGAAAGACATTTCCACCCACACGCTGATAGTTTATTTGTCCTGTCACCACTTGCATGTCTCTGTAACTCACAGCTAACAGTACTCATCACAATGGAATATTTATTGATTTAGTTTTGTTACTCACCTTCCGTCTGGTCCTCGTCAGTTATCTCGTTCAAATAATTGGGTCCATAGTTCACATCGATAACATCCTCATAATTCTCAGGTACTGCCGTGGACAGTGAAACCACCAGACACATGGTCTGGAGGAATGTCCACTTGGACATGCTGGCCATATGTTGAGTATGAACAAGGCTCAGTGTTTGTGTATAATTGTCTCTTTTTTTTTCTCTGGTGGTCTTCCTTGTTAGATGCTGAGCAGTCGGTTGGCTGGACTCCTGCTTGTTTGGTGAACTGCAGCTGAAAGGGAACTGAGCCTGATAGAGGAGCTTTGTGGTCTATATAAACATTGCGCACAGAAAGAGAGAGAGAAGGGGTTGGGGGGGAGTTAGCTCCAGTGAGAAATTCTTCGTTGGAGGTATGGGTAGGCAAATTGTTGTACTGCTCCTGCAAAAGAAAGAGATTGGGGGAGGATGTTGGGAAAGAGGTACAAGTTGAAAACCTGAAAGGGGAAGTACCAGTGAATTTTGAAATAGTGGCTTGGAAAAGTCAGAAGAATTTCATAAGTCCTTACTGTAACTTACCCCTGATAAGTTACTGATGAGTGGATAAATATAATTGAAGAGCATCAATCTAACCTCTATTGGCAGCAATGGAATTTGCAATCATTTTTTTGGAGAAATGCACCCCAGCTCATGACTAGTTTAAATCAGCTCATGACCAGCTAAGGACCATTTTAAGCCAGTTTAAGACATAAATGCTGGGTTTTTTAAACAGGGAGAGCATCCAAAGATAGATACACATATCTAACAATACTTATTGGCCACTACTGTAAGTACAGTAATCTTGTTACCGCCACTGATGAAGATTCTTGTAAATGTGAACAAGCATTAATGCAAACCTTAACCTCCCCTCCTTTTCCTAGTGCCAAATTCTTTTCTCCAGTCCATGTCCCACATTTGAAAAACCAGACATGCTTTTTGCTGCCGATTAGGACCTACTGTTCAAAAACTCTAAAATCTTGACTTTTTTCAATTGCAGAAAACATCTTGTTTATTCTCATGGTCTCTTATTTCATCGTATTAATTAATAATGTGTTATTAATTCATCTATTATTTTGGGTAGAAATAATGGGTCCTGTATATAATGGATGATGAATCCTAAAGAAAACATGCTTGTCAGAAAGGTTCAGAATCGGTTTCCTGTGGGGTGCTGGGGTTCGGGTCATAGAAATTTGCTGTCGTTTTGGTGAGGCTCACAGGTGCCACTCTCACAGTCATGTACATTTACTCAGAAAGGAAGACTCCACACCCAGCTTCGAATGATTTAATGCCTTCTGAACGTTTCGACGTGATGCATGGCTCATATATTTCATGTGCGGGCGTAAGTGACGTTGTATGGAAACAGAAAGGTCCCATGACATGTACCATTAGACATTAATATGTCTGCAACACAAAATGCCTTTAACTGCAAAGGATGGATTTTTCTGCTTACGCAGCCAGGTTTGCGACAGCATCAGCCTGCTAACAAATCTTTCCAGAATGTGAGCTTTACTTTAGTCATCAGTCCATTAACGGAATTTAACTTACCAATGCATACTCTTTTCTGGATGATTTTTCTCTGAAGATCATACCCCAAAGTGTTTCATTTTCCACATTAATGTTGTTCCCTACTGAGAACGTCTGCTGGTGCAAAAAGTATGGAGGCGTATCTGAATGTGAACCCGGGCCAGGGTTACTGGACAGTACAAATGTGAATGACTGGTCTCGTTGTCTGAAGGGAACACAGTGGAAGGTCAGCTTTGGCTAATGCCTTCAATCTGCCACCTTGGAATGAAAAGTGCTGATCATGAAAATTCCAACAGAACCTACACCATTGACGGCGAGGCTCGGACAATGAAGTCCTCTAATCTAGTTTTAAAATGCACAGTATATTCCACGGCAGCCTCACACCTACATCCCAAAAAGTGGGCTGAGCAGGAAGGAAATCTTAAAATGAACACCTGTATGTTCATCATTCCCTTGAAATTACACTGTTATTTGTTGTACTGAACAAAATGTTTTTCTGATGATTTAAAGGAACATTTCTGGCTAGATGAAATGACACATTTACAGTATATGCTGTGCAGACAGGAATCATGCAGCTGTGAAGAGGTCTAAACTGTCCTTTTTAGAATTTATCGTGACTTTTGGTTGTTTGGTTAAGCTTTGGTCAGATATAAAAAAGGATCTTTGCAGAGATAAATTTAATGATATGGAATGATTAAAAAAAGTTTTTTGACTTTCTAAGAAACGTTTTATATATTAATTTACTTATCTGCCACATATAACTACTATACACTATCACACTATTATACACTATGGGCCGGTTTCCCAGACAGGTATTAGATTAAGCCAGAACTAGGTGTTTGTTAATTTAATTAGTTTTTAGAAACATGTCTTACAAAAAACATTACATGGGAGCACTTTAAGACCAAACAATGGCAGTAATGTATTTTAAGGTACGTCAGTGCAAGCTTTTTCCATTTTAGACAACTCTTAACATTTATTTTAATCTAGGACTAGTCCTAAACCCTGTTTGGGAAACTGCCCCTATAAACTAAAAACTATTACTTATTTTTAGGTATACTCATTAGTGGCTGAAACTGATCTAAAAATATAACCTGGTAAAGATTAAAATCTCATGTGGTCTTTGAAAGTGAATGTCGATATTTCCTATGAACTGTCTAGGGCCAGCAACGTTTTCCCAACTGCCTCATTATGAAAGGTTACGTATAACACTAATCCTTCATTAATATCACCCTCTGTGTGTAGAAACAGGTGGGCAGGTCTTCTGCGATCCAAAATGTCCCCCCTGAGCCAGACAAAACCTCTCGTTTTCAGAATTATGTCCACTAACTGACCGCCCTGACTTAGATGACTTGCCAGAGCAGAGATTAGATTTGTTGTTGATGTTGGGTGGGAGTTTCCTACCATATTTTGTTTATAATAAAGTGATATTTTTTATAGCTTTTAAGTTAAGTGAATGATCAGTAAAAATTGTTCATGACACTAAATCAGAGAGTTAGTAAGAGCTTGGATGTGGAAATCGTTAGACTAATTCATCAAAGCCTCTTCACCATAATTTTCCAGTAAGTAATTCAACGGTCCATTACATAACATCTAAGAGAAATTCTGGATTTTTTTGACACATTCTTTGCTTAAAAAAGCTATTGCAACGTAGAACTTTTTGGATTGTTTTCTTACAGCATGCAAATCTGGATTTTTTGTCTGCATTTGACATGCCATAAATTTCACATTTCAGAGTTTACTAGCTAGTGCCTAAAATGCTCTCCTTGTGATTTTATTGGTACTGTTGGCATCCATTAGGCCCTCTAGTCTATGATCATCCATCGTTGTGTCTTTTCACTTGCTGTTCCCACATTGGAGCTCCTCAAAATTCAAACCAAAATCTTTCTTGTGCTCAGATACACCAAGTTATACATTGCTTCCAGATGAAGAATGGCTTTTAAATGACCTAAATTTACCTACCGGTCAAATTCTAAATCTTTCTGTTATTTCAATACAAATCAGGACTTCATGGGGTTTTTTTGCCAGCTAAAACAGCAAGGCCTGACATTTTCAACTAAATTAATGAGGAAGCAAATGGCAAATAAAATCCAGACAACAACAACAGAGTATTTATCAGGGCTTAAATAATGAATCAGCCCTCACGTAGTTTTGCAGGGGAAATGACATGCACATTTCCACCACAGTCAACATTTTTTGGGCTTTGCTGGAGGTTCAATTCATCATTCATTGTGTTTTCACTTTTTGTTGTGTGTGTGTATAATAGCTTTGGCATTGGGGCATGCATCTTTTCCAAAAGAGATGTGTACTGTATTGATGAATTATTGGTTTTGATAGGTAATGCCATGCTGTTGAGAGTGCTGCCATCTGTGTATCCACGACAATCAGAGCCCATCCATCAACACATCCGTGAGCTGGCGGCAATGATGTCCCAGTTGGACCAGGCTGGCAGACAGCACCTGCTCAGACTACTGCAGATGATCTCTGACCTTCACCCCCTGGTGAGTGAAAGATAGACAAAAGAATAAAGGTGGTGTTTGAGGATAAAGGCAGCTCAAGGTGAGTTATTCTGGGCAACAGCAAAAGAATTTGAGGGTCAACAAGGGAGTGGAGGGGTGGATAAATAAATGAGTATGAACTGAGTGATTTAGCATTTATTTTAAAGCAGACAGCTGCAGTACAAGGTCAAACATGGTAAAAAAAAAAAAAAAGTTTGATGGTTGACACCTCTAGCGATAGCCATAGTTGAGGATGGGGAAATATCAGAAAACACTTTTGCCCCCCTGGCTGTGACAAATTTACAGGAAAAGAAAATGGGAAACCACATTTTTGGAAGAAACAGAACCAGTCATCTGTTTTTTTACATTTTGAAAAGCTTTTGAAGGGGATTTAGGGGTAGCCTGCTGGCAAATAGCAGATGTGTGGAGTCAGAAGAATGCATCAGTCATGAGGAAATCATTTTGCGTTGGGAAATAAGCACATGCGTATCACTCAGCTCATCAGTGAAAACACTGGATAATAGTACAATTAGGATATGAGGCATTATACAATAATGTAGCCTATCTGTTGTTGTTTCCTTTCATTTACATTTACCGAAATAGGAAATAAGAATTCAATGAAAAATTGTACTAATTTGAAGGAATAATTTTGTCGTTCCTAAGCAAAATCCATCACAGACACACATTGGGGCTATTGTAGAGGAATATATCATCCCAATATACAGATTAATGCTTAAAACGTGGGTTTAACAGTTTTACAGGCTGAATATTTATTTTGATCACTAATCTGAAATACGGTTATAGCCCCACAAAGCTGTCCGAAAAGCTTTATTTCAACCGCTGTATTTTAACATTAACTTTAGAATCTGTGCATATACTTTGAAGGTCCAACTTTATATTAAGTGTCCCTAATACCCGTGTCCTTCCATAGTAACTAGATGTGTATGTAGTATGTAAGCACAGTGTAAGTACACACCGGTACATAGTATCTACAGCTGTAATATTTCTGTAACTACACACATGTAACACCCCTCAGAATGGTGTGTGTGAGTACAAATGTGTAACAGGACACTGGTAACAACTCTTTTTGCTAACAGTTTACTTTGAGAGTTAGTAGACATGTAATTGACATGTAGTTACAAAGATACTTATAGTTAGTAGAATGTCTGAAGTTTAACCGTTTTTTGTAATTGGATGGATTGATAGATAAACATAATTAACAGGTACATCGATACCTTTTTTTAATAAATCAGAAAGCTTGGGGGAGAGGAGGTACCCCAGACTGTCACTGTCCCAGTGCTGTTAGTTTATACAGCGATTTGGAAGCAAACGGGATTAATTAAGATTAGTCAGTGGTTTTCACATCCTGACAGAGGCTGGGAATCCTGCTTCTCACAGGACGTCCTGTCTGCTGCCCTCCCAGCTCCACCAGATCCTCTCTTTGTCCTCTCAACCACTGCCAATTCAAAGGTGAAGTGTTGTACAAGGAAGAATGAGAGGATTAAGCAAATCCTCGCTTAAAGGGTGTAGGTGGATTCATTTCGTCCTGGAGAAAAGGGCTGATGTAACACATGTGGCTCATCTGCCTCTAGTCGTCACTGCAGTTTGTCAGACTTGAATGTCAAACAACACAAGATTTCACTGATCTGTATTTCTTTTGTGAGTCACTGTTCTATTTGAAGGTCACCCCTGCTTTGCTATAACAGACAGATAAATCTAGATCAACTGTCCATAGTGGGAGGATGATTGCGAGTTTCCTTCTGCTTCACATTTTTTCTCCTTTTACTATCTTCGCTAGTTTTTTTTTGCAAAGTCATGGAACCAGGGGCTCTGGTTAATGAGTGGGTGGCACTGAAAACAACCAACCAGTGTGCTGTGGTTCTTTACACAGCACGATTACAACCATAAGGGACCTCTGATGAAAGAAAAGCTCAGGACCACATGAGTGTGCTTGTGGTGTTTTTACTATTTTTATTACATCCTCACTTCAAGAGGCCAGATAGCATGTCCTTGTGTGCCTTCACAGAGAACTGTAGAAGTGCTTTAATACCCTTAAAATATTTATTTCTTACTTTAATTCATCCACTCCACCCCACTTTCATTTTTTTTTTTTTTTTTTTTTTTTACATTTTTTAAGAGAAGATTTATTTTTTATCTTTTCAAAAACACTTTTTGTTATGTTAGCTATGCAATTAAATTGGTGTAAATAACATTTGTAAATATCTCATACTTTTGGGACTGAATATTGTTGCTTCCCTTTTTTATCTGAAAGTGGGTTTATGTAAGTAAACTTAATTTATTCTGTTTTGTGAGATATTTATGTTGTTTTGATGTGTAGGTCTTGTAAGTTTGGACTATTTTTGTGCAGTGATGATTTCTAAAATAAAATTAATTAAACTAAATTCCATTTAGTCCATTGGGTTAATGTTATGCTTAATGTTATTTGGTTTGTGTTCTTAGAAATTTAGTTTTTATTAACAGTTATGTATATAATATATATTTTTTGTGGTTTATGTTTAATTATAAATTGCAAAGAATTTTTAATACATGAAAAAGAGGTAAATTGAGTAAAACACGATTGCTGTATTTGCTAATATGTTATGATTAAATGATTATTTGACTGCTGACAGATTTTGAATGCATTATGAGGGTTAAGTTTGGCTTTGTCTTTTTGTGTCCTCAGGTTTTGTCATCTTTGGTGCCATCAGTGATTGGTTATGTCGGTGACAGTGACCTCAGTGACACTGCTTTGGGTGTGTTGGTGAACATGGCTCAAGCAAGCCCCGCCTCTCTCATTCCCTTCCTGTCCACTCTAAGAAACGTGGGTCAGAAGAACCCTTGGTTACTGGGACACATCGCTAAGATCCATGGGGCCGTGGGTCTGACTAGTGAGGTGGGCATTTACATTACAGTGCATGTTCATGTTTAAAATCAAGCTAGATGGTCATACTGCATGTACCAAGAGATTCATTATTCTGTCCATATACTCATTTTGTCACCCACCTTTTTAAATAAAAAAATATATATTTATTGAAACATTGCAGGTCACATCATTTTACCATGTGTAACATTTAAATGACTCTTCACAAAAACACTTATTAATATTATTCATTTATTAATGTGTAAAACTTAAAATTAGCAACAAAGTATTGAATGCACCTTTTAAAATGTAGTGCTCATGGCATGAGATGCTGAACAAAGTCTAGTGCATGTTTACTAAAAATAGGGCTTTCAGAATGAATAAAGATAACTTTCTTAAAAAGTTTCTAGCAAGTATATGTTAAGACATACTAATGTACCCACAATCCTTTGCATTAATAGCTTATACTAATTATCTAATTGCTAAAGTTTCATGCCACTTGTAGTAATGTGCAGGGCTTTTTCTTCATACATAATACAAAGGTTTTGATGAATTTATCATTTCGTTTACTGTTTAATATCTTGCTCTACCTGTCTCAGTAATTCTCAGAAATCAGGGATCTATGTGATGGTGTGACTATACAGGGTAGGGTTTAATGTAGAAACAGAGAGGAGTTGTAGCATGTTAGAACGGCTGTGATCTTTATTAGACGTGACACTCTTCACATTTCTTTTGGAAATGTAGTTATATACTGAAACAGCGATGCAGTGCATTTTCTTTATAGTGGATTCCAATACAGATCTGGGCAACATTACTGTTATTGTAGCAGGCGATAAAGAGTTAAGAGGAATGAGGAACGTGGATCTCTGTGTGTGTGTTCTTGTGTGGACCCAGTGTATTGGCACCCTTGACTGTTTGTTCCAGAGTCTTTGTATCATTATCAGAGCTATTCCATCATGTTAGAGAAAACAGGAGAGTATAAAATGGACTTTTCTCTTTTTGGTATGTTGTTTAAGTACAGACATGTGTTTTCACTAGACTTCCTCTTTTTTGCAGCTTTTGTCTTCCTTTCTTTACAACTCTGCTACTCTCATTACAGTGAAATTACAGTATATAATCTTCATTCTGTCCTCAGTCTTTTTTCTTGCTTTCAAATTCAATGTTCACCTTTTATTTTGGTGTTCTTATTTATATGTCACTTATATCTTTATATATATATATATTTTTTTTTTTTTTGTACACTCATAAATTATTAATTAATCGTTATGTCTTAAACTATCTTTAATTAACTCTAAACACTAAGAAATTATTGACTTCAAAGGAAGTTGTTGAGAAGGGTGCCATTACTTGATGATAAAACAGAAAATCATAATTTATATATATATATATATATATATATATATACAGTGTATATATATATATAGTAAATTTGCTGAAGAACGACACAACAGAGCAAGACCTTTTGTGAGCCCCAGAGGGTGGATTTATTACAATAAATGCAAGTATTGAACAAACGGTGCAGGTGCTGTCTTTGGCCTCGTGCTCTTCGTGCTGTGGGTTCTTGCCAGTGAGGGGTGGATGCAAAGAAGTGCTGTCACCCCGGTGAGTGGATCCAGTGAGGGAAACCAATCGGTCATGGCGAGTCTGGTAGGAAAAAGGCAGAGAGAGTCAGGTAAATCAGCATCAGAGATGTGCCTCACGTCTGTTCCATCCGTTCTGGCTTTATACTCATGGAAGCCGTGACCGATTGGCTCGAGTTGAGTGGCTCCAGGTGTGTCCGTTTTGTTGCCAGGGCGACGCTGATCATCTCTCAGGATTCCCGCCACACTATATATATATATATATATATATATATTTAAATAATTTTTTATAAATTATTTATTTATTTTTTATAAATGAAAACAAAGCTGTAAGGTATAGATGTACATGCCATTCATTGGATTGATCTTAAAGGGATAGTTCCACCAAAAATGAAAATTGTTATATTGCTCCAAACGCGTAAAACCTCTGTTCGTCTTCAGAACCCAAATGAAGATTTTTTTGATGAATTCAGCATCATTCTATCACTGTCAAGGTCCAGATACGAATCAACGACTTTGTTAAAATAGTCCATGTGACATACTGTAATTTTATGAAGTAACGGGAATACTCATTGTGCACAAAGAAAACAAAAATAACAACAATTCATCTCCACCTTCTGTATCAGCTGCGTCACACAGATATGTTGTCTGCTATTTATGCTTTTATCTGAATGAAAACAACGTATCGCCGCTGGCACAGAACATCATTACGTTTGGTGAAAATTCTGTAAAATGGAGCTAGGGGAAACTTAAAATGAAGCAAGATTTCATAAACTAAATTATGCTTTTTTTATAATCAGCTAGCAGAAATGTAGTCACTAATGGCTCTCCTCACTTTTTTGTGTCATCCTTTTCATGTTAATTAAGCAGCCTGGAAGTGTTGACACAGTTCTGGATGTGTCAGCGTTACTAAGCTTTGCTCATCTCTGAGCTTTTCTAAACCTGCTTGCTGCTGAGGAATCATTTTAACACGTCATCACTAGTGTGGAGAGAGAGCCCTAGCATTATTCCTTTCTTTCTCTGTCTGTTTGGTAAAGCGATACCTGCAGCGCACTTGGACATTTTTCAATGTTACCTAATGTGTTTGCTTTGGAGATGAACCATGGTCTGACCAGTTGCGATCAGGGCCATGTGGAGATAAAATGGCACGAGTTGAAGTAGGTTTAAATCCAGTTACTTTCTGAGTGGACCTACTCAGAGCTCCCATATGCCCTAGCAGCAAAATAATCAGGGAGATATGGCACCATCCTTAGTTTGTACTTCTGCACAACCATGATGTAGCTCTGAAAAAATGAAATAATCTTCCAAAACCAATCACAAATCTAGTGAAAACTATTTTATAGATGCTGTGATGGGTATGTAAACTTGACACATGTATGTATATATATATGTATAAGATTACTAGTTAGGTCTGTTGAGGAAATTGCCAATTTTTTACTAAACTGGTTTCATGTGGCCTCCTTCCCTGCATTCACAAAGCTTTGCGAGACAGCGTTGGCTTGTTAAACAGTCACATGTGTATGTGCCAAATTGCTGAATGCTGAAAAAGTTGTTTCTTCCTTTCATATTTGCGGAAGGGGCAATTAAAGGAGACAGCAGAAGAAAAAGACCAAAAAAAAGTGTTAACATGGGTTTTGAAAGGCGTCACTGAAACGTGAGCCACTGAACATTTCACACAAAAACAAATTTGTGCTCAAATGCATGCGCACACACACTTGCTCAACCACCATGGAGAATAGATCAGACTATTGTTGGATGGTAAATCTCGAAAGATTGTTAGAGACAGGCCAAATTGCACCCTTTTCACTGTGTAGCACCACATGCAGCGAATCTGCATTTCTCAAAGTGTTTGGCTCCTTCTGGAAAAAAAACAATGTTGTAGTTAAAGGCGAAAAAGCCTGCATTGAGGGGGGATTCAAGAAAGTAAAAACATCAGAAGTTAATTGTATCACTCCGTTATAAACCACAGTCAACCACATTTACATTTAGAGTCACATGTGTTTTTATTTGAATTGTGAAAGCGAACTTTGTAAATGTAGTCAACTACTGTTCTGTGGGCAGTATCCAGGGGCGTCACAACCAGGGTGGAAAGGATAGAGATAGAGTGCGTAGGACCCAGAGATTGAGGGGGGCCCACAACCATGCCTTTTGGGGGCCCAACGGAGGAAAATTTCAGTCATTGTCCAAAATGTAATTTTTCTTTCATTTCATTGCAGGGTGAAATAGGACATTGCTTGACAGTTTATATAAGACTCACCCATACCATGGCATATGAATGTGCCAGTCAGTGTGGTGCTGGCATCTCAGTACTTATTGTATGGTTCATTACGCACTTTACTTCTGGTTTTGAATTAGAGGATGGATACCTGACCCGAGCCAGACGGTACCTGACGGGTCGGTCCGGGTTCGGACAGATATTTATAAAGGACGCTCGGGTTCGGGTCGGGCTCGGTCACATCAGCGAGAACGTGCGCCTGTGTTACAACGGCGCTTTTACGAATGTCTGTTGATTTATTGTGGTGTGTATGTATGACGCTTGTGTCTGGAGCTTTTAGGTGGTGTTGACGGAGAAATCTGCTCCCGTGCGTCGTGACATCATTGAAAGACTCCGCATATATCTCTCTCTTTTCCTTTGTTTATTGTTTTTCATTGCGGTGTTTGGTCCGGCCTCGGTGAGGCTGCCTGTGTGTTCCTTTGGTTAATTTTGGAGAGCACGAGGAGTTTAGATGGTTTTTGGTCTTTCTTTTGATTTTTGTTTTCAGTAGCGGGTAGAGATTTTATTTTGGTTAGTTCACGTTGGTTTATTGTAAGACTCACTCTTGTTTTATTTGTCAGCAGACAGGTAAGACTTCCAACCTTTAAGAACAGGTGTAGTTAGGGAACTGTTTCTTAGCTCTCCCGTGAACTGTGGTTTATTTTCTATTAACCCTATGTTAATTTATTATTATTTGTACTCCTCATTTTTGGTTCGTTATTTTATAATTATTATTTATTTCCATGGATGGATTTAATTTGTGGTGATTTTTTTCTTTTCAATAAATATACATTTCTTTAAGAAAAACTTTAACAGCAGTTGTGACTCTTTTATATGTTCGATCCGTGTCATGGAGTGAATTCCTTCTTTCTTAAACCATAAAGAGCCTTAAAATGACTACGGGTCGTAACATGCGCGCTGAATTATATGCTGCACGAGCCGTCATTTGTGTTCTCCAGAATAAATGAGGACGTGAAGTCAAGTGTTCCTGTAGTTTGTCTCATAATTTCCATACAGATCACACCGCTACACCAACGCCTTCCTACAGTTGCTTAATAAAAGCGGCTTTCCACACAAAAAAGTGCATGTGTCATTAGTATGAGGGAAAAAATAGATCAGAAATATCTAAATGCCTGTCGGGTTCGGTTACTGCTCTGTCGGACGCAGGCCGGGCTCGGACAGAAAAATTCGGCCCGATCTGCACTCTATTTTTAATGCTTTCCTTACTTTTCCACCAAATCTTGAAGAAATTATCACATCTTTTATAAGAGATTAATTTTATAAACTGATTTCTCCCTGGCCCTCCTTTTCATTTACTTTTTTGTGATGTGTGACACATCCATTAAACCCACATGGACAACAGAAAACGCATACATACGGACCCTGTAGCTGCTCAACAACAGTCATGAGGCAAAAAACGTGTTGTTTTTTGATGCAACACATCATAATAAATACATTTGTAGCTGTGTACTTTTCTCGTCTACCATTGTTTATTTGCAGATATCCTCCAAAGTGTTGTTTGTGGAGGGATTGCAGTGATTTGAGAGCATGTTTGATGACATCTTTGGTTTAGAGAGAGGAAGTGGATTTATTTGTCTTTCTTTTGATCCGTTTTATTTAAGCAAAGTGCTGCAACTAATTAATTTCTGCAGTCGTGACTGTGGTTTTGTTAATTGGTTTGATTCATTTTTTTGGTAACATGACTGAATAGTTAATATTGATAAATATTGTCAACATAAAATGTATGTAAATATTAAGAAAATTAGATTAAACTTTTAATTTGACTTACTGTCATGCTGAGGAATCTAAATTGTGATAAGTGTTGTTTATTTTTTTGTAATAGGGCACAGCTAAATATTAGGTTTTTGGAAATGGTTATGGAAGACACTAATTCCATGACTGGTATGTCTTAGGTGAATTCTGAGGTAATAACTAGAAACTTTGTTGCAATGGCGTGTGTCATTCTCTTGGTGGAGGTCTCAGCATGCAAGCTTGCCTCTTGTTCATGCACTGTGAATGATTCTTTTGGGACATTTCTTAGAATTAAATGATGTTTACCCCGGTCTGAATGATGAAACAGAGCAGCTAGTCCATGAGAGAACCACAGTGTGGGGCGTTAAATTAATGTTTTTGAACAGTGCCTGTTTTTATTGGTGCCAGTAAATGGCACAATTGTCGGCTTTGATTTAGCTTTGCATTATTTGCCTAATCTCCGAATGACTAAGACACAGTCACCAAGGGTGTTCTGTAACGTGCTACACCAGCTTCCAAAAAATAGTTTGGAACCTTTCCTAGAAACTATTAAGCCAACCTCTCATGATTCGATAAAATCAGCAAAAAGGGATTTGTCTGTCCACACAAGAAGGGACACAAAACACAAGAAATGCTACAGACCACTTAAAGAGGTCATCGGATGCCCATTTTCCACAAATTTATATGATTCTTTAGGGTCTCAATAAAAAGTCTACAACATACTTTGGCTGAAATTTCGCATTGGTAGTTTAAAACAACGCTTTTCAAAATTCTGTCAAAAACAGCTTTTTCAAAGCAAGCTGATATATTGCATGCTGCTTTAAATGCGAATGAGCTCTACTGACCCCACACCTCTCTTCATTGTGAAATTTGCTGAATAACACGAAAATTCATTAAAACAACCTCATGCTCACTTATTCTGTAGGTGATTACACGAATGATTTGCGTGTATATAAATGCATTTAGGTAGATCGGGGGTACATTTTCTTCAAAAACAAATGTAATTCAATGTGTCTTCAGCTGCTTTGATGTTGAGAGTAAATGATAAATGCTGTGTTTATTATTACATCCAACAACAAAACACATGAATCATTTAGGAGTCATTCTACAACATGCATACAGCATGCGGCATACTGTTCGTTACTACAGAAAAGCCACAATATTATGGCAATTTAAAACTTTTTTAGCTAAGAACACAAGTCTGTCAATGGTTTATGGTTTAAGAAATGCTCCGTGGCTTGACACTATGTTCTCACTGACAGTAAAATGCTTTCAGATGGGGAACACATGAAGTCTCTCTGAGTAGTTTGCAGAATGAGTAAAATTGTCTGTCGGTAACATCTTTGGCTTATCATTCTACATTTTCAACAATATTTGATAATCACAATATTCTGTTACTCTATATCAGTTATTAAAGCTGAGTTTTACCAACTTTTTTGGTTCAAAATGATCCCAAAATCAATTTTTGTGGTACGTACATAACCAGCAAGTGTTTACAAATATCTTTACCTTTGCCTGATTCACAATGGAACTGGTAGGTGTTTAGTAGGAAGTGCAAGCATCCTGCTGTCTGTTTTTGGGTACATACGTCACATCTCTTAACATAAAGAAGGAGTCCCAGCCAGTAGGCTATATCGCATGTGAGGTTGCTGCTGCAGGTGGCGGTTAATTAATAGTCTTTTCCCAAAGCAGCTAGAATGAATAAACTTGACATTTTGATGGCGGATTGTAATCCAGAATGGTATATTCTACAACAGTCATCGGTGATTGGAGATTCCCCCATAGTCACCAGTAGTCTACACGCAACACTAATACACATGAAATACACATAGCCACGCAATGCTTCTGTTCTTAGCTAAAACTTTGGGAACAAAGTATAACATTATTAATAATTTGCATGTTTAAATGTGATATGTGATCGTTACGCATCATTATTACGTATCATCATTGGTTGTGCAATGCTTTTTTTCTCAGTTGGTCAGAACAAATATGGCAGACATTGTTCAGATGACATTTTCTGCTGAAAATTCTGATTTGAGCCATATATTCTGAAACATAGGCTTGAATCTGTGATCCAAAAGGGCAGTGAATATCCACACACTGACTGACAGTCACACATACACCTTATTAAAATCATCCAGGTGGATTGGTTGAGGAGAGACCCCCACATGACTGTAAAGTGCTTCAGGTGTACAGCAAAACACAGTAAAGCACTATAAAAATGCCTCATTCATTAAATTCATCTGTGCTGAGGAGCCGTGCATATGCACAACCCACATAAAGATGAGAATTATAAAATTAACTGCAATTGCAGGCTGGTAACAAAGAGGCAAAACTTATCTGCATCTTTAAATTATCATTATAACAGCTCTAATATTTGGTATATTGCCCAGTGCTATATACTGTATAATGCAAAAAAAAAAGTTCTTTATAAAATAGAAGCTTCGGATTTCTGCTCATAGTCTTTTATATTGTAAACACAAGTTTCCAAAAGTGAAAATAATATTCAGTGGAATTCAACATGGCATAGTTGCTGATGATATTAAGTTAAATTTACATTTACATGCATTAATATCTAAAAGTCAAGTAAATATTTATTTTTTTTAAGCAACCTCCAACCTCGTCTATAGTGCTCACATCTCTTAAAAGATCAAGAGCTACGGTCAAGAAAATATAAAAGTGACAAATTAGGACTGAGAGAAACTGAGCAAGGTTGTTTGGCATGTTAAAAACGACAGTATATATGCGGAAATTAGAAAAACAATCTGTAAAACTTAGATTTGCCATGCAGTGCAGTGCAGAAAGGCCAAACTTTTCTTTTCTAGCAGCATTAGCTGAAAGACAAACATTTAGAAAATGAGCAAAACGCATCCAGCTGTGGTAAGTGTTATGATTACCTGTATCTCAGCCAACTCTTCATGAAATGCACACTAAGCATCCAGACTGCAGTTTAAATTTAAACGGTCAGAAGCTTTAATCACTCTTGAAGGGTAACTCAAATATAAAGCTTAAATGGGAATGCAGGCCCCCAACCTCCATTAAAACACAAAGAATAGCAATCTGCTATGAGATTAATTGATGTCCATCCAAAAATATGCAAGACGGGACGATCATTTCCCAGAATATTTTTTCTCAAAGCTTAAAAACCAACTAACACCTACTTATTCTTTTGGTATTAAATCGCAAACTTGGCTTACTGGCAACATTTCTCAGGCAGTGTTTCCTTGCACGTAGCAGCTAATTGGAGTTTTGTAGCATGTTTGAGTAAAGAATAGATACTGACCCTCATACAGCAGGAACCTAGTTTGAGTTCAGATGCATAAACTGTGTGATAAAATTATTTTGCATTGTCATTTCTGCACCACTACCAGAACCAAAAGTTTAATTGGCAAACTTCCTATCATTAGTTGGATGAACATATAGTTCCTTCCCAAACTCACACGAGTGGTTAAGTAAATTATTTTATCTGACCCAGTCTGTCTAAAATGAATTGCTTTTGGTGCCGCTGATGATGTAGATATAGAAGCGCCAGACTGTCCTTGCTGAGTTGAATTTGCCACACTTTATAGCCTCTGTGAAAAGCCTGTATAGTAGGAATCAGTCCTATAATCTAATATTCATGTTGAACTTTTCTGGGTAGAGCTGTTGTGCATCTCTAAGAAGCGCACGATTTCTGGAGCGGTCCAATTACTCAGTATTATAAGCAATAGCATCTGAATGAATCGAATTAATGAATAAAGACAAGACAAGTGTTTTTTAGTTTCTTAGTTACTGTATTTTTTCATGAAAAATAATTAAATATTTACATATTAATACAAAAAAATCCACATTAATTAAAAACTAATTAAAGGGATAACAACAAATAGTAATGACAAAATAAAATAAATGGAGAAAAATGTAAAAAGCAAAATTTCTTTCTCGAGCTACTTTTTGCAATATTTATTTTATGCTTTTCACGAGTAACAATAACGCAATTTTAAAGTATAATTTGTGGGTAATTTCTCAGCCAAATATGATGTGATTATGATATGATTAATCACCATATCATGTGGAATAAACATTTTAATCAGTTCACAGATATGCATGTAGCCGAGCTCTTCTCTGATGACGTTTTCATTGTGTTCATTTCTGACTTTGCTTTTTTCAGCTAAAAAAAAACAAACAAAAAATTATAAATCACTAATATATATATGCTAGGGGTGTGATGAGACCCTTATCCCACGAGACGAGACACTGGGTTCACGAGAATGAGACGAGATGAGATTTTTAGACTTTTTAGAATCCTCAGTGATAAAATATCTTAGTAGTATTTTATTCAACAAAAACATTCCAAAAATGTAGTTGCATTTTGTAATCAACTTTTTAAAATTAAACTATTTTAATGAATTGCATGCAGTAATAAACAACATGTGAACACTGCAAAATATTTTGCACAAACTGACAGGCAAGTAATTACACAAAAAGTACAAACAATAATAATAAATAAAATCAAATATCCCTTTAAAAGCAGGGTAAGAGATTTTTCAAAAAAGACCAAATACCGAATACCAAAACAAACTTGTCTACATCAAACACCGCGCCAGTATAAAGGCCAAAGTATACTTCGGTCGGCTGCATTACGTCATTTTCGTCATCAGGAGGGTCTTGTAGACACCCGTGCACCCTTTCAGCGTGCAGGCATTTTTTCTAGTTTGCATACAACAGTGCTAAAGAATGCTAAAAGAGGGCCACTCAAGTAGGTGGAATTGCACATGTTGAGCTCGTTCATCCGCACTAATCCGCAAATCAAGCATAATTTGAAAGCCGTGCGCGAGACAGAACAGATCGCGGAAAGTTATACCCCGGCCCTAAGTCTGCCTACACTGGACGTGATAAAGCGACCACTGAAGACCATTGGAAATTTGTGTCAGCACTTCATAAACGCGGCAGCAGTTTTCTGTCTGAGATTTGTGCTGCATCATACCACTATCGTGAGGATATCGACAAGTTATATGTCGCGCAACTCCCCTAATATATGCAACTATGTGTCACACTTTATTTTTTAGTATGCCTAAAAACCAAATGCAATTGCAAACTGATGCACTAACATAATGGTTCTAGGATAGTCCACCCAAAAAGTTGATCTTCATGTCATTTTGTGCAACACATCAAAAAATATATGGCAGAATATCGAGTGTGCCATTTTTTGGGGATGTAATTCAATTTACAAAGAGAGCACAATGGTTGTTCTGCAATATTTCCACAGAATAAAGTGATGCAAGTTTGGAACCACATGAGGAAGACATAAATTATGACATAATATTCCTTTTTGGATGAACTATCCTATTGAGATGCTTGATTGTTTATGCCCCATCAAGGGGCTTGGTCAAAGGTTGTTGTTCTGTTTAGTTAAGTTTGTATTTCAGCTGACTCTCAACTGAGTCTCACAGATGAACAAATCAATCACTATAATTAACAGACTAAAAGCTTTAGTCTAGTAATTACAGAACCGTGCTGAGGCAGATCTCCTCTACCTTCATCACTCACACTGATCTTCCTAGACCAAGCATTTTTTTTGTTGTAGTTGTTTGTCTACAAAACTAGGCATGTTTATATTAGGTAGACGATTTCTCATTTCAATCATCGATAGGTTTCAAAAACGAGTACTTGGGGGCTAAAATCACAGCTAAAATCCTCTAAAAGTAATTCGCAAATAACACAAATATTGTATTTGAGCATGAAATGAAACACTGGTAATATGCTGTATGTTCAGCATTGTAATAAATAATATCCCAACGGATCCTATATTAGATCGATCAGATATGTACATAGCTTCCCCGGTCTTCACTATGTAAACTTCCAAGCCATGTCTGTTCTTTGGACTACGTTTTGTGGCCAGCTAAACAATCAGAGCTCAGGGTGCTGCCCAATGTGCTGTTATAACCAATTAGTAAAAAATAGATTGTGAGTAATGGAGTTCTCAATCGCTGTTGCACATCCCTAGTTTATATGCACTAATTCTCACAATAAATCCAATTCAATTTCAGATTAGATTGTTTCTGAAGACTGAAGGGTGCAGTTCGATTAATTTATTCTTTTTAATTTTAAGTGCTCTGACCAAACACAAACAAACGTTTAGAAGCCACAGCTGTAGTGTCACCAGAGCCGCTGCGAACATTTTTGCTTTGACGGAAATCCCCCGCCAAAAAAACAGTGTCAGGATTTTTTTTTTTTTTTTTTTTTCAAATATATAATAATATTTAATCACTTTTATTGACCATGCTGTAAGATGAAAAAGAAACATTTGAACTCATTACAAAATGATTGATTGGACTGAACCTAAAACCATTATTTCCGGATTTCTCAAAAAAAAAAAATTACTTAAAAAAAGTTATTGCTGCGTGAAATTTGGCGGATAGGTTTAATAAACATTTTGATGAAAGCTATCTCATTAATCCAAGCACAAATTTGTGGTGGTGGTAAGCAGAGATTACAGTAAGATGGAGTGTGTTGGTTTATTGAGCCAGAGCTCAGCCCGATGTCTACGGGACAGAGTTGGCTGGCCAAGGCTTTTCTTGGCACTCTTGACTTGATCTTTGGCCCAAAGCTCGTATCAGATTTAAACACAACCAGATGTTTACATATGCGCTCAACCTGTAAAATTCACACGTGTGTGCCAAGAATCTGAATCCCTCATTTGATTTGAACAGAAACTGCACCTCGTCATTTCTTTTTTTATTATTATTATTACTTTTTGTTACTACCTCTTGTCATTCTGTGATTGCTCTGTCTTGATATCCTAACGTTACTGTTGAAATTGTACCTTTTGTGTTAAGGTTATGTTTCAAGAACCACAGTTTAAGGACCATTCATTTTCTATAAAGAATGACCAAAAATGCATATTTTCAAATGTTTAGGCAGTCAATGTAATGATAAACATTTATTCAGTGTGGATATCTGCATAACTATTCTGACATCAAGCCCTCATTTAGAGAGCCACTATCACATCCCAGCAGGCCATCTTACGTCATATTTAATAATTATTTAAGTGACTCAAGAGCATATACTGCAGGCGTGCTTTGGTTTTCCATTCGCGTGGCAGCCAATATGAATAATAAATAACAACCACTGTCTTACCTAATTCTGCAAAATGCAACATTTGAACCTGACATCAGAGGCTATAATCATATAGTCATCGCCACCACAGCACCAGCTTGTAATGTTTTTAGAAGCTGGGATATTATCCAGTGGAGAGAATTGTGTAAGGAAACTGCTTGCTTGATGCATCTGATGATTTTATTCTGACCATGTCAGGTTCACTGGATTGAGACTATTGCAGATGGGGAGAAAAATACTAATTTGGAATTTTTGATATTGCCATTATTTGACTTTCCAATAATTTTGGTTATTGGTTTTACTGTAATGTTACTATAATTAATATTTATTGATTGATTGATTATTTGATTTATTTCACTTTTAGTCAGCATTTCCAGTCATTACAAGTAAAGTTTTTTTATTTTTTCCTTAAGTTCTCGCAATTCTGATAAAAAAAGTAAAAATTGCGAGATTTAGAATTATAAAATATTTATTTGTAGTTGCTTTGTCTTCTTTGTTATTCCGTGGAGGGGGGAAACCACAATTGTTAGAGGTAACAAGAAATAAGGGTAACACTTTCTATACTATATATTATATTTAATAACTACACACTATGTATGATTAGTTAAGCATTAGTAAGTAATTTATTTCATCCTTTATAAACCATTGTTCCAACATTATTATGCATTAGTAAACCGTTTACAAGTGCAGCTATAAATGTCTTGTTCTTGAGCATATATATAAGGTTTAATTTTTTTTTTTTATATACTTTATTAATGATCCGTTTATCAATTTTAAAATTATTACGTTATTTACAAACCAGTTATTGAGGAGTTGTCAGTGTTTAATAAGAACATTTAGAAAGTATTGACTAGTAATTTATTAAAAAGATTAAAATCTTATTATTTAGACACATGATAATAGTTGTTCAGTGTGTTAATACATGCTTTATTAACACATGTTCCTGCTGTGCTCATGATTAAGTCAGGAAGTTATAAAGCATCTAGTAGTTGCCAGATATCTGTTTTTGTGAGCTAATCTAAAGTGAGGACTATTTATACATTGTAAAGCATTTATAAATTCTCATTTATATTCTAAACAGCAAAGTTAAACAAATACAAAACAGAGGGATACAGAACACAGACATATTTTTTCAAGATGTAAAAAATGTATTGTTGTTCTGTGTTGTTTGTTTATTGTTTCTGTTAGGAAGATAACTCTCCTTTGAGAGATAAATCTCCTTTGTACATTTAGATATTCTTTTAAATCAACAACAAGGCATTTATAGCTGTATTTATAAACTGCTTACTAAAGACTATTAATATTGGAACAATGCTTTATAAAGTATGAACTGACTATTAACTAATGCTTAACTAATGATTCATAACGTGTAGTTAATATAAAGTGTTACCAAGTAGGGTACATTGTTTTAGAAGAATTCAGTTCAAGAACAGTTAATGAAACAGGACAATATTTACAATCACTTATTTACAAGTTTTTTTTTTTTTTTTTTGTGTGTGTTGATGGATAAAGTACGGTGGCCGAGAGAGCTCAACGCGCTGC